>JAZHEH010002590.1:0-86116 GCA_036589455.1 Ateles fusciceps
ACTGAAAGCTTGTCAATGTGTACATTCAACTTACAGAGTTAAACTCGTGTGTGTTTGCAGCAGTTTAGAAACCCTTTCTGTGCAGAGATGCAAAACTGTCATTTCCAGACAAATCCAGGCACATAAGAAAAAGCAGAATTAGTGCGTCTAAAACACAGAAGAAACGCATCATTCAAACTGCTCTGCTGTGTGTTCGTTTCAACTAAGGGAGCTGTAGCTGTGTTTCATTCAGCGAGTTAGCAACACGTTTCTTCTAGGAACTGCGTTTGGATATTCCAGTGCGAAAGGGAGCGTATGCTGTAAAGAGAAATATCTCGCTCTAAAACCAAAACGGAGCAATCTAACTGAAAGCTTGTCAATGTGTACATTCAACTTACAGAGTTAAACTCGTGTGTGTTTGCAGCAGTTTAGAAACCCTTTCTGTGCAGAGATGCAAAACTGTCATTTCCAGACAAATCCAGGCACATAAGAAAAAGCAGAATTAGTGCGTCTAAAACACAGAAGAAACGCATCATTCAAACTGCTCTGCTGTGTGTTCGTTTCAACTAAGGGAGCTGTAGCTGTGTTTCATTCAGCGAGTTAGCAACACGTTTCTTCTAGGAACTGCGTTTGGATATTCCAGTGCGAAAGGGAGCGTATGCTGTAAAGAGAAATATCTCGCTCTAAAACCAAAACGGAGCAATCTAACTGAAAGCTTGTCAATGTGTACATTCAACTTACAGAGTTAAACTCGTGTGTGTTTGCAGCAGTTTAGAAACCCTTTCTGTGCAGAGATGCAAAACTGTCATTTCCAGACAAATCCAGGCACATAAGAAAAAGCAGAATTAGTGCGTCTAAAACACAGAGAGAAACGCATCATTCAAACTGCTCTGCTGTGTGTTCGTTTCAACTAAGGGAGCTGTAGCTGTGTTTCATTCAGCGAGTTAGCAACACGTTTCTTCTAGGAACTGCGTTTGGATATTCCAGTGCGAAAGGGAGCGTATGCTGTAAAGAGAAATATCTCGCTCTAAAACCAAAACGGAGCAATCTAACTGAAAGCTTGTCAATGTGTACATTCAACTTACAGAGTTAAACTCGTGTGTGTTTGCAGCAGTTTAGAAACCCTTTCTGTGCAGAGATGCAAAACTGTCATTTCCAGACAAATCCAGGCACATAAGAAAAAGCAGAATTAGTGCGTCTAAAACACAGAAGAAACGCATCATTCAAACTGCTCTGCTGTGTGTTCGTTTCAACTAAGGGAGCTGTAGCTGTGTTTCATTCAGCGAGTTAGCAACACGTTTCTTCTAGGAACTGCGTTTGGATATTCCAGTGCGAAAGGGAGCGTATGCTGTAAAGAGAAATATCTCGCTCTAAAACCAAAACGGAGCAATCTAACTGAAAGCTTGTCAATGTGTACATTCAACTTACAGAGTTAAACTCGTGTGTGTTTGCAGCAGTTTAGAAACCCTTTCTGTGCAGAGATGCAAAACTGTCATTTCCAGACAAATCCAGGCACATAAGAAAAAGCAGAATTAGTGCGTCTAAAACACAGAAGAAACGCATCATTCAAACTGCTCTGCTGTGTGTTCGTTTCAACTCAGGGAGCTGTAGCTGTGTTTCATTCAGCGAGTTAGCAACACGTTTCTTCTAGGAACTGCGTTTGGATATTCCAGTGCGAAAGGGAGCGTATGCTGTAAAGAGAAATATCTCGCTCTAAAACCAAAACGGAGCAATCTAACTGAAAGCTTGTCAATGTGTACATTCAACTTACAGAGTTAAACTCGTGTGTGTTTGCAGCAGTTTAGAAACCCTTTCTGTGCAGAGATGCAAAACTGTCATTTCCAGACAAATCCAGGCACATAAGAAAAAGCAGAATTAGTGCGTCTAAAACACAGAAGAAACGCATCATTCAAACTGCTCTGCTGTGTGTTCGTTTCAACTAAGGGAGCTGTAGCTGTGTTTCATTCAGCGAGTTAGCAACACGTTTCTTCTAGGAACTGCGTTTGGATATTCCAGTGCGAAAGGGAGCGTATGCTGTAAAGAGAAATATCTCGCTCTAAAACCAAAACGGAGCAATCTAACTGAAAGCTTGTCAATGTGTACATTCAACTTACAGAGTTAAACTCGTGTGTGTTTGCAGCAGTTTAGAAACCCTTTCTGTGCAGAGATGCAAAACTGTCATTTCCAGACAAATCCAGGCACATAAGAAAAAGCAGAATTAGTGCGTCTAAAACACAGAAGAAACGCATCATTCAAACTGCTCTGCTGTGTGTTCGTTTCAACTAAGGGAGCTGTAGCTGTGTTTCATTCAGCGAGTTAGCAACACGTTTCTTCTAGGAACTGCGTTTGGATATTCCAGTGCGAAAGGGAGCGTATGCTGTAAAGAGAAATATCTCGCTCTAAAACCAAAACGGAGCAATCTAACTGAAAGCTTGTCAATGTGTACATTCAACTTACAGAGTTAAACTCGTGTGTGTTTGCAGCAGTTTAGAAACCCTTTCTGTGCAGAGATGCAAAACTGTCATTTCCAGACAAATCCAGGCACATAAGAAAAAGCAGAATTAGTGCGTCTAAAACACAGAAGAAACGCATCATTCAAACTGCTCTGCTGTGTGTTCGTTTCAACTAAGGGAGCTGTAGCTGTGTTTCATTCAGCGAGTTAGCAACACGTTTCTTCTAGGAACTGCGTTTGGATATTCCAGTGCGAAAGGGAGCGTATGCTGTAAAGAGAAATATCTCGCTCTAAAACCAAAACGGAGCAATCTAACTGAAAGCTTGTCAATGTGTACATTCAACTTACAGAGTTAAACTCGTGTGTGTTTGCAGCAGTTTAGAAACCCTTTCTGTGCAGAGATGCAAAACTGTCATTTCCAGACAAATCCAGGCACATAAGAAAAAGCAGAATTAGTGCGTCTAAAACACAGAAGAAACGCATCATTCAAACTGCTCTGCTGTGTGTTCGTTTCAACTAAGGGAGCTGTAGCTGTGTTTCATTCAGCGAGTTAGCAACACGTTTCTTCTAGGAACTGCGTTTGGATATTCCAGTGCGAAAGGGAGCGTATGCTGTAAAGAGAAATATCTCGCTCTAAAACCAAAACGGAGCAATCTAACTGAAAGCTTGTCAATGTGTACATTCAACTTACAGAGTTAAACTCGTGTGTGTTTGCAGCAGTTTAGAAACCCTTTCTGTGCAGAGATGCAAAACTGTCATTTCCAGACAAATCCAGGCACATAAGAAAAAGCAGAATTAGTGCGTCTAAAACACAGAAGAAACGCATCATTCAAACTGCTCTGCTGTGTGTTCGTTTCAACTAAGGGAGCTGTAGCTGTGTTTCATTCAGCGAGTTAGCAACACGTTTCTTCTAGGAACTGCGTTTGGATATTCCAGTGCGAAAGGGAGCGTATGCTGTAAAGAGAAATATCTCGCTCTAAAACCAAAACGGAGCAATCTAACTGAAAGCTTGTCAATGTGTACATTCAACTTACAGAGTTAAACTCGTGTGTGTTTGCAGCAGTTTAGAAACCCTTTCTGTGCAGAGATGCAAAACTGTCATTATCCAAGCAAATCCAGGCATATAAAGAAGCAGAATTAGTGCGTCTAAAACACAGAGAGAAACGCATCATTCAAAACTGCTCTGCTGTGTGTTCGTTTCAACTAAGGAAGCTGTAGCTGTGTTTCATTCAGCAGACTTAGCAACACGTTTCTTCTAGGAACTGCGTTGGATATTCCAGTGCGAAGGAAGCATATGCTGTAAAAGAGAAATATCTGCTCTAAAACCAAAACGGAGCAATCTAACTGAAAGCTTGTCAATGTGTACATTCAACTTACAGAGTTAAACTCGTGTGTGTTTGCAGCAGTTTAGAAACCCTTTCTGTGCAGAGATGCAAAACTGTCATTTCCAGACAAATCCAGGCACATAAGAAAAAGCAGAATTAGTGCGTCTAAAACACAGAAGAAACGCATCATTCAAACTGCTCTGCTGTGTGTTCGTTTCAACTAAGGGAGCTGTAGCTGTGTTTCATTCAGCGAGTTAGCAACACGTTTCTTCTAGGAACTGCGTTTGGATATTCCAGTGCGAAAGGGAGCGTATGCTGTAAAGAGAAATATCTCGCTCTAAAACCAAAACGGAGCAATCTAACTGAAAGCTTGTCAATGTGTACATTCAACTTACAGAGTTAAACTCGTGTGTGTTTGCAGCAGTTTAGAAACCCTTTCTGTGCAGAGATGCAAAACTGTCATTTCCAGACAAATCCAGGCACATAAGAAAAAGCAGAATTAGTGCGTCTAAAACACAGAAGAAACGCATCATTCAAACTGCTCTGCTGTGTGTTCGTTTCAACTCAGGGAGCTGTAGCTGTGTTTCATTCAGCGAGTTAGCAACACGTTTCTTCTAGGAACTGCGTTTGGATATTCCAGTGCGAAAGGGAGCGTATGCTGTAAAGAGAAATATCTCGCTCTAAAACCAAAACGGAGCAATCTAACTGAAAGCTTGTCAATGTGTACATTCAACTTACAGAGTTAAACTCGTGTGTGTTTGCAGCAGTTTAGAAACCCTTTCTGTGCAGAGATGCAAAACTGTCATTTCCAGACAAATCCAGGCACATAAGAAAAAGCAGAATTAGTGCGTCTAAAACACAGAAGAAACGCATCATTCAAACTGCTCTGCTGTGTGTTCGTTTCAACTAAGGGAGCTGTAGCTGTGTTTCATTCAGCGAGTTAGCAACACGTTTCTTCTAGGAACTGCGTTTGGATATTCCAGTGCGAAAGGGAGCGTATGCTGTAAAGAGAAATATCTCGCTCTAAAACCAAAACGGAGCAATCTAACTGAAAGCTTGTCAATGTGTACATTCAACTTACAGAGTTAAACTCGTGTGTGTTTGCAGCAGTTTAGAAACCCTTTCTGTGCAGAGATGCAAAACTGTCATTTCCAGACAAATCCAGGCACATAAGAAAAAGCAGAATTAGTGCGTCTAAAACACAGAAGAAACGCATCATTCAAACTGCTCTGCTGTGTGTTCGTTTCAACTAAGGGAGCTGTAGCTGTGTTTCATTCAGCGAGTTAGCAACACGTTTCTTCTAGGAACTGCGTTTGGATATTCCAGTGCGAAAGGGAGCGTATGCTGTAAAGAGAAATATCTCGCTCTAAAACCAAAACGGAGCAATCTAACTGAAAGCTTGTCAATGTGTACATTCAACTTACAGAGTTAAACTCGTGTGTGTTTGCAGCAGTTTAGAAACCCTTTCTGTGCAGAGATGCAAAACTGTCATTTCCAGACAAATCCAGGCACATAAGAAAAAGCAGAATTAGTGCGTCTAAAACACAGAAGAAACGCATCATTCAAACTGCTCTGCTGTGTGTTCGTTTCAACTAAGGGAGCTGTAGCTGTGTTTCATTCAGCGAGTTAGCAACACGTTTCTTCTAGGAACTGCGTTTGGATATTCCAGTGCGAAAGGGAGCGTATGCTGTAAAGAGAAATATCTCGCTCTAAAACCAAAACGGAGCAATCTAACTGAAAGCTTGTCAATGTGTACATTCAACTTACAGAGTTAAACTCGTGTGTGTTTGCAGCAGTTTAGAAACCCTTTCTGTGCAGAGATGCAAAACTGTCATTTCCAGACAAATCCAGGCACATAAGAAAAAGCAGAATTAGTGCGTCTAAAACACAGAAGAAACGCATCATTCAAACTGCTCTGCTGTGTGTTCGTTTCAACTAAGGGAGCTGTAGCTGTGTTTCATTCAGCGAGTTAGCAACACGTTTCTTCTAGGAACTGCGTTTGGATATTCCAGTGCGAAAGGGAGCGTATGCTGTAAAGAGAAATATCTCGCTCTAAAACCAAAACGGAGCAATCTAACTGAAAGCTTGTCAATGTGTACATTCAACTTACAGAGTTAAACTCGTGTGTGTTTGCAGCAGTTTAGAAACCCTTTCTGTGCAGAGATGCAAAACTGTCATTTCCAGACAAATCCAGGCACATAAGAAAAAGCAGAATTAGTGCGTCTAAAACACAGAAGAAACGCATCATTCAAACTGCTCTGCTGTGTGTTCGTTTCAACTAAGGGAGCTGTAGCTGTGTTTCATTCAGCGAGTTAGCAACACGTTTCTTCTAGGAACTGCGTTTTGGATATTCCAGTGCGAAAGGGAGCGTATGCTGTAAAGAGAAATATCTCGCTCTAAAACCAAAACGGAGCAATCTAACTGAAAGCTTGTCAATGTGTACATTCAACTTACAGAGTTAAACTCGTGTGTGTTTGCAGCAGTTTAGAAACCCTTTCTGTGCAGAGATGCAAAACTGTCATTTCCAGACAAATCCAGGCACATAAGAAAAAGCAGAATTAGTGCGTCTAAAACACAGAAGAAACGCATCATTCAAACTGCTCTGCTGTGTGTTCGTTTCAACTAAGGGAGCTGTAGCTGTGTTTCATTCAGCGAGTTAGCAACACGTTTCTTCTAGGAACTGCGTTTGGATATTCCAGTGCGAAAGAGAGCGTATGCTGTAAAGAGAAATATCTCGCTCTAAAACCAAAACGGAGCAATCTAACTGAAAGCTTGTCAATGTGTACATTCAACTTACAGAGTTAAACTAGTGTGTGTTGCAGCAGTTTAGAAACCCTTTTGTGCAGAGATGCAAAACTGTCATTTCCAGACAAATCCAGGCACATAAAAAAGCAGAATTAGTAAAACAAGAGCACGCTCATTTACACTCCTTGCTCTTTCAGGAGAGCTTATTTTTAAACTTAGAACGTTTCTTAGACCTCTTTGGATATTCCAGTGCGAAAGGACTATGCTGTAAAGAGAAATATCTCGCTCTAAAACCAAAACGGAGCAATCTAACTGAAAGCTTGTCAATGTGTACATTCAACTTACAGAGTTAAACTCGTGTGTGTTTGCAGCAGTTTAGAAACCCTTTCTGTGCAGAGATGCAAAACTGTCATTTCCAGACAAATCCAGGCACATAAGAAAAAGCAGAATTAGTGCGTCTAAAACACAGAAGAAACGCATCATTCAAACTGCTCTGCTGTGTGTTCGTTTCAACTAAGGGAGCTGTAGCTGTGTTTCATTCAGCGAGTTAGCAACACGTTTCTTCTAGGAACTGCGTTTGGATATTCCAGTGCGAAAGGGAGCGTATGCTGTAAAGAGAAATATCTCGCTCTAAAACCAAAACGGAGCAATCTAACTGAAAGCTTGTCAATGTGTACATTCAACTTACAGAGTTAAACTCGTGTGTGTTTGCAGCAGTTTAGAAACCCTTTCTGTGCAGAGATGCAAAACTGTCATTTCCAGACAAATCCAGGCACATAAGAAAAAGCAGAATTAGTGCGTCTAAAACACAGAAGAAACGCATCATTCAAACTGCTCTGCTGTGTGTTCGTTTCAACTAAGGGAGCTGTAGCTGTGTTTCATTCAGCGAGTTAGCAACACGTTTCTTCTAGGAACTGCGTTTGGATATTCCAGTGCGAAAGGGAGCGTATGCTGTAAAGAGAAATATCTCGCTCTAAAACCAAAACGGAGCAATCTAACTGAAAGCTTGTCAATGTGTACATTCAACTTACAGAGTTAAACTCGTGTGTGTTTGCAGCAGTTTAGAAACCCTTTCTGTGCAGAGATGCAAAACTGTCATTTCCAGACAAATCCAGGCACATAAGAAAAAGCAGAATTAGTGCGTCTAAAACACAGAAGAAACGCATCATTCAAACTGCTCTGCTGTGTGTTCGTTTCAACTAAGGGAGCTGTAGCTGTGTTTCATTCAGCGAGTTAGCAACACGTTTCTTCTAGGAACTGCGTTTGGATATTCCAGTGCGAAAGGGAGCGTATGCTGTAAAGAGAAATATCTCGCTCTAAAACCAAAACGGAGCAATCTAACTGAAAGCTTGTCAATGTGTACATTCAACTTACAGAGTTAAACTCGTGTGTGTTTGCAGCAGTTTAGAAACCCTTTCTGTGCAGAGATGCAAAACTGTCATTTCCAGACAAATCCAGGCACATAAGAAAAAGCAGAATTAGTGCGTCTAAAACACAGAAGAAACGCATCATTCAAACTGCTCTGCTGTGTGTTCGTTTCAACTAAGGGAGCTGTAGCTGTGTTTCATTCAGCGAGTTAGCAACACGTTTCTTCTAGGAACTGCGTTTGGATATTCCAGTGCGAAAGGGAGCGTATGCTGTAAAGAGAAATATCTCGCTCTAAAACCAAAACGGAGCAATCTAACTGAAAGCTTGTCAATGTGTACATTCAACTTACAGAGTTAAACTCGTGTGTGTTTGCAGCAGTTTAGAAACCCTTTCTGTGCAGAGATGCAAAACTGTCATTTCCAGACAAATCCAGGCACATAAGAAAAAGCAGAATTAGTGCGTCTAAAACACAGAAGAAACGCATCATTCAAACTGCTCTGCTGTGTGTTCGTTTCAACTAAGGGAGCTGTAGCTGTGTTTCATTCAGCGAGTTAGCAACACGTTTCTTCTAGGAACTGCGTTTGGATATTCCAGTGCGAAAGGGAGCGTATGCTGTAAAGAGAAATATCTCGCTCTAAAACCAAAACGGAGCAATCTAACTGAAAGCTTGTCAATGTGTACATTCAACTTACAGAGTTAAACTCGTGTGTGTTTGCAGCAGTTTAGAAACCCTTTCTGTGCAGAGATGCAAAACTGTCATTTCCAGACAAATCCAGGCACATAAGAAAAAGCAGAATTAGTGCGTCTAAAACACAGAAGAAACGCATCATTCAAACTGCTCTGCTGTGTGTTCGTTTCAACTAAGGGAGCTGTAGCTGTGTTTCATTCAGCGAGTTAGCAACACGTTTCTTCTAGGAACTGCGTTTGGATATTCCAGTGCGAAAGGGAGCGTATGCTGTAAAGAGAAATATCTCGCTCTAAAACCAAAACGGAGCAATCTAACTGAAAGCTTGTCAATGTGTACATTCAACTTACAGAGTTAAACTCGTGTGTGTTTGCAGCAGTTTAGAAACCCTTTCTGTGCAGAGATGCAAAACTGTCATTTCCAGACAAATCCAGGCACATAAGAAAAAGCAGAATTAGTGCGTCTAAAACACAGAAGAAACGCATCATTCAAACTGCTCTGCTGTGTGTTCGTTTCAACTAAGGGAGCTGTAGCTGTGTTTCATTCAGCGAGTTAGCAACACGTTTCTTCTAGGAACTGCGTTTGGATATTCCAGTGCGAAAGGGAGCGTATGCTGTAAAGAGAAATATCTCGCTCTAAAACCAAAACGGAGCAATCTAACTGAAAGCTTGTCAATGTGTACATTCAACTTACAGAGTTAAACTCGTGTGTGTTTGCAGCAGTTTAGAAACCCTTTCTGTGCAGAGATGCAAAACTGTCATTTCCAGACAAATCCAGGCACATAAGAAAAAGCAGAATTAGTGCGTCTAAAACACAGAAGAAACGCATCATTCAAACTGCTCTGCTGTGTGTTCGTTTCAACTAAGGGAGCTGTAGCTGTGTTTCATTCAGCGAGTTAGCAACACGTTTCTTCTAGGAACTGCGTTTGGATATTCCAGTGCGAAAGGGAGCGTATGCTGTAAAGAGAAATATCTCGCTCTAAAACCAAAACGGAGCAATCTAACTGAAAGCTTGTCAATGTGTACATTCAACTTACAGAGTTAAACTCGTGTGTGTTTGCAGCAGTTTAGAAACCCTTTCTGTGCAGAGATGCAAAACTGTCATTTCCAGACAAATCCAGGCACATAAGAAAAAGCAGAATTAGTGCGTCTAAAACACAGAAGAAACGCATCATTCAAACTGCTCTGCTGTGTGTTCGTTTCAACTAAGGGAGCTGTAGCTGTGTTTCATTCAGCGAGTTAGCAACACGTTTCTTCTAGGAACTGCGTTTGGATATTCCAGTGCGAAAGGGAGCGTATGCTGTAAAGAGAAATATCTCGCTCTAAAACCAAAACGGAGCAATCTAACTGAAAGCTTGTCAATGTGTACATTCAACTTACAGAGTTAAACTCGTGTGTGTTTGCAGCAGTTTAGAAACCCTTTCTGTGCAGAGATGCAAAACTGTCATTTCCAGACAAATCCAGGCACATAAGAAAAAGCAGAATTAGTGCGTCTAAAACACAGAAGAAACAGCATCATTCAAACTGCTCTGCTGTGTGTTCGTTTCAACTAAGGGAGCTGTAGCTGTGTTTCATTCAGCGAGTTAGCAACACGTTTCTTCTAGGAACTGCGTTTGGATATTCCAGTGCGAAAGGGAGCGTATGCTGTAAAGAGAAATATCTCGCTCTAAAACCAAAACGGAGCAATCTAACTGAAAGCTTGTCAATGTGTACATTCAACTTACAGAGTTAAACTCGTGTGTGTTTGCAGCAGTTTAGAAACCCTTTCTGTGCAGAGATGCAAAACTGTCATTTCCAGACAAATCCAGGCACATAAGAAAAAGCAGAATTAGTGCGTCTAAAACACAGAAGAAACGCATCATTCAAACTGCTCTGCTGTGTGTTCGTTTCAACTAAGGGAGCTGTAGCTGTGTTTCATTCAGCGAGTTAGCAACACGTTTCTTCTAGGAACTGCGTTTGGATATTCCAGTGCGAAAGGGAGCGTATGCTGTAAAGAGAAATATCTCGCTCTAAAACCAAAACGGAGCAATCTAACTGAAAGCTTGTCAATGTGTACATTCAACTTACAGAGTTAAACTCGTGTGTGTTTGCAGCAGTTTAGAAACCCTTTCTGTGCAGAGATGCAAAACTGTCATTTCCAGACAAATCCAGGCACATAAGAAAAAGCAGAATTAGTGCGTCTAAAACACAGAAGAAACGCATCATTCAAACTGCTCTGCTGTGTGTTCGTTTCAACTAAGGGGAGCTGTAGCTGTGTTTCATTCAGCGAGTTAGCAACACGTTTCTTCTAGGAACTGCGTTTGGATATTCCAGTGCGAAAGGGAGCGTATGCTGTAAAGAGAAATATCTCGCTCTAAAACCAAAACGGAGCAATCTAACTGAAAGCTTGTCAATGTGTACATTCAACTTACAGAGTTAAACTCGTGTGTGTTTGCAGCAGTTTAGAAACCCTTTCTGTGCAGAGATGCAAAACTGTCATTTCCAGACAAATCCAGGCACATAAGAAAAAGCAGAATTAGTGCGTCTAAAACACAGAAGAAACGCATCATTCAAACTGCTCTGCTGTGTGTTCGTTTCAACTAAGGGAGCTGTAGCTGTGTTTCATTCAGCGAGTTAGCAACACGTTTCTTCTAGGAACTGCGTTTGGATATTCCAGTGCGAAAGGGAGCGTATGCTGTAAAGAGAAATATCTCGCTCTAAAACCAAAACGGAGCAATCTAACTGAAAGCTTGTCAATGTGTACATTCAACTTACAGAGTTAAACTCGTGTGTGTTTGCAGCAGTTTAGAAACCCTTTCTGTGCAGAGATGCAAAACTGTCATTTCCAGACAAATCCAGGCACATAAGAAAAAGCAGAATTAGTGCGTCTAAAACACAGAAGAAACGCATCATTCAAACTGCTCTGCTGTGTGTTCGTTTCAACTAAGGGAGCTGTAGCTGTGTTTCATTCAGCGAGTTAGCAACACGTTTCTTCTAGGAACTGCGTTTGGATATTCCAGTGCGAAAGGGAGCGTATGCTGTAAAGAGAAATATCTCGCTCTAAAACCAAAACGGAGCAATCTAACTGAAAGCTTGTCAATGTGTACATTCAACTTACAGAGTTAAACTCGTGTGTGTTTGCAGCAGTTTAGAAACCCTTTCTGTGCAGAGATGCAAAACTGTCATTTCCAGACAAATCCAGGCACATAAGAAAAAGCAGAATTAGTGCGTCTAAAACACAGAAGAAACGCATCATTCAAACTGCTCTGCTGTGTGTTCGTTTCAACTAAGGGAGCTGTAGCTGTGTTTCATTCAGCAGAGTTAGCAACACGTTTCTTCTAGGAACTGCGTTTGGATATTCCAGTGCGAAAGGGAGCGTATGCTGTAAAGAGAAATATCTCGCTCTAAAACCAAAACGGAGCAATCTAACTGAAAGCTTGTCAATGTGTACATTCAACTTACAGAGTTAAACTCGTGTGTGTTTGCAGCAGTTTAGAAACCCTTTCTGTGCAGAGATGCAAAACTGTCATTTCCAGACAAATCCAGGCACATAAGAAAAAGCAGAATTAGTGCGTCTAAAACACAGAAGAAACGCATCATTCAAACTGCTCTGCTGTGTGTTCGTTTCAACTAAGGGAGCTGTAGCTGTGTTTCATTCAGCGAGTTAGCAACACGTTTCTTCTAGGAACTGCGTTTGGATATTCCAGTGCGAAAGGGAGCGTATGCTGTAAAGAGAAATATCTCGCTCTAAAACCAAAACGGAGCAATCTAACTGAAAGCTTGTCAATGTGTACATTCAACTTACAGAGTTAAACTCGTGTGTGTTTGCAGCAGTTTAGAAACCCTTTCTGTGCAGAGATGCAAAACTGTCATTTCCAGACAAATCCAGGCACATAAGAAAAAGCAGAATTAGTGCGTCTAAAACACAGAAGAAACGCATCATTCAAACTGCTCTGCTGTGTGTTCGGTTTCAACTAAGGGAGCTGTAGCTGTGTTTCATTCAGCGAGTTAGCAACACGTTTCTTCTAGGAACTGCGTTTGGATATTCCAGTGCGAAAGGGAGCGTATGCTGTAAAGAGAAATATCTCGCTCTAAAACCAAAACGGAGCAATCTAACTGAAAGCTTGTCAATGTGTACATTCAACTTACAGAGTTAAACTCGTGTGTGTTTGCAGCAGTTTAGAAACCCTTTCTGTGCAGAGATGCAAAACTGTCATTTCCAGACAAATCCAGGCACATAAGGAAAAAGCAGAATTAGTGCGTCTAAAACACAGAAGAAACGCATCATTCAAACTGCTCTGCTGTGTGTTGTTTAACTAAGGGAGCTGTAGCTGTGTTATTAGCGAGTTAGCACACGTTTCTTAGGAACTGCGTTTGGATATTCCAGTGCGAAGGGAGCGTATGCTGTAAAGAGAAATATCTCGCTTAAAACAAAACGGAGCAATCTAACTAAAGCTTGTCAATTTACATCTTAATTAATTTTTTTAGCATTTAGAAACCTTTGTGAGAGATGCTAATAGGCAAGTTAGTCAAGCTATAAACTGTTGCTGTGTTTCGTTTAACTAAGGGAGCTGTAGCTTTTTATAATTTTTAATTGTTTTTTTTCAACTAGGGATTAGCTGTTTATTAGCGAGTTAGCAACACGTTCTTCTAGGAACTGGTTTGGATATTCCAGTGCGAAGGGAGCTATGCTGTAAAGAGAAATATCTCGCTCTAAAACCAAAACGGAGCAATCTAACTGAAAGCTTGTCAATGTGTACATTCAACTTACAGAGTTAAACTAGTGTGTGTTTGCAGCAGTTTAGAAACCCTTTCTGTGCAGAGATGCAAAACTGTCATTTCCAGACAAATCCAGGCACATAAGAAAAAGCAGAATTAGTGCGTCTAAAACACAGAAGAAACGCATCATTCAAACTGCTCTGCTGTGTGTTCGTTTCAACTAAGGGAGCTGTAGCTGTGTTTCATTCAGCGAGTTAGCAACACGTTTCTTCTAGGAACTGCGTTTGGATATTCCAGTGCGAAAGGGAGCGTATGCTGTAAAGAGAAATATCTCGCTCTAAAACCAAAACGGAGCAATCTAACTGAAAGCTTGTCAATGTGTACATTCAACTTACAGAGTTAAACTCGTGTGTGTTTGCAGCAGTTTAGAAACCCTTTCTGTGCAGAGATGCAAAACTGTCATTTCCAGACAAATCCAGGCACATAAGAAAAAGCAGAATTAGTGCGTCTAAAACACAGAAGAAACGCATCATTCAAACTGCTCTGCTGTGTGTTCGTTTCAACTAAGGGAGCTGTAGCTGTGTTTCATTCAGCGAGTTAGCAACACGTTTCTTCTAGGAACTGCGTTTGGATATTCCAGTGCGAAAGAGAGCGTATGCTGTAAAGAGAAATATCTCGCTCTAAAACCAAAACGGAGCAATCTAACTGAAAGCTTGTCAATGTGTACATTCAACTTACAGAGTTAAACTCGTGTGTGTTTGCAGCAGTTTAGAAACCCTTTCTGTGCAGAGATGCAAAACTGTCATTTCCAGACAAATCCAGGCACATAAGAAAAAGCAGAATTAGTGCGTCTAAAACACAGAAGAAACGCATCATTCAAACTGCTCTGCTGTGTGTTCGTTTCAACTAAGGGAGCTGTAGCTGTGTTTCATTCAGCGAGTTAGCAACACGTTTCTTCTAGGAACTGCGTTTGGATATTCCAGTGCGAAAGGGAGCGTATGCTGTAAAGAGAAATATCTCGCTCTAAAACCAAAACGGAGCAATCTAACTGAAAGCTTGTCAATGTGTACATTCAACTTACAGAGTTAAACTCGTGTGTGTTTGCAGCAGTTTAGAAACCCTTTCTGTGCAGAGATGCAAAACTGTCATTTCCAGACAAATCCAGGCACATAAGAAAAAGCAGAATTAGTGCGTCTAAAACACAGAAGAAACGCATCATTCAAACTGCTCTGCTGTGTGTTCGTTTCAACTAAGGGAGCTGTAGCTGTGTTTCATTCAGCGAGTTAGCAACACGTTTCTTCTAGGAACTGCGTTTGGATATTCCAGTGCGAAAGAGATCGTATGCTGTAAAGAGAAATATCTCGCTCTAAAACCAAAACGGAGCAATCTAACTGAAAGCTTGTCAATGTGTACATTCAACTTACAGAGTTAAACTCGTGTGTGTTTGCAGCAGTTTAGAAACCCTTTCTGTGCAGAGATGCAAAACTGTCATTTCCAGACAAATCCAGGCACATAAGAAAAAGCAGAATTAGTGCGTCTAAAACACAGAAGAAACGCATCATTCAAACTGCTCTGCTGTGTGTTCGTTTCAACTAAGGGAGCTGTAGCTGTGTTTCATTCAGCGAGTTAGCAACACGTTTCTTCTAGGAACTGCGTTTGGATATTCCAGTGCGAAAGAGATCGTATGCTGTAAAGAGAAATATCTCGCTCTAAAACCAAAACGGAGCAATCTAACTGAAAGCTTGTCAATGTGTACATTCAACTTACAGAGTTAAACTAGTGTGTGTTTGCAGCAGTTTAGAAACCCTTTCTGTGCAGAGATGCAAAACTGTCATTTCCAGACAAATCCAGGCACATAAGAAAAAGCAGAATTAGTGCGTCTAAAACACAGAAGAAACGCATCATTCAAACTGCTCTGCTGTGTGTTCGTTTCAACTAAGGGAGCTGTAGCTGTGTTTCATTCAGCGAGTTAGCAACACGTTTCTTCTAGGAACTGCGTTTGGATATTCCAGTGCGAAAGAGAGCGTATGCTGTAAAGAGAAATATCTCGCTCTAAAACCAAAACGGAGCAATCTAACTGAAAGCTTGTCAATGTGTACATTCAACTTACAGAGTTAAACTCGTGTGTGTTTGCAGCAGTTTAGAAACCCTTTCTGTGCAGAGATGCAAAACTGTCATTTCCAGACAAATCCAGGCACATAAGAAAAAGCAGAATTAGTGCGTCTAAAACACAGAAGAAACGCATCATTCAAACTGCTCTGCTGTGTGTTCGTTTCAACTAAGGGAGCTGTAGCTGTGTTTCATTCAGCGAGTTAGCAACACGTTTCTTCTAGGAACTGCGTTTGGATATTCCAGTGCGAAAGGGAGCGTATGCTGTAAAGAGAAATATCTCGCTCTAAAACCAAAACGGAGCAATCTAACTGAAAGCTTGTCAATGTGTACATTCAACTTACACAGTTAAACTCGTGTGTGTTTGCAGCAGTTTAGAAACCCTTTCTGTGCAGAGATGCAAAACTGTCATTTCCAGACAAATCCAGGCACATAAGAAAAAGCAGAATTAGTGCGTCTAAAACACAGAAGAAACGCATCATTCAAACTGCTCTGCTGTGTGTTCGTTTCAACTAAGGGAGCTGTAGCTGTGTTTCATTCAGCGAGTTAGCAACACGTTTCTTCTAGGAACTGCGTTTGGATATTCCAGTGCGAAAGAGAGCGTATGCTGTAAAGAGAAATATCTCGCTCTAAAACCAAAACGGAGCAATCTAACTGAAAGCTTGTCAATGTGTACATTCAACTTACACAGTTAAACTAGTGTGTGTTTGCAGCAGTTTAGAAACCCTTTCTGTGCAGAGATGCAAAACTGTCATTTCCAGACAAATCCAGGCACATAAGAAAAAGCAGAATTAGTGCGTCTAAAACACAGAAGAAACGCATCATTCAAACTGCTCTGCTGTGTGTTCGTTTCAACTAAGGGAGCTGTAGCTGTGTTTCATTCAGCGAGTTAGCAACACGTTTCTTCTAGGAACTGCGTTTGGATATTCCAGTGCGAAAGAGAGCGTATGCTGTAAAGAGAAATATCTCGCTCTAAAACCAAAACGGAGCAATCTAACTGAAAGCTTGTCAATGTGTACATTCAACTTACAGAGTTAAACTCGTGTGTGTTTGCAGCAGTTTAGAAACCCTTTCTGTGCAGAGATGCAAAACTGTCATTTCCAGACAAATCCAGGCACATAAGAAAAAGCAGAATTAGTGCGTCTAAAACACAGAAGAAACGCATCATTCAAACTGCTCTGCTGTGTGTTCGTTTCAACTAAGGGAGCTGTAGCTGTGTTTCATTCAGCGAGTTAGCAACACGTTTCTTCTAGGAACTGCGTTTGGATATTCCAGTGCGAAAGGGAGCGTATGCTGTAAAGAGAAATATCTCGCTCTAAAACCAAAACGGAGCAATCTAACTGAAAGCTTGTCAATGTGTACATTCAACTTACAGAGTTAAACTCGTGTGTGTTTGCAGCAGTTTAGAAACCCTTTCTGTGCAGAGATGCAAAACTGTCATTTCCAGACAAATCCAGGCACATAAGAAAAAGCAGAATTAGTGCGTCTAAAACACAGAAGAAACGCATCATTCAAACTGCTCTGCTGTGTGTTCGTTTCAACTAAGGGAGCTGTAGCTGTGTTTCATTCAGCGAGTTAGCAACACGTTTCTTCTAGGAACTGCGTTTGGATATTCCAGTGCGAAAGGGAGCGTATGCTGTAAAGAGAAATATCTCGCTCTAAAACCAAAACGGAGCAATCTAACTGAAAGCTTGTCAATGTGTACATTCAACTTACAGAGTTAAACTCGTGTGTGTTTGCAGCAGTTTAGAAACCCTTTCTGTGCAGAGATGCAAAACTGTCATTTCCAGACAAATCCAGGCACATAAGAAAAAGCAGAATTAGTGCGTCTAAAACACAGAAGAAACGCATCATTCAAACTGCTCTGCTGTGTGTTCGTTTCAACTAAGGGAGCTGTAGCTGTGTTTCATTCAGCGAGTTAGCAACACGTTTCTTCTAGGAACTGCGTTTGGATATTCCAGTGCGAAAGGGAGCGTATGCTGTAAAGAGAAATATCTCGCTCTAAAACCAAAACGGAGCAATCTAACTGAAAGCTTGTCAATGTGTACATTCAACTTACAGAGTTAAACTCGTGTGTGTTTGCAGCAGTTTAGAAACCCTTTCTGTGCAGAGATGCAAAACTGTCATTTCCAGACAAATCCAGGCACATAAGAAAAAGCAGAATTAGTGCGTCTAAAACACAGAAGAAACGCATCATTCAAACTGCTCTGCTGTGTGTTCGTTTCAACTCAGGGAGCTGTAGCTGTGTTTCATTCAGCGAGTTAGCAACACGTTTCTTCTAGGAACTGCGTTTGGATATTCCAGTGCGAAAGAGAGCGTATGCTGTAAAGAGAAATATCTCGCTCTAAAACCAAAACGGAGCAATCTAACTGAAAGCTTGTCAATGTGTACATTCAACTTACAGAGTTAAACTCGTGTGTGTTTGCAGCAGTTTAGAAACCCTTTCTGTGCAGAGATGCAAAACTGTCATTTCCAGACAAATCCAGGCACATAAGAAAAAGCAGAATTAGTGCGTCTAAAACACAGAAGAAACGCATCATTCAAACTGCTCTGCTGTGTGTTCGTTTCAACTAAGGGAGCTGTAGCTGTGTTTCATTCAGCGAGTTAGCAACACGTTTCTTCTAGGAACTGCGTTTGGATATTCCAGTGCGAAAGGGAGCGTATGCTGTAAAGAGAAATATCTCGCTCTAAAACCAAAACGGAGCAATCTAACTGAAAGCTTGTCAATGTGTACATTCAACTTACAGAGTTAAACTCGTGTGTGTTTGCAGCAGTTTAGAAACCCTTTCTGTGCAGAGATGCAAAACTGTCATTTCCAGACAAATCCAGGCACATAAGAAAAAGCAGAATTAGTGCGTCTAAAACACAGAAGAAACGCATCATTCAAACTGCTCTGCTGTGTGTTCGTTTCAACTCAGGGAGCTGTAGCTGTGTTTCATTCAGCGAGTTAGCAACACGTTTCTTCTAGGAACTGCGTTTGGATATTCCAGTGCGAAAGGGAGCGTATGCTGTAAAGAGAAATATCTCGCTCTAAAACCAAAACGGAGCAATCTAACTGAAAGCTTGTCAATGTGTACATTCAACTTACAGAGTTAAACTCGTGTGTGTTTGCAGCAGTTTAGAAACCCTTTCTGTGCAGAGATGCAAAACTGTCATTTCCAGACAAATCCAGGCACATAAGAAAAAGCAGAATTAGTGCGTCTAAAACACAGAAGAAACGCATCATTCAAACTGCTCTGCTGTGTGTTCGTTTCAACTAAGGGAGCTGTAGCTGTGTTTCATTCAGCGAGTTAGCAACACGTTTCTTCTAGGAACTGCGTTTGGATATTCCAGTGCGAAAGGGAGCGTATGCTGTAAAGAGAAATATCTCGCTCTAAAACCAAAACGGAGCAATCTAACTGAAAGCTTGTCAATGTGTACATTCAACTTACAGAGTTAAACTCGTGTGTGTTTGCAGCAGTTTAGAAACCCTTTCTGTGCAGAGATGCAAAACTGTCATTTCCAGACAAATCCAGGCACATAAGAAAAAGCAGAATTAGTGCGTCTAAAACACAGAAGAAACGCATCATTCAAACTGCTCTGCTGTGTGTTCGTTTCAACTAAGGGAGCTGTAGCTGTGTTTCATTCAGCGAGTTAGCAACACGTTTCTTCTAGGAACTGCGTTTGGATATTCCAGTGCGAAAGAGATCGTATGCTGTAAAGAGAAATATCTCGCTCTAAAACCAAAACGGAGCAATCTAACTGAAAGCTTGTCAATGTGTACATTCAACTTACAGAGTTAAACTCGTGTGTGTTTGCAGCAGTTTAGAAACCCTTTCTGTGCAGAGATGCAAAACTGTCATTTCCAGACAAATCCAGGCACATAAGAAAAAGCAGAATTAGTGCGTCTAAAACACAGAAGAAACGCATCATTCAAACTGCTCTGCTGTGTGTTCGTTTCAACTAAGGGAGCTGTAGCTGTGTTTCATTCAGCGAGTTAGCAACACGTTTCTTCTAGGAACTGCGTTTGGATATTCCAGTGCGAAAGGGAGCGTATGCTGTAAAGAGAAATATCTCGCTCTAAAACCAAAACGGAGCAATCTAACTGAAAGCTTGTCAATGTGTACATTCAACTTACAGAGTTAAACTCGTGTGTGTTTGCAGCAGTTTAGAAACCCTTTCTGTGCAGAGATGCAAAACTGTCATTTCCAGACAAATCCAGGCACATAAGAAAAAGCAGAATTAGTGCGTCTAAAACACAGAAGAAACGCATCATTCAAACTGCTCTGCTGTGTGTTCGTTTCAACTAAGGGAGCTGTAGCTGTGTTTCATTCAGCGAGTTAGCAACACGTTTCTTCTAGGAACTGCGTTTGGATATTCCAGTGCGAAAGGGAGCGTATGCTGTAAAGAGAAATATCTCGCTCTAAAACCAAAACGGAGCAATCTAACTGAAAGCTTGTCAATGTGTACATTCAACTTACAGAGTTAAACTCGTGTGTGTTTGCAGCAGTTTAGAAACCCTTTCTGTGCAGAGATGCAAAACTGTCATTTCCAGACAAATCCAGGCACATAAGAAAAAGCAGAATTAGTGCGTCTAAAACACAGAAGAAACGCATCATTCAAACTGCTCTGCTGTGTGTTCGTTTCAACTAAGGGAGCTGTAGCTGTGTTTCATTCAGCGAGTTAGCAACACGTTTCTTCTAGGAACTGCGTTTGGATATTCCAGTGCGAAAGGGAGCGTATGCTGTAAAGAGAAATATCTCGCTCTAAAACCAAAACGGAGCAATCTAACTGAAAGCTTGTCAATGTGTACATTCAACTTACAGAGTTAAACTCGTGTGTGTTTGCAGCAGTTTAGAAACCCTTTCTGTGCAGAGATGCAAAACTGTCATTTCCAACAAATCAGGCAAGGTAGTGCCAAAGAGCAATCTTTGTGTTTTTTAACTAAGGAGCTAGCTTTTATTAATTAAAATTTTAGGCTCTTGGGGCCCCCGGAAACCTTTCTGTGCAGAGATGCAAAACTGTCATTTCCAGACAAATCCAGGCACATAAGAAAAAGCAGAATTAGTGCGTCTAAAACACAGAAGAAACGCATCATTCAAACTGCTCTGCTGTGTGTTCGTTTCAACTAAGGGAGCTGTAGCTGTGTTTCATTCAGCGAGTTAGCAACACGTTTCTTCTAGGAACTGCGTTTGGATATTCCAGTGCGAAAGGGAGCGTATGCTGTAAAGAGAAATATCTCGCTCTAAAACCAAAACGGAGCAATCTAACTGAAAGCTTGTCAATGTGTACATTCAACTTACAGAGTTAAACTCGTGTGTGTTTGCAGCAGTTTAGAAACCCTTTCTGTGCAGAGATGCAAAACTGTCATTTCCAGACAAATCCAGGCACATAAGAAAAAGCAGAATTAGTGCGTCTAAAACACAGAAGAAACGCATCATTCAAACTGCTCTGCTGTGTGTTCGTTTCAACTAAGGGAGCTGTAGCTGTGTTTCATTCAGCGAGTTAGCAACACGTTTCTTCTAGGAACTGCGTTTGGATATTCCAGTGCGAAAGGGAGCGTATGCTGTAAAGAGAAATATCTCGCTCTAAAACCAAAACGGAGCAATCTAACTGAAAGCTTGTCAATGTGTACATTCAACTTACAGAGTTAAACTCGTGTGTGTTTGCAGCAGTTTAGAAACCCTTTCTGTGCAGAGATGCAAAACTGTCATTTCCAGACAAATCCAGGCACATAAGAAAAAGCAGAATTAGTGCGTCTAAAACACAGAAGAAACGCATCATTCAAACTGCTCTGCTGTGTGTTCGTTTCAACTAAGGGAGCTGTAGCTGTGTTTCATTCAGCGAGTTAGCAACACGTTTCTTCTAGGAACTGCGTTTGGATATTCCAGTGCGAAAGGGAGCGTATGCTGTAAAGAGAAATATCTCGCTCTAAAACCAAAACGGAGCAATCTAACTGAAAGCTTGTCAATGTGTACATTCAACTTACAGAGTTAAACTCGTGTGTGTTTGCAGCAGTTTAGAAACCCTTTCTGTGCAGAGATGCAAAACTGTCATTTCCAGACAAATCCAGGCACATAAGAAAAAGCAGAATTAGTGCGTCTAAAACACAGAAGAAACGCATCATTCAAACTGCTCTGCTGTGTAAAAAACCTAGAGAGCTGCACAGGCCAGAGAGAATAGTGCTCTAAACCAGAAACATCATTCAAACTCTCTCTGTGTGTTCGTTTCAACTTAAGGGAGCTGTAGCTGTGTTTCATTCAGCGAGTTAGCAACACGTTTCTTCTAGGAACTGCGTTTGGATATTCCAGTGCGAAAGGGAGCGTATGCTGTAAAGAGAAATATCTCGCTCTAAAACCAAAACGGAGCAATCTAACTGAAAGCTTGTCAATGTGTACATTCAACTTACAGAGTTAAACTCGTGTGTGTTTGCAGCAGTTTAGAAACCCTTTCTGTGCAGAGATGCAAAACTGTCATTTCCAGACAAATCCAGGCACATAAGAAAAAGCAGAATTAGTGCGTCTAAAACACAGAAGAAACGCATCATTCAAACTGCTCTGCTGTGTGTTCGTTTCAACTAAGGGAGCTGTAGCTGTGTTTCATTCAGCGAGTTAGCAACACGTTTCTTCTAGGAACTGCGTTTGGATATTCCAGTGCGAAAGGGAGCGTATGCTGTAAAGAGAAATATCTCGCTCTAAAACCAAAACGGAGCAATCTAACTGAAAGCTTGTCAATGTGTACATTCAACTTACAGAGTTAAACTCGTGTGTGTTTGCAGCAGTTTAGAAACCCTTTCTGTGCAGAGATGCAAAACTGTCATTTCCAGACAAATCCAGGCACATAAGAAAAAGCAGAATTAGTGCGTCTAAAACACAGAAGAAACGCATCATTCAAACTGCTCTGCTGTGTGTTGGTTTCAACTAAGGGAGCTGTAGCTGTGTTATTAGAGAGAAAACATCATCTCTTTGTGTTCTTTAACTAAGGGAGCTGTAGCTGTGTTTATTACGAGTTAGCAACACGTTTCTTCTAGGAACTGCGTTTGGATATTCCAGTGCGAAAGGGAGCGTATGCTGTAAAGAGAAATATCTCGCTCTAAAACCAAAACGGAGCAATCTAACTGAAAGCTTGTCAATGTGTACATTCAACTTACAGAGTTAAACTCGTGTGTGTTTGCAGCAGTTTAGAAACCCTTTCTGTGCAGAGATGCAAAACTGTCATTTCCAGACAAATCCAGGCACATAAGAAAAAGCAGAATTAGTGCGTCTAAAACACAGAAGAAACGCATCATTCAAACTGCTCTGCTGTGTGTTCGTTTCAACTAAGGGAGCTGTAGCTGTGTTTCATTCAGCGAGTTAGCAACACGTTTCTTCTAGGAACTGCGTTTGGATATTCCAGTGCGAAAAGAAGGAGCGTATGCTGTAAAGAGAAATATCTCGCTCTAAAACCAAAACGGAGCAATCTAACTGAAAGCTTGTCAATGTGTACATTCAACTTACAGAGTTAAACTCGTGTGTGTTTGCAGCAGTTTAGAAACCCTTTCTGTGCAGAGATGCAAAACTGTCATTTCCAGACAAATCCAGGCACATAAGAAAAAGCAGAATTAGTGCGTCTAAAACACAGAAGAAACGCATCATTCAAACTGCTCTGCTGTGTGTTCGTTTCAACTAAGGGAGCTGTAGCTGTGTTTCATTCAGCGAGTTAGCAACACGTTTCTTCTAGGAACTGCGTTTGGATATTCCAGTGCGAAAGGGAGCGTATGCTGTAAAGAGAAATATCTCGCTCTAAAACCAAAACGGAGCAATCTAACTGAAAGCTTGTCAATGTGTACATTCAACTTACAGAGTTAAACTCGTGTGTGTTTGCAGCAGTTTAGAAACCCTTTCTGTGCAGAGATGCAAAACTGTCATTTCCAACCAAAATCCAGGCACATAAGAAAAAGCAGAATTAGTGCGTCTAAAACACAGAAGAAACGCATCATTCAAACTGCTCTGCTGTGTGTTGTTTCAACTAAGGGAGCTGTAGCTGTGTTTCATTCAGCGAGTTAGCAACACGTTTCTTCTTCTAGGAACTGCGTTTGGATATTCCAGAGCGAAAGGGAGCGTTGCTGTAAAGAGAAATATCTCGCTCTAAAACCAAAACGGAGCAATCTAACTGAAAGCTTGTCAATGTGTACATTCAACTTACAGAGTTAAACTCGTGTGTGTTTTGCAGCAGTTTAGAAACCCTTTCTGTGCAGAGATGCAAAACTGTCATTTCCAGACAAATCCAGGCACATAAGAAAAAGCAGTAATTAGTGCGTCTAAAACACAGAAGAAACGCATCATTCAAACTGCTCTGCTGTGTGTTCGTTTCAACTAAGGGAGCTGTAGCTGTGTTTCATTCAGCGAGTTAGCAACACGTTTCTTCTAGGAACTGCGTTTGGATATTCCAGTGCGAAAGGGAGCGTATGCTGTAAAGAGAAATATCTCGCTCTAAAACCAAAACGGAGCAATCTAACTGAAAGCTTGTCAATGTGTACATTCAACTTACAGAGTTAAACTCGTGTGTGTTTGCAGCAGTTTAGAAACCCTTTCTGTGCAGAGATGCAAAACTGTCATTTCCAGACAAATCCAGGCACATAAGAAAAAGCAGAATTAGTGCGTCTAAAACACAGAAGAAACGCATCATTCAAACTGCTCTGCTGTGTGTTCGTTTCAACTAAGGGAGCTGTAGCTGTGTTTCATTCAGCGAGTTAGCAACACGTTTCTTCTAGGAACTGCGTTTGGATATTCCAGTGCGAAAGGGAGCG
The DNA here is from genome assembly GCA_036589455.1 of Ateles fusciceps. NCBI lineage: Eukaryota > Metazoa > Chordata > Mammalia > Primates > Atelidae > Ateles > Ateles fusciceps. The sequence goes on from JAZHEH010002590.1 coordinate 24,128, forward strand.
TATGCTGTAAAGAGAAATATCTCGCTCTAAAACCAAAACGGAGCAATCTAACTGAAAGCTTGTCAATGTGTACATTCAACTTACAGAGTTAAACTCGTGTGTGTTTGCAGCAGTTTAGAAACCCTTTCTGTGCAGAGATGCAAAACTGTCATTTCCAGACAAATCCAGGCACATAAGAAAAAGCAGAATTAGTGCGTCTAAAACACAGAAGAAACGCATCATTCAAACTGCTCTGCTGTGTGTTCGTTTCAACTAAGGGAGCTGTAGCTGTGTTTCATTCAGCGAGTTTAGCAACACGTTTCTTCTAGGAACTGCGTTTGGATATTCCAGTGCGAAAGGGAGCGTATGCTGTAAAGAGAAATATCTCGCTCTAAAACCAAAACGGAGCAATCTAACTGAAAGCTTGTCAATGTGTACATTCAACTTACAGAGTTAAACTCGTGTGTGTTTGCAGCAGTTTAGAAACCCTTTCTGTGCAGAGATGCAAAACTGTCATTTCCAGACAAATCCAGGCACATAAGAAAAAGCAGAATTAGTGCGTCTAAAACACAGAAGAAACGCATCATTCAAACTGCTCTGCTGTGTGTTCGTTTCAACTAAGGGAGCTGTAGCTGTGTTTCATTCAGCGAGTTAGCAACACGTTTCTTCTAGGAACTGCGTTTGGATATTCCAGTGCGAAAGGGAGCGTATGCTGTAAAGAGAAATATCTCGCTCTAAAACCAAAACGGAGCAATCTAACTGAAAGCTTGTCAATGTGTACATTCAACTTACAGAGTTAAACTCGTGTGTGTTTGCAGCAGTTTAGAAACCCTTTCTGTGCAGAGATGCAAAACTGTCATTTCCAGACAAATCCAGGCACATAAGAAAAAGCAGAATTAGTGCGTCTAAAACACAGAAGAAACGCATCATTCAAACTGCTCTGCTGTGTGTTCGTTTCAACTAAGGGAGCTGTAGCTGTGTTTCATTCAGCGAGTTAGCAACACGTTTCTTCTAGGAACTGCGTTTGGATATTCCAGTGCGAAAGGGAGCGTATGCTGTAAAGAGAAATATCTCGCTCTAAAACCAAAACGGAGCAATCTAACTGAAAGCTTGTCAATGTGTACATTCAACTTACAGAGTTAAACTCGTGTGTGTTTGCAGCAGTTTAGAAACCCTTTCTGTGCAGAGATGCAAAACTGTCATTTCCAGACAAATCCAGGCACATAAGAAAAAGCAGAATTAGTGCGTCTAAAACACAGAAGAAACGCATCATTCAAACTGCTCTGCTGTGTGTTCGTTTCAACTAAGGGAGCTGTAGCTGTGTTTCATTCAGCGAGTTAGCAACACGTTTCTTCTAGGAACTGCGTTTGGATATTCCAGTGCGAAAGGGAGCGTATGCTGTAAAGAGAAATATCTCGCTCTAAAACCAAAACGGAGCAATCTAACTGAAAGCTTGTCAATGTGTACATTCAACTTACAGAGTTAAACTCGTGTGTGTTTGCAGCAGTTTAGAAACCCTTTCTGTGCAGAGATGCAAAACTGTCATTTCCAGACAAATCCAGGCACATAAGAAAAAGCAGAATTAGTGCGTCTAAAACACAGAAGAAACGCATCATTCAAACTGCTCTGCTGTGTGTTCGTTTCAACTAAGGGAGCTGTAGCTGTGTTTCATTCAGCGAGTTAGCAACACGTTTCTTCTAGGAACTGCGTTTGGATATTCCAGTGCGAAAGGGAGCGTATGCTGTAAAGAGAAATATCTCGCTCTAAAACCAAAACGGAGCAATCTAACTGAAAGCTTGTCAATGTGTACATTCAACTTACAGAGTTAAACTCGTGTGTGTTTGCAGCAGTTTAGAAACCCTTTCTGTGCAGAGATGCAAAACTGTCATTTCCAGACAAATCCAGGCACATAAGAAAAAGCAGAATTAGTGCGTCTAAAACACAGAAGAAACGCATCATTCAAACTGCTCTGCTGTGTGTTCGTTTCAACTAAGGGAGCTGTAGCTGTGTTTCATTCAGCGAGTTAGCAACACGTTTCTTCTAGGAACTGCGTTTGGATATTCCAGTGCGAAAGGGAGCGTATGCTGTAAAGAGAAATATCTCGCTCTAAAACCAAAACGGAGCAATCTAACTGAAAGCTTGTCAATGTGTACATTCAACTTACAGAGTTAAACTCGTGTGTGTTTGCAGCAGTTTAGAAACCCTTTCTGTGCAGAGATGCAAAACTGTCATTTCCAGACAAATCCAGGCACATAAGAAAAAGCAGAATTAGTGCGTCTAAAAACACAGAAGAAACGCATCATTCAAACTGCTCTGCTGTGTGTTCGTTTCAACTAGGGGAGCTGTAGCTGTGTTTCATTCAGCGAGTTAGCAACACGTTTCTTCTAGGAACTGCGTTTGGATATTCCAGTGCGAAAGGGAGCGTATGCTGTAAAGAGAAATATCTCGCTCTAAAACCAAAACGGAGCAATCTAACTGAAAGCTTGTCAATGTGTACATTCAACTTACAGAGTTAAACTCGTGTGTGTTTGCAGCAGTTTAGAAACCCTTTCTGTGCAGAGATGCAAAACTGTCATTTCCAGACAAATCCAGGCACATAAGAAAAAGCAGAATTAGTGCGTCTAAAACACAGAAGAAACGCATCATTCAAACTGCTCTGCTGTGTGTTCGTTTCAACTAAGGGAGCTGTAGCTGTGTTTCATTCAGCGAGTTAGCAACACGTTTCTTCTAGGAACTGCGTTTGGATATTCCAGTGCGAAAGGGAGCGTATGCTGTAAAGAGAAATATCTCGCTCTAAAACCAAAACGGAGCAATCTAACTGAAAGCTTGTCAATGTGTACATTCAACTTACAGAGTTAAACTCGTGTGTGTTTGCAGCAGTTTAGAAACCCTTTCTGTGCAGAGATGCAAAACTGTCATTTCCAGACAAATCCAGGCACATAAGAAAAAGCAGAAATAGTGCGTCTAAAACACAGAAGAAACGCATCATTCAAACTGCTCTGCTGTGTGTTCGTTTCAACTAAGGGAGCTGTAGCTGTGTTTCATTCAGCGAGTTAGCAACACGTTTCTTCTAGGAACTGCGTTTGGATATTCCAGTGCGAAAAGGGAGCTTATGCTGTAAAGAGAAATATCTCGCTCTAAAACCAAAACGGAGCAATCTAACTGAAAGCTTGTCAATGTGTACATTCAACTTACAGAGTTAAACTCGTGTGTGTTTGCAGCAGTTTAGAAACCCTTTCTGTGCAGAGATGCAAAACTGTCATTTCCAGACAAATCCAGGCACATAAGAAAAAGCAGAATTAGTGCTGTCTAAAACACAGAAGAAACGCATCATTCAAACTGCTCTGCTGTGTGTTCGTTTCAACTAAGGGAGCTGTAGCTGTGTTTCATTCAGCGAGTTAGCAACACGTTTCTTCTAGGAACTGCGTTTTGGATATTCCAGTGCGAAAGGAGGATCGTATGCTGTAAAGAGAAATATCTCGCTCTAAAACCAAAACGGGAGCAATCTAACTGAAAGCTTGTCAATGTGTACATTCAACTTACAGAGTTAAACTCGTGTGTGTTTGCAGCAGTTTAGAAACCCTTTCTGTGCAGAGATGCAAAACTGTCATTTCCAGACAAATCCAGGCACATAAGAAAAAGCAGAATTAGTGCGTCTAAAACACAGAAGAAACGCATCATTCAAACTGCTCTGCTGTGTGTTCGTTTCAACTAAGGGAGGCTTAAGCTGTGTTTCATTCAGCGAGTTAGCAACACGTTTCTTCTAGGAACTGCGTTTGGATATTCCAGTGCGAAAGGGAGCGTATGCTGTAAAGAGAAATATCTCGCTCTAAAACCAAAACGGAGCAATCTAACTGAAAGCTTGTCAATGTGTACATTCAACTTACAGAGTTAAACTCGTGTGTGTTTGCAGCAGTTTAGAAACCCTTTCTGTGCAGAGATGCAAAACTGTCATTTCCAGCCAAATCCAGGCACATAAGAAAAAGCAGTAATTAGTGCGTCTAAAACACAGAAGAAACGCATCATTCAAACTGCTCTGCTGTGTGTTCGTTTCAACTAAGGGAGCTGTAGCTGTGTTTCATTCAGCGAGTTAGCAACACGTTTCTTCTAGGAACTGCGTTTGGATATTCCAGTGCGAAAGGGAGCGTATGCTGTAAAGAGAAATATCTCGCTCTAAAACCAAAACGGAGCAATCTAACTGAAAGCTTGTCAATGTGTACATTCAACTTACAGAGTTAAACTCGTGTGTGTTTGCAGCAGTTTAGAAACCCTTTCTGTGCAGAGATGCAAAACTGTCATTTCCAGACAAATCCAGGCACATAAGAAAAAGCAGAATTAGTGCGTCTAAAACACAGAAGAAACGCATCATTCAAACTGCTCTGCTGTGTGTTCGTTTCAACTAAGGGAGCTGTAGCTGTGTTTCATTCAGCGAGTTAGCAACACGTTTCTTCTAGGAACTGCGTTTGGATATTCCAGAGCGAAAGGGGAGCGTATGCTGTAAAGAGAAATATCTCGCTCTAAAACCAAAACGGAGCAATCTAACTGAAAGCTTGTCAATGTGTACATTCAACTTACAGAGTTAAACTCGTGTGTGTTTGCAGCAGTTTAGAAACCCTTTCTGTGCAGAGATGCAAAACTGTCATTTCCAGACAAATCCAGGCACATAAGAAAAAGCAGAAATAGTGCGTCTAAAACACAGAAGAAACGCATCATTCAAACTGCTCTGCTGTGTGTTCGTTTCAACTAAGGGAGCTGTAGCTGTGTTTCATTCAGCGAGTTAGCAACACGTTTCTTCTAGGAACTGCGTTTGGATATTCCAGTGCGAAAGGGAGCGTATGCTGTAAAGAGAAATATCTCGCTCTAAAACCAAAACGGAGCAATCTAACTGAAAGCTTGTCAATGTGTACATTCAACTTACAGAGTTAAACTCGTGTGTGTTTGCAGCAGTTTAGAAACCCTTTCTGTGCAGAGATGCAAAACTGTCATTTCCAGACCAAATCCAGGCACATAAGAAAAAGCAGAATTAGTGCGTCTAAAACACAGAAGAAACGCATCATTCAAACTGCTCTGCTGTGTGTTCGTTTCAACTAAGGGAGCTGTAGCTGTGTTTCATTCAGCGAGTTAGCAACACGTTTCTTCTAGGAACTGCGTTTGGATATTCCAGAGCGAAAGGGAGCATATGCTGTAAAGAGAAATATCTCGCTCTAAAACCAAAACGGAGCAATCTAACTGAAAGCTTGTCAATGTGTACATTCAACTTACAGAGTTAAACTCGTGTGTGTTTGCAGCAGTTTAGAAACCCTTTCTGTGCAGAGATGCAAAACTGTCATTTCCAGACAAATCCAGGCACATAAGAAAAAGCAGTAATAGTGCGTCTAAAACACAGAAGAAACGCATCATTCAAACTGCTCTGCTGTGTGTTCGTTTCAACTAAGGGAGCTGAAGCTGTGTTTCATTCAGCGAGTTAGCAACACGTTTCTTCTAGGAACTGCGTTTGGATATTCCAGAGCGAAAGGGAGCGTATGCTGTAAAGAGAAATATCTCGCTCTAAAACCAAAACGGAGCAATCTAACTGAAAGCTTGTCAATGTGTACATTCAACTTACAGAGTTAAACTCGTGTGTGTTTGCAGCAGTTTAGAAACCCTTTCTGTGCAGAGATGCAAAACTGTCATTTCCAGACAAATCCAGGCACATAAGAAAAAGCAGTAATTAGTGCGTCTAAAACACAGAAGAAACGCATCATTCAAACTGCTCTGCTGTGTGTTCGTTTCAACTAAGGGAGCTGAAGCTGTGTTTCATTCAGCGAGTTAGCAACACGTTTCTTCTAGGAACTGCGTTTGGATATTCCAGAGCGAAAGGGAGCGTATGCTGTAAAGAGAAATATCTCGCTCTAAAACCAAAACGGAGCAATCTAACTGAATGCTTGTCAATGTGTACATTCAACTTACAGAGTTAAACTCGTGTGTGTTTGCAGCAGTTTAGAAACCCTTTCTGTGCAGAGATGCAAAACTGTCATTTCCAGACAAATCCAGGCACATAAGAAAAAGCAGTAATAGTGCGTCTAAAACACAGAAGAAACGCATCATTCAAACTGCTCTGCTGTGTGTTCGTTTCAACTAAGGGAGCTGAAGCTGTGTTTCATTCAGCGAGTTAGCAACACGTTTCTTCTAGGAACTGCGTTTGGATATTCCAGAGCGAAAGGGAGCGTATGCTGTAAAGAGAAATATCTCGCTCTAAAACCAAAACGGAGCAATCTAACTGAATGCTTGTCAATGTGTGCATTCAACTTACAGAGTTAAACTCGTGTGTGTTTGCAGCAGTTTAGAAACCCTTTCTGTGCAGAGATGCAAAACTGTCATTTCCAGACAAATCCAGGCACATAAGAAAAAGCAGTAATAGTGCGTCTGAAAACACAGAAGAAACGCATCATTCAAACTGCTCTGCTGTGTGTTCGTTTCAACTAAGGGAGCTGAAGCTGTGTTTCATTCAGCGAGTTAGCAACACGTTTCTTCTAGGAACTGCGTTTGGATATTCCAGAGCGAAAGGGAGCGTATGCTGTAAAGAGAAATATCTCGCTCTAAAACCAAAACGGAGCAATCTAACTGAATGCTTGTCAATGTGTACATTCAACTTACAGAGTTAAACTCGTGTGTGTTTGCAGCAGTTTAGAAACCCTTTCTGTGCAGAGATGCAAAACTGTCATTTCCAGCCAAATCCAGGCACATAAGAAAAAGCAGTAATAGTGCGTCTAAAACACAGAAGAAACGCATCATTCAAACTGCTCTGCTGTGTGTTCGTTTCAACTAAGGGAGCTGAAGCTGTGTTTCATTCAGCGAGTTAGCAACACGTTTCTTCTAGGAACTGCGTTTGGATATTCCAGAGCGAAAGGGAGCGTATGCTGTAAAGAGAAATATCTCGCTCTAAAACCAAAACGGAGCAATCTAACTGAATGCTTGTCAATGTGTACATTCAACTTACAGAGTTAAACTCGTGTGTGTTTGCAGCAGTTTAGAAACCCTTTCTGTGCAGAGATGCAAAACTGTCATTTCCAGACAAATCCAGGCACATAAGAAAAAGCAGTAATAGTGCGTCTAAAACACAGAAGAAACGCATCATTCAAACTGCTCTGCTGTGTGTTCGTTTCAACTAAGGGAGCTGAAGCTGTGTTTCATTCAGCGAGTTAGCAACACGTTTCTTCTAGGAACTGCGTTTGGATATTCCAGAGCGAAAGGGAGCGTATGCTGTAAAGAGAAATATCTCGCTCTAAAACCAAAACGGAGCAATCTAACTGAATGCTTGTCAATGTGTACATTCAACTTACAGAGTTAAACTCGTGTGTGTTTGCAGCAGTTTAGAAACCCTTTCTGTGCAGAGATGCAAAACTGTCATTTCCAGACAAATCCAGGCACATAAGAAAAAGCAGTAATAGTGCGTCTAAAACACAGAAGAAACGCATCATTCAAACTGCTCTGCTGTGTGTTCGTTTCAACTAAGGGAGCTGAAGCTGTGTTTCATTCAGCGAGTTAGCAACACGTTTCTTCTAGGAACTGCGTTTGGATATTCCAGAGCGAAAGGGAGCGTATGCTGTAAAGAGAAATATCTCGCTCTAAAACCAAAACGGAGCAATCTAACTGAAAGCTTGTCAATGTGTACATTCAACTTACAGAGTTAAACTCGTGTGTGTTTGCAGCAGTTTAGAAACCCTTTCTGTGCAGAGATGTTGAATGCACACTTTGACAAACATTCTTCCAGATAGCTTCATTTTAATTTTTGTGGTGAGATATTTCCCTTTACAGCATATACACACATTCACTCTGGAATGTCCAAATCTAGCTCCTATAAGAAATGTATTTCTAAGCTGCTGAATCAAAGATAGATTCAATTCCCGTAGTTGAACGGACACACAACAGAGCAATTTCAAAGATATCTTTCTTCTGTGTTATAAAGGTAGTGTTGCTTCTATTTCCTCTAAGCCGGGATTTTGCTCGAAATATCTGTTTTTAGAGTCTCCACAGAAATGGTGTTTAAACTGCTGCATATGCACATTAGTTTAGCTCTGTAATTTGAATGCACAGATTTACAAGCTTTCTCCCAGATGGCTTCATTATATTTTTTAAGGTGATATATTTCCCTTTACATCATATACTCACATTCCACTCTGGGAATGTCCAAATCTAGCGACTATAAGAAATGGTGCTTCTTAACTGCAGAATCCAAAGATAGATTCAATTCTCATAGTTGAACGGACACACAGTAGAGTAGTTTCAAACGTATCTTTCTTCTGTGTTTTAAAGTCAGTCTACTGCTATTTCGTATAAGCAGAGATATTGCTTGAAACATATGTTTTTAGATTCTCCACAGAAACTGTTTTGAAACTACATACACAAATCAGTTTAACTGTGTAAGCTGAATGCACACATTGACAGGCTGTCTCCCAGATAACCTCGTTATAGTTTTTAAGGTGAGGTATTGCCCTTGACAACATATGCTCACATTTGCACTAGGGAATGTCCAAATCTAGCTCTATAAGAAAAGTCTTTCTAACCTGTACGATGAAACCTAGATTCATTTCTCTTTTGTTGAATTAGACACAGAGCACAGCAGTTTGAAAGATACCCTTCTCTCTGTGTTTTAAGGTCAATCTTACTGTTGATTCATATAAGCCGGGATTTTGCTGGAAATCTCTATATAGATTCCCCACAGAAACGGTTTTTAAACTGCTGCATGTGCAAATCATATTAATCCTGTTTTACTTGAATGCATACAATGACAACCCTTAACCACAGAAAACATCCTTTTAATTTTCAAGGTGACATATTTCCCTTTACAACATATACTCCTATTCACTCTGGAATGTCCAAATCTATCTCCTACAAGAAATATGTTTCCAAACTGCAAAATGAAAACATAGATTAAATTCTCTTAGTTGAATTTACACACACCAGAGTAGTTTCAAAGGTATCTTTTTCAAGGTTTTAAAGGCAGTCTTACTGCTTATTTTGTATAAGCCAGGGATTTTCCGGGAAATATCTGTTTTTAGATTCTCTGTACAGAAGGGGTTTTTAAAGTGCTGCTTACACCCGTCAGTTTAATTCTTGTAAGTTGAATGCACACAATGACAAGCTTTCTCCCAGATAGCTCCGTTTTAGTTTTTAAGGTGAGATATTTACCTTTATGGAGTACACACACATTCACTCTAGAATGTCCAAATCTAGCTCCTATAAGATATGTGTTTCTAAACTGCTGAATCAAAAGATAGATTCAGTTCTCTTATTCGAATGGACACACAGCAGAGCAGTTTCGCAGATATCATTCTTCTGTTTTTTAAAGGCAGTCTTACAGCTATTTCAGTATAAGCCGGAGATCTTGCTGGAAATATCTGTTTTTAGATTCTCCAAAGAAAGGGTTTTTAAACTGTTATATATACACATCAGTTTGACTCTGTAAGTTGAATGCACAAATTGACAAGCTTTCTCACAAGATAGCTTCCTTTTACTTCTTAACGTGAGATATTTCCCTTTACACCCTACACTCACACTCACTCTGTAATGTCCAAATCTAGCTCCTATAAGAAATGTGTTTCCAAACGGCTGAATCAATGGTGAGATTCAATCCTCTTTGGTGAACGGACACAGTGAGGCCGTTTCAAAGATAGATACCTCTTCCAGTGGTTCAAAGGCAGGCTTACTGCTATTTCATATTAGCCGGGATTTTGCTGGAAATATCTCTTTTTAGATTCTCCACAGAAAGGGTTTTTAAACTGCAGCATACACACATCAGTTTTTACTCTGTAAGTTGAATGCGCACATTGACAAACTTTCTCCCAGACAACTTTGTTTCAGTTTTTAAGGTGAGACGCGTCCCTTTACATCATGTACACACTTTCACTCCGGAATGTCCAAGTCTAGGTCCTACAGGAAATGGGTTTCTAAACTACTGAATCAAAAGATAGATTCAATTGTCTTAGTTGAACGGACACAGAACAGAGCAGGTTCAAATACATCTTTCTTCTGTGTTTTAAACGAAGTCTTACTGCTATTTCATATAAGCCGGGAATTGCTGGAAATATCTGTTTTTAGATTCTCCACAAAAAGGGTTTTTAAACTGCTGCATACTACACACATCTATTTAACTCTGTAAGTTAAATGTACACCGCTCACAGGCTTTCTTCCAGATAGCTTCGTTTTAGTTTGTAAGGTGAGATATTTCCCTTTACAGCATATACTCTCATTCACTCAGGAATGTCTAAATCTAGCTCCTATAAGAAATGTGTTTCTAAACTGCTAGAATCAATAGAGAGATTCAATTCTCTTAGTTGAACGGACACATAGCAGAGCAGTTTCAAAAATGTCTTTCTTCTGTATTTGAAAAGCAGTCTTACTGCTATTTCGTATAAGCCAGAATTTTGCTAGAAATAGCTGATTTTAGTTTCTCCTCAGAAAGGGTTTTTAAACTGCTAAATACATAGACCAATTTGTCCCTCTAAGTTAAATGCACACATTCACAACCTTTCCCCAAGGTAACTTTGTTTTAGTTTTTAATGTGAGATATTTCCCTTACATCATATAGGCCCATTCATTTTGGAATGTCCAAATCTAGCTCCTATAAGAAATGTATTTCCAAACTGCCAAATCAAAAGATAGATTCAATTCTCTTATTTGAACGGACACACACCATAGCAATCTTTTTCAAGGTTTTAAAGGCAATCTTACTGCTATTTTGTATAAGCCAGGAATTTGCTGGACATACCTGTTTTTAGATTCTCCACAGAAGGGGTTTTTAAAGTGCTGGCTTACTCCCGTCAGTTTAATTCTGTCAGTTGAATGCACACAATGACAAGCTTTCTCCCAAATAGCTTCGTTTTAGTTTATATAGGTGAGATATTTCCCTTTACAGCCCATACTCATATTCACTCTGGAATGTCCAAATCTAGCTCCCATAAGAAATGTATTTCTAAACTGCACAATGAAAACATAGATTCAGTTCTCTTAGTTGAACGGATTCACACCATAAAATTTTCATAGATATCTTTCTTTTGTGTTTTAAAAGCGGTATTACTACTATTTTGTATAAGCTGGGATATTGCTGGAAATTTCTGTTATTAGATTCTCCACAGAAAGGGTTTTTAAACTGCTGAATACACACACCAGTTTACCCCTTTAAGTTAAATGCACACATTGAGAAGCTTTCTCCCAGATAGCTTCGTTTTAGTTTTTAAGGTGAGATATCACCCTTATCAGCGTATACTCCCATTCACTCAGGAAGGTCCAAATCTTGGCCTATAAGAAATGTGTTTCTAAATTGCTGAATCAAAAGATGGATTCAGTTCTCTTAGTTGAACGACACACAGCAAAACAGTTTCAAAGATAACTCTCTTCTGTGTTTTAAAGCAGTCTTACTGCTGTTTTGTATAAGCCAGGATTTTCCTGCAAATATCTGTTTTCAGATTCTCCATAGAAAAGATTTTTCAAGTGTTGCATACACACATCAGTTTACCTCTGTAAGTTGGATGCACACATTCACAAGCTTTCTTACAGATAGCTTCATTTAATTTTAGTGTGAGATATTTCCCTTTACAGCATAAACACTTTCATTCTGGAATGTCCAAATCTGGTTCCTGTAAGAAATGTGTTTCTAAATAGCTAAATCAAAAGATAGATTCAATCTACTTAGTTGAATTGACACACGGGAGAGCAGTTTCAGGATATATTTTTTCTGTGTTTTAAATGCCGTTTTATTGCTGTTTCATATGAGACAGGATTTTGCTGAAAATATCTGTTTTTAGATTCTCCACAGGAAGCATTTCTAAACTAGTGCATACACACACCAGTTTATCTCATAAGTTGAAGGCACACATTGACAAGCTTTCTCCCAGATAGCTTCTTGTTAGTTTTTACGTTAAGATATAGCCATTTACGGCATATACTCCCAGTCTCTCTGGAATGTCCAAATCTAGCTCCTATAAGAAATATGTTTCTAAGCTACTGAATCAAAAAGATAGATAGATTCAATTCTCTAAGTTGAAAGGACACATATCAGAGGAGTTTCAAAGATATCTTTCTTCTGTGTTTTAAGGGCAATCTTGCTGCTATTTTGTATAAGCCGGGATTTGGCTGCAAATATCTGTTTTTAGATTCTCCACAGAAAGGGATTTTAAACTACTGAATACATACATCAGTTTAAATCTGTAAGGTGAATGCACTCATTGAGAAGGTTTCTCCCAGAGAGCTTCGTTATAGTTTTTAAGGTGAGATATTTTCCTTTACAGACATATACCTTACTTCACTCTGTAATGTGTCAAAGATCTAGCTCCTCTTTAAGAAACTTGTTTCCAAACTGCAGAATGAAAACATAGATTCAATTCTTTTAGATAAACGGACACAATCAAAAGCAGTTTCTAAGGTATCTTTCCTCTATGCTTTAAAGGCAGTCAAGCAGCTATTTCGTATAGGCCGGGATTTTGCTGCAATATCTATTTTTTTAGATTCTCCACAGAAAGGGTTTTTAAATTACTGCATATACACATCAGTTTAACATTGTAAGTTGAGCGCACACATTGAAAAGCTTTCTCCCAGATAGTTTGTATTAGTTTTTAAGGTGAGATGTTTCCCCTTTACAGAATATACCCTCATTCACTCTGGAATGTGTCAATCTAGCTGCTATGAGAAACGTGTTTCCAAACCGCAGAATGAAAACTTAGATTCAATTTTCTTAGATGAATGGACACACAACAGAGCAGTTTCAAAGATATCTTTCCTCTGTGTTTCAAATTAGTCTTACTGCTATTTCGTGTAAGTCTGGATTTTGCTAGAAATACCTGGTTTTTAGATTCTACACAGAAAGGTTTTCTGAAGTGCTGCATACAGACATCGGTTTAACTCTGTAAGTTGAGTGCACACATCGACAAGCTTTCTCCCAGATAGCTTCATTTCAGTTTTTAAAGTGAGATATTTCTCTTTACAGAATTCACTCTGGAATGTCCAAATCTAGCTCCTATAAGAAATGTGTTTTCATCCTGCAAAATGAAAACATAGATTCAATTCTCTTAGAAGAACAGGACACACACCAGAGCAGTTTCAAAGATATCTTTCTTCTGTGTTTTACAGGCAGTCTCCTGCTACTGCGTATAAGATGGATTTTTGCGGGAAATATCTGTTTTTAGATTCTCCACAGTAAGGATTTTTAAACTGCTGCATAAACGCATCAGTTTACCTCTGTATGTTGAATGCACACATTGGAAAGGATTCTCCCATATAGCTTCATTTAAATTTTTAAGGTGACAAATTTCTCTTTACAGCACATACTCATATTCACACTGGAATGTCCAAATTTAGCTGCTATAAGAGATGGTTTTCCAAACCTCTGAATCAAAACATATGTTCAATTCTCTTAGTTGAACAAAAACACAGCAGAGCAGTCTCAGAGATATGTTTCTTACCTGATTTACAGGCACTCTTACTGCTGTTTTGTATAAACTTGGATTTTTCTGGAAATATCTGTTTTTAGATTCTCCATGGAAATAATTTTTAAACTGCTGCATACACACATCAGTTTTTATCTCTGTAAACTGCATGCAAGCATTGAAAGGCATTCTCCCAGCTACTTTCATTTTATTTCTTAAGATGAGATATTTGTTTTACACCGTACAATCACATTCACTCTGGAATATATAAATCCAGCTCCTATAAGAAATGTGTCTCTAAACTGCTGAATCAATAGATAGATTCACTTCTCATAGTTGAATGGACACACAGCAGAGGAGTTTAAAAGATATTCTTCTTCATTGTTTTAAAGGCAGTCTTATTGCTATTTCCAGTAATATGGGATTTTGCTGGAAATATCTTCTTTTAGATTCTCCACAGAAAGGGTTTGAAAACTGAGTCAAACACACAACAGTTTAAGAGTATCAGTTCAGTGCATATATTGATAAAGGTTTCCCCCAGATAGTTTGTATTCGTTTTTAAGGGGAGATATTTCAGTTTAGAGAGATATAACCCTATTCACTCTGGAATATGTGAATCTAGCTCTTATAAGAAATGTATTTCCGAACTGCAGACTAAAAACATATATTTCAATTCTCCTAGAAGAACCCACACACAAAGAGCAGTTTCAAAGATACCTTTCTTCTGCGTTTTAAATTAGTCTTACTACTGTTTTGAATAAGCCATGATTTTCCTAGAAATACCTGTTTTTAGACTCTCCACAGAAAGGGTTTCTTAAACTGCTGCATACACACAAGAGTTAAACTCTGTAAGTTGAATGCACACATTGACAAGCATTCAGGTAGATAGCACCATTTTGGTTTTAGAGCGGAGATATTTCCCTTCACAGCATATGCTCCTATTCTCTCTGGAAAGCCCAAATGCACTTCCTAGAAGCAACGTGTTTCTAACACGCTGAAAGGAAACACAGCTTCAACTCTCTTGAGTTGAAACGGACACACAGCAAACCAGTTTGAAAGATTCGTTTCTCCCGTGTTTTAGACGCAGTCTTTCTACTATTTCTTAGAGGCCTCGATTTGGCTGGAAATGACAGTTTTGCATCTCTGCACAGAAAGGGTTTTTAGACTGCTACATACACACACGAGTTTATCTCTGTAAGTTGAATGCACACATTGACAAGCATTCAGTTAGATTGCTTGTCTTTTTTTCTTTTTAGAGGTGAGATATTTCCCTTTACAGCATATGCTGCCATTCTCTCTATAAAAAACCCAAACGCACTTCCTAGAAGAAAGGTGTTTCTAACTCGCTGAAGGAAACACAGCTTCAACTCTATGAGTTGAAACGAACACACAGGAGAGCAGTTTGAAAGATGCGTTTCTCCTGTGTTTTAGACGCAGTCATACTGCAATTTCCAAGATGCCTGGATTTGGCTGGAAATGACAGTTTTGCAGTCCCTGCAAAGAAAGGGTTTCTAGACTGCTTGCATACACACACGAATTTAACTCTGTAAGTTGAGTGCACACATTGACAAGCATTCTGTTAGATAGCTGCGTTTTGGTTTTAGGGCGAGGTATTTCCATTCACAGCATATGCTCCCATTCACTAAGGCAAGTCAAAAGGCAGTTCCTAGAAGAAACGTGTTCCTAACTCGCTGAAGGAAACACAGTATCAACTCTCGGAGTTGAAACGAACTCACAGCAGATTAGTTTGAAAGATGCGTTTCTCCTGTGTTTTAGACGCAGCCATACTGCTATTTCTTAGATAACTGGATTTGGTTGGAAATTACAGCTTTGTGTCGCTGCACAGAAAAGGTTTCTAGACACCTGCATACACAGACGAGTGTAACTCTGTAAGTTGAGTGCACACATTGACAAGCATTCTGTTAGGTATCTCCGTTTTGGTTTTAGAGCAAGGTATTTCCCTTAACTGCATATGTTCCCATTCACTCTGGAAAGTCCATAGGCAATTCCCAGAAGAAACGAGTTTCTAACTCGCTGAAGGAAACACAGCTTCACCTCTCTGAGATGAAACGATCACACAGCAGAGCAGTTTGAAAGATGCGTTTCTTCCAGTCTTACTGCTATTTCTTAGATGCCAGGATTTGGCTGGAAATGACAGTTTTGCATCTCTGCACAGAAAGGGTTTCTGGACTGCTGCATACACACACGAGTGTAACTCTGCAAATTGATTGGACACATTGAAAAGCATTCTGTTAGATAGCTGCGTTTTGGTTTTAGAGCGTGGTAATTCCTTTTACAATATAAGCTCCCATTCACTCTGGAAAGTCCAAAGGCACGTCCTACCACAAATGTGTTTCTGACTCACTGAAGGAAACACAGCCTCAACTCTCTGAGTTGAAACGAACACACAGCAGAGCAGTTTGAAAGATGTGTTTCTCCCGTGTTTTAAACCCAGTCTTACTGCTGTTTCTTAGATGCCTGTATTTGGCTGGAAATGACCCTTTTAGGACTCTGCACAGAAAGTGTTTCTAGAATGCTGCATACACACACGGGTTTAACTCTGTAAGTTGAGGGCACACATTTACAAGCATTCTGTTACATAGCTGCCTTTTGGCTTTAGAGCGATGTATTTCCATTTACAGCCTATGCTCAAGTTCACTCTGGAAAGTCTAAAGGCTGTTCGTAGAAGAAACGTGTTTCCAACTCGCTGAAGGAAATACAGCTTCAACTCTCTGAGTTGAAACGATCACACAGCACATCAGTTTGAAAGATTGTTTCTCCTGTGTTTTAGACACAGTCTTACTGCTATTTCTCAGATGCCTGGATATGGCTGGAAATTAGTTTTGCGTCTCTGCACAGAAAGGGTTTCTAAACGGCTGCATACACACACGAGTTTATCTCTGAAAGTTGAGTGTACACATTGACTAGCATTCTGTTAGACAGCTGCGTTTTGGTTTTAGAGCCAGGTATTTCCCTTTTCAGCATATGCTCCCATTCACTTTGGAAACTCCAAAGGCAGTTCCTAGAAGGAAACGTGTTTCTAACTCGCTGAAGGAAATACAGCTTCAACTCTCTGAGTTGAAACGAACACACAGCAGAGCAGTTTCAAAGATGCGTTTCTCCTGTGTTTTAGATTCAGTCTTACTGCTATTCCTTAGATACCTGGATTTGGCTGGAAATGACAGTTTTGCGTCTCTGCACAGAAAGGATTTCTAGACTGCTGCATTCACACACGAGTTTATCTCTGTAAGTTGGAAGCACACGTTGAGAAGCATTCTGTTAAATAGCTGCGTTTTGGTTTTAGAGCGAGGTATTTCCTTTTTGAGCATATGCTCCCATTCACTCTGAAATGTCCAATGGCCGTTCCTAGAAGAAACGTGTTTCTAACTCGCTGAAGGAAACACAGCTTCAACTCTCTGAGTTGAAACGAACCCACAGCAGAGCAGTTTGAAAGATGCGTTTCTCCTGTGTTTTAGACGCAGTCTTTTTTATTTTTATTTTTTTTAAGGAAGGAAAGAAGGAAAAAAGGAAGAATAAATACATTTTCTTTGAAAGCTAAGTTTTTGTGACTCCAAATATTTTTTGTGTCTTTTATATTTGTAATCATTTTAGGGAATCACTCAAAAATCAGGATCAAACCAGGTCCAATACAGTATGTCAGAGTTCTCTAGAGGAAAAGAATCAATGGTATAGACAGGTAGATGATAGATAGCTAGACAGACAGATAGATAGATAGATAGACAGATGATAGATATGGACAGATACATAAAGAGAGAGAGATACACACACGCGTATGCACACACATACACACACAAAGAAATGTATCCCTCGCCCACTTATGGAGGTTGGCAAGCACAAAATGTACAACTGCTCTTAGCAAAATCAAGGTTAACCCTTGTAGGCATATGTGAGCCCATCATGCTACCACTTGGTTTCAAGCTGCCAAGTATGCTTGACTGTGATTATTACGTTCTATCAACAAAATGGTCATTTATAAGTATCAGAACACATTTCTATGAGAAGTCAGGTGAGTAGCAAATCTTTTCTGTTCATTGTACCCAGGAATATTTCTCAACAGATCATCACTAATGTTAATAGTTACTCAGTCCTTGGCTATGTTGTTCAGCTTTAAGTACTTGGATAAAATCAAAATTTCCAAAAACGATAATCACTTAAATATATAATGATAAATCTACAAATAACTACAAATTTCCTTCTTTTGGCAACTATTTAAAAGGCTGTTCTCCCTGAATAAGGCGACATTTTCCAACTGACTGCCTTCAAACTGGAACTGCCCCACTAGCTCTCCTGGGTCTTCAGTCTGAAAGCAACTTCTATTTCAACTTCTTTCCCTCCTCGGGGGGCCCCCCTCCTCTTGCTTCTTCTCTCTCGGTTTCCCTCCTTTTTCTTCCTCTCATTATTATTCTCTACCTTTGGATAGGATTAGCTGCAGTTCTTAAATTTCTGAAGAAATCTAACATATTGAAAAACAATTGTACTATAGCTTATTTTTTTTTTTTTTTAGAAAGAAAAGAAAAAAGACAGAAAGAGAGAAAGAAGGAATAAAAAGAGAATGAAAGAAAGAGAAAAAGAAGAAGAAAAAGAGGGAGAGAGAACGGGAATCTTGCTCTATTGCCCAGGCTAGAATGCAGTCTAGAAATGGATATTAAAAAGCTCTTTTATACTAATAATTGTGTTATACAATGGAGACAGGAAGGAGTAAGGGAGGAAAATAACAAACAAACAGCCAACCAATATTTCATCTAAACCTATAAATGCTTTGCAATTGCTGGGGAGTGATTTACTCCCAACCATTTGGTCACTTTTAGAATAAATGTGATGTGTTACTGAAAAAAAATGCATGTTTTGTGGATTTGGAGTAGAGAGTTCTGTAAATGTTTATTAAGTTTACTTGTTCGAGGTCTAAGTTCAAGTCCCGGGTATCCTTGTTAAGCTTCTATCTCATTAATCTGTCCCAATATTGACAATGTAATGTTAAAGTCTCCCACTATTATTGTGTGGGACTCCAAGTCTCTTTGTAAGTCACCAAGAAGTTGCCCTATGTATCTAGGTGCTCCTATATTGGGTGCACATAGACTTAAGATCATTAGCTCTTCCCGTTACATTGATCCCTCTACCATTATACAATGTCCTTGTTATCTCTTTTGGTTTCTATTACTTTAAAGTCTATTTTATCAGAGATGAGAATTGCAACTCCTGCTTTTTTTTTTTTTTTTTTTTTGCTCTCCATTTGGTTGGCAAATCTTCCTCCATCCCTTTGTTTTGAGTCTCTGTATATCCTTGTATGTGAGATGGGTCTGGATGCAGCTTACCGATGGGTTTTTTGGAATGGCTGATACTGGTTGTTCCTTTCTGTATATAGTGCCTCTTTCAGAAGCTCTTGTAAAGCAGGCCTGGTGGTAATGAAATCTCTGAGTACTTGCTTGTTCGTATAAAATTTTATTTTTTTTTCACCTTATGAAAACTTAGTTTGGCTGGATATGAAATTCTGGGCTGAAATTTCTTTTTCTTAAGGATGTTGAATATTGGCCCCCACTCTCTTCTGGCTTGTAGGGTTTCTGCTGAAGAGATCTGCTGTGAGTCTGATAGGCTTCCCCTTGTGGGTAACCTGACCTTCTCTCTCTGGCTGCCCATAGTATTTTCTCCTTTGTTTCAACCCTGACGAATCTAATGATTATGTGCCTTGGGGTTGCTCTTTTTGAGGAATATCTTTGTGGTGTTCTCTGTATTACCTGGAGTTGGGTATTGTCTTGCCTTTCTAGGTTAGGAAAGTTTTCCTGTGGATAACATCCTGAAAAATATTTTCCAGCTTGGATTCATTCTCTTCGTCACATTCAGGTACACCTATCAAACGTAGATTAGGTCTTTTCACATAGTCCCATATTTCTTGGAGACTTTGCTCATTCCTTTTTACCCTTTTTTCTCTAATCTTGTCTTCTCGTTTTATTTCGTTAAGTTGGTCTTCGACCTCTGAAATCCTTTCTTCTGCTTGATCAATTCGACTGTTAAAACTTGTGAATCTTCTCGAAGATCTTGTATTGTGTTTTTCAGCTCCATTAATTCACTTATATTTCTTTCTAAATTGTCCATTCTCGTTAACATTTCGTCAAACCTTTCTTGAAGGTTCTTAGTCTCCTTGCATTGGGCTAGAACATGTTCTTTTAGCTCACAGAAGTTTCTCATTATCCACCTTCTGAAGCCTGACTCTATTGATTGCTCACATATTCATTCTCAATCAGGCCTAGTTCAATTGGTGATGAGGCACTGCAATCCTCTGTAGGAGGAAAGGCATTCTAATTTGGGGTGTTTTCAGCCTTTTTGCGCTGGTTTCTTCCCATCTTTGTGAATTTATCCACCTGTCGTCTGTGTAATTGCTGACTTTCAGATTAGGTCTCTGAGTGGAGGTCCAGCTTGCTGGTGGTAAAATTTTTTTCTGTTTCTTAGTTTTCCTTCGGGGGACGACACTCCCCCACCAGAGCTGGACCATCCCGCGTTCAGCTGTACTTGCTGTGAAACTCTCAATCCTCAGCAGTTCCAAATGCTGTTTTTTTGGGTGTGTGCGGCGGGGGTGGAGCACGCAGTCTTACTGCTATTTCTTAGATGCCAGGATTGGGCTAGAAATGACAATTTTGCGTCTCTACACAGAAAGGGGTTTCTAGATTGCTGCATACACACACGAGTTTAACTCTGTAAGTTGAGGGCACACATTTGCAAGCATTCTGTTAGATAGCTGCGTTTTGGTTTTAGAGCGATGTATTTTTGTTTACACTCTATGCTCAAATTCACTCTGGAAAGTCCAAATTCTGTTCGTAGAAGAAACGTGTTTCCAACTAGCTGAAGGAAACACAGCTTCAGTTCTCTGAGATGAAACGATCACACAGCACATCAGTTTGAAAGATGCGTTTCCCATGTGTTTTAGACGGCAGTTTTACTGCTATTCCTTAGATGCCTGGATTTGGCAGGAAACGACACTTTTGCGACTCTGCACAGAAAAGGTTTCTAGAATGCTGAATACAAACTCGAGTGTAACTCTGAAAGTTGAGTGCACACATTGACAAGCATTCTGTCAGATAGCTGCATTTTGGTTTTAGATCGTGGTATTTCCTTTTACAATCTATGCTCCCATTCTCTCTGGAAAGTCCAAAGGCAGTTCCTAGAAGAAACGTGTTTATAACTCGCTGAAGGAAACACAGCTTCAACTCTCTGAGTTGAAACGAACACACAGCAGAGCAGTTTGGAAGATGTGTTTCTTCTGTGTTTTAGACGCAGTCTTACTGCTATTTCTTAGATCCCAGGATTTGGCTGGAAATGACAGTTTTGCGTCTCTGCACAGAAAGGGTTTCTAGACTGCTACATACAGACACGGTTTAACTCTGTAAGTTGAGGGCACACATTTACAAGCATTCTGTTAGATAGCTGCGTTTTGGTTTTAGAGCGATGTACTTCCGTTTACACCCTATGCTCAAATTCACTCTGGAAACTCCAAAGGCTGTTCGTAAGAAGAAACGTGTTCCCAACTCGCTGAAGGAAACACAGCTTCAACTCTCTGAGTTGAAACGATCACACATCACATCAGTTTGAAAGATGCGTTTCTCCTGTATTTTAGACGTAGTCTTACTCCTATTTCTTAGATGCCTGGAATTGGCTGGAAATGACAGTTTTGTGTCTCTGCACAGAAAGGGTTTCTAGACTGCTGAATACACACACGACTTTACTTCTGTAAGTTGAGGCCACACATTGACAAGCATTCTGTTAGATAGCTGCGTTTTGGTTTTACAGCGATGTATTTCCGTTTACATCCTATGCTTAAATTCACTGTGGAAAGTCCCAAAGACTGGTCGTAGAAGAAACGTGTTTCCAGCTCGCTGAAGGAAACACAGCTTCAACTCTCTTGAGTTGAAATGAACACACAGCAGAGAAGTTTGAAAGATGAGTTTTCTCCTGTGTTTTAGACGCAGTCCTACTGCTATTCCTTAGATGCCTGGATTTGGGCTGGAAATGACAGTTTTGGGTCTCTGCACAGTAAGGGTTTCTAGACTGCTGCATTCACACACTAGTTTATCACTGTAAGTGGAGTGCACACATTTACAAGCATTCTGTTAGATAGCTGCAATTTGGTTTGAGAGGCATATATTTCCCTTTACAACATATGCTCCCATTCACTCTGGAAAGTCCAAAGGTAGCTCCTAGAAGAAACGTGTTTCTAACTCGTTTAAGGAAACACAGCTTCAACTCTCTGAGTTTAAATGAACACGCAGCACAGCAGTTTGAAAGATGCGTTTCTCCTGTGTTTTAGACGCAGTCTTACTGCTATTTCTTACATGCCTGGATTTGGCTGGAAATGACAGCTTTGCCTCTCTGCACAGAAAGGGTTTCTAGACTGCTGAATTCACACAGTAGTTTATCTCTGTAAGTTGAGTTCACACGTAGACAAGAATTGTGTTAGATAGCTGAGTTTTGGCTTTAGAGTGACGAATTTCAATTTACAGCATATGCTCCCATTCACTCTGGAAAGTCCAAAGGCAGTTCCTGGAACAAACGTGTTTCTGACTCGCTGAAGGAAACACAGCTTCAACTCTCTGAGTTGAAACGAACACACAGCAGAGCAGTTTGAAAGTTGCCTTTCTCCTCTGTTTTAGACACAGTCTTACTTCTCTTTCTTAGATGCCTGGATTTGGCTGGAAATGACAGTTTTGCGCCTCTGCACAGAAAGGGTTTCTGGACTGCTGCATACACACACAAGTGTAGCTCTGTCAGTTGAGTGCAAACGTTGAGAAGCATTCTCTTAGATGGCTGCGTTTTGGGTTTAGAGCGATGTATTTCCCTTTACAGCATATGCTCCCATTCCCTCTGGAAAGTCAAAAGGCAGTTCCTAGAAGAAACCTGCTGCTAACTCGCTGAAGGAAACAAAACTTCAACACTGTCAGATGAAACAAACACCCGGAAGAGCAGTTTGAAAGATTCATTTCGCCTGTGTTTAAAGACGCAGTCTTACTGCTGTTTCTTAGATGCCTGGATTTGGCTTGAAATGACAGTTTGCGTCTCTGCACAGAAAGTGTTTCTGGACTGCTACAGTCACACCCGAGTTTATCTCTGTAAGTTGAGTGCACAGATTGACAAGCATTTTGTTAGATAGCTGCGTTTTGGTTTTAGAGTGAGGTATTACCCTTTACAGCATATGCTCCCATTCACTCTGGAATGTCCAAAGGCAGTTCTTAGAAGAAACGTGTTTCTAATTCGCTGAAGGAAATACAGCTTCAACTCTCTGAGCTGAAACGAACGCACAGCAGAGCAGTTTGAAAGATGCGTTTCTCCTGTGTTTTAGACCCAGTCTTACTGCTATTTCCTGATGCCTGGATATGGCTGGAAATGAGAGTTTTGCGTCTCTGCACAGAAAGGGTTTCTGGACTGCTGCATACACACACGAGTGTAAGCCTTCAAATTGAGTGCACACATTGACAAGCATTCTGTTAGATAGCTGCGTTTTGGTTTTAGAGCGAGTATTTCCCTTTACAGCAGATGGTCCCATTCACTCTGGAAAGTCCAAAGGCAGTTCCTAGAAGAAACGTGTTTCTAACTCGCTGAAGGAAACACAGATTCAACTCTCTCACTTGAAACGAACACACAGCAGAGCAGTTTGAAAGATGCGTTTCTCCTGTGTTTTAGATGCAGTCTTACGGCAATTTCTCAGATGCCTGGATTTGGCTGGAAATGACAGTTTTGCGTCTCTGCACAGAAAGGGTTTCTGGACTGCTGCATTCACACACGAGTTTATCTCTGTAAGTTGGATGCAAACGTTGACAAGCATTCTGTTAGATTGCTGCGTTTTGGTTTTAGAGTGAGGTATTTCCCTTTACAACACATGCTCCCAATCACCCTGGAATGTAAAAAGGCAATTCCTAGAAGAAACGTGTTTCTAACTCACTGAAGGAAACACAGCTTCAACTCTCTGAGTTGAAACGAACACACTGCAGAACAGTTGGAAAGATGCGCTTCTCCTGTGTTTCAGACGCCGTCTTATTACTGTTTCTTGGATACCTAGATTTGGATGGAAATGACAGTTTCACGTCTCTGCACAGAAAGGGTTTCTGGACTGCTGCATACACACAAGAGTGTAACTCATCAAATTGAGTACACACATCATTGACAAGCATTCTGTTAGATAGCTGCATTTTGGTTTTAGAGCGATGTATTTCCGTTTACAGCCTATGCTCAAATTCACTCTGGAAAGTCCAAATTCTGTTCGTAGAAGAAAGTGTTTCCACCTCGCTGAAGGAAACAGAGCTTCAACTCTCTGAGTTGAAAGGATCACACAGCACATCAGTTTGAAAGATGCGTTTCTCCTGTGTTTTAGACGCAGTCTTACTGCTATTTCTTAGATGCCTGGATTTGACTGGAAATGACAGTTTTGCATCTCTGCACAGAGAGGGTCTCTAGACTGCTGCATACACACACGACTTTACCTCTGTAATTTTAGTGCACACAATGGCAAGCATTCTGTTATATAGCTGCGTTTTCGCTTTAGAGCGAGGTATTTCCCTTTACAGCATATGCTCCCATTTACGCTGGAAACTCCAAAGGCTTTTCCTAGAAGAAACGTGTTTCTATGGAGTTTGATTAGGTCCCATTTGTCTATTTTGGCTTTTGTTGCCACTGCTTTTGGTGTTTTGGTCATGAAGTCCTTGCCTACGCCTATGTCCTGAATGGTTTTGCCTAGATTTTCTTCTAGGGTTTTTATGGTGTTAGGTCTCATGTTTAAGTCTTTAATCCATCTGGAGTTAATTTTAGAGTAAGGTGTCAGGAAGGGGTCCAGCTTCTGCTTTCTGCACATGACTAGCCAGTTTTCCCAACACCATTTATTAAACAGGGACTCGCTTCCACATTGTTTGTTTTTGTCAGGTTTGTCAAGGATCAGGTGGTTGTAGATGTGTTGTGTTGCGTCGGAGGTCTCTGTCCTGTTCCATTGGTCTATATCTCTGTTTTGGTACCAGTACCATGCTGTTTTGATTACTGTAGCTTTGTAGTATAATTTGAAGTCCGGGAGTGTGATGCCTCCAGCTTTGTTCTTTTTGCTTAGAATTGAATTGGCTATGCGGGCTCTCTTTTGGTTCCATATGAAGTTTAAGGTGGTTTTTTCCAGTTCTTCAAAGAAGGTCATTGGTAGCTTGATAGGGATAGCGTTGAATCTGTACATTACTTTGGGCGGTATGGCCATTTTGGCAATATTGATTCTTCCTAGCCATGAACATGGAATATTTCTCCATCTGTTTGTGTCCTCTCTTATTTCATTGAGCAGTGGTTTGTAGTTCTCCTTGAAGAGGTCCTTTACGTTCCTTTTTAGTTGTATTCCTAGGTATTTTATTCTCTTTGTAGCAATTGTGAATGGCAGTTGGTTCTTGATTTGACTGTCTTTAAGTCTGCACAGCAAAAGAAACAATCATTAGAGTCTGCACAGCAAAAGAAACAGTCATTAGAGTGAATCGGCAACCAACAGAATGGGAAAAATTTTTGCAGTCTACCCATCTGACAAAGGGCTGATAACCAGAATCTACAAAGAACTGAAACACATTTACAAGAAAAAACAAACAAGCCCATTCAAAAGTGGGCGAAGGATATGAACAGACTCTTTACAAAAGAAGACATACATGAAGCCAACAAACATATGAAAAAATGCTCATCATCACTGGTCATTAGAGAAATGCAAATCAAAACTACATTGAGATACCATCTCACGCCAGTTAGAATGGCGATCATTAAAAAATCTCGAGACAACAGATGCTGGAGAGGATGTGGAGAAATAGGAACGCTTTTACACTGTTGGTGGGAGTGTAAATTAGTTCAACCATTGTGGAAGACGGTATGGCGATTCCTCAAGGACCTAGAAATAGAAATTCCATTTGATCCAGCAATCCCATTACTGGGTATATATCCAAAAGACTATAAATCGTTCTACTATAAGGACACATGCACACGAATGTTCATTGCAGCACAGTTTACAATAGCAAAGACCTGGAACCAACCCAAATGCCCATCGATGATAGACTGGACAGGGAAAATGTGGCACATATACACCATGGAATATTATGCAGCCATCAAAAACGATGAGTTCGTATCCTTTGTAGGGACATGGATGAACCTGGAAACCATCATTCTCAGCGAACTGACACAAGAACATAAAATCAAACACCGCATGTTCTCACTCATAGGCGGGTGTTGAACAATGGGAACACATGGACACAGGGAGGGGAGTATCACACACTGGGGGGTGTGTCGGGGGGGGAGAAAAAGGGGAGGGATAGTGGTGGGCGGGGAGTTGGGGGAGGGAAAGCATGGGGAGAAATGCCAGATATAGGTGATGGGGAGGAAGGCAGCAAATCACACTGCCATGTGTGTACCTATGCAACAATCTTCCATGTTCTTCACAGGTACCCCCAAACCTAAAATGCAATAAAAAAAAAATAAAAATAAAAAAAATAAAAGTTAACACTATTAAAAAAAAAAAAAAGAAACGTGTTTCTAACTCGCTGAAGGAAAACACAGCTTCAACTCTCTGAGTTTGAAACGAACACACAGCAGAGCAGTTTGAAAGACGTGTTTCTCCTGTGTTTTAGACACAGTCTTACTGCTATTTCTTAGATGCCTGGATTTGGCTGGAAATGACAGTTTTGCATCTCTGCACAGAAAGGGTTTCTAGACTGCTGCATACACACACGAGTTTAGCTCTGTAAGTTGAGCGCACACATTGAGAAACATTCTGTTAGATGGCTGCGTTTTGGTTTTAGAGAGATGTATTTCCCTTTACAGCATATGCTCCCATTCACTCTGGAAAGTCCAAAGGCACTTCTTAGAAGAAACGTGTTTCTAACTCGCTGAAGGAAACACAACCTCAACTCTCTGAGTTGAAACGAACACCCAGCAGAGCAGTTTGAAACATTCCTTTCTCCTGTGTTTTAGACGCAGTCTTACTGCTGTTTCTTAGATGATTGGATTTTTCTTGAAAGAACAGTTTTGCGTCTCTGCACAGAAAGGGTTTCTGGACTGCTGCAGTCACACACGAGTTTACCCCTATAAGTTGAGTACACACTTTGACAAACATTCTGTTAGACAGCTGCATTTTGGTTTTAGAGCGAGGTATTTCCCTTTACAGCATATGCTCAAATTCACTCTGGAAACTCCAAAGACAGTTCGTAGGAGAATCGTGTTTCTTACTCTCTGAAGGAAACACAGCTTCAACTCTCTGAGTTGAAATGAACACACAGCAGAGCAGTTGGAAAGATGCGTTTCTCCTGTGTTTTACACGGTCTTACTGCTCCTTCTTAGATGGCTGCATTTGGCTGGAAATGACACTTTTGAGACTTTGAACAGAAAGGTTTTCTAGACTGCTGCATACACACTCGAGTGTAACTCTGTAAGTTGAGTTCACACATTGACAAGCATTCTCTTAGCTGCGTTTTGGCTTTAGAGCCAGGTTTTCCCCTTAACAGCATACGCTCCCATTCACTCTGGAAAGTCCAAAGTCAGTTCGTAGAAGAAACGTGTTTCTAACTCGCTGAAGGAAACACAGCTTCAACACTCTGAGTTGAAACGAACACACAGCAGAATAGTTTGAAAGATGTGTTTCTCCTGTGATTTAGACGGAGTCTTACTGCTATTTCTTAGATGCCTGGATTTGGCTCTAAATGACAGTTTTGCATCTCTGCACAGAAAGGGTTTCTAGACTGCTGCATACAGACACCGGTTTAACTCTGTAAGTTGAGGGCACACATTGACAAGCATTCTGTTAGATAGCTGCCTTTTGGTTTGAGAGCGATGTATTTCCATTTACAGCCTATGCTCTAATTCGCTCTGCAAAGTCCAAAGGCTGTTCGTAGAAGAAACGTGTTTCCACCTCGTTGAAGGAAACAGAGCTTCAACTCTCTGAGTTGAAACAATCACACAGCACATCAGTTTGAAAGATGCGTTTCTCCTGTGTTTTAGACGCAGTCTTACTGCTATTTCTTAGATGCCTGGATTTGGCTGGAAGAGACAGTTTTGCATCTCTGCACCGAAAGGGTTTCTAGACTGCTGCATACAACACCGAGTGTAACTCTGTAAGTTGAGTGCACACATTGACAAGCATTCTGTTAGATAGCTGCGTTTTGGTGTTAGAGCGAGTATTTCCCTTTACAGCATATGCTACCATTTACTCTGGAAAGTCCAAAGGCAGTTCCTAGAAGAAAGGTGTTTCTAATTCGCTGAAGGAAACACAGCTTCAGCTCTCTGAGTTGGAAACGAACACACAGCAGAGCAGTTTGAAAGATGCATTTCTCCTGTGTGTTTTAGACGCCATCTTACTGCTATTTCTTGGATGCCTAGATTTGGATGGAAATGACAGTTTTGCGCCTCTGCACAGAGAGGGTTTCTAGACTGCTGCATACACACACGAGTGTAGCTCTGTAAGTTGAGTGCACACACTGAGAAACATTCTGTTAGAATAGCTGCGTTTTGGTTTTAGAGCGATGTATTTCCCCGTTTTCAGCATATGCTCCCATTCACTCTGGAAAGTCTAAAGGAAGTTCGTAGAAGAAACGTGTTTCTAACTCGCTGAAGGAAACACAACTTCAACTCCCTGAGTTGAAACGAACACACAGCAGAGCACTTTGAAAGGATGCGTTTTCTCCTGTGTTTTTAGACGCAGTCTTACTGCTATTTCTTAGATGCCTGGATTTGGCTGGAAATGACAGTTTTCTCGCTCTCTGCACAGAAAAGGGTTTCTAGACTGTTGCATACACACAGGAGTTTAGCTCTGTAAGTTGAGTGCACACATTGACAGGCATTCTGTTGGATGGCTGCATTTTGGTTTTAGAGCGAGGTATTTCCATTTACAGCAAAAGCTCCCATTCAGTCTGGAAAGTCCAAAGGCAGTTCGTAAGAAGAAACGTGTTTCTAACTCGCTGAAGGAAAACACAGCTTCAACTCTCTGAGTTGTGACGAACACACAGCAGAGCAGTTGGAAAGATGCGTTTCTCCTGTGTTTTAGACGCAGTCTTACTTCTATTTCTTAGATGCCTGGATTTGGCTGGAAATGACAGTTTTGCCTCTCTGCACAGAAAGGGTTTCTGGACTGCTGCATTCACACACGAGTTTATCTCTGTAAGTTGGATGCACACATTTACAAGCATTCTGTTAGATAGTTGCGTTTTGGTTTTAGAGCGAGGTATTTCCCTTTAGTAGCCATAGGCTCCCATTCACTCTGGATTGTCCAAAGGCAGTTCCTAGAAGAGAAACGTGTTTCTAACTCGCTGAAGGAAACACAGCTTCAACTCTCTGAGTTGAAATGAACACACAGCAGAGCAGTTTGAAAGATGCGTTTCTCCTGTGTTTTAGACGGGAGTCTTACTGCTATTTCTTAGATACCTTGGATTTGTCTAAAATGAGAGGTTTGCGTCTCTGCACAGAAATGGTTTCTAGACTGCTGCATATACACACACGGGTTTAACTCTGTAAGTTGAGGGCATACATTTACAAGCATTCTGTTAGATAGCTGCGTTTTGGTTTGAGAGCAGATGTATTTCCGTTTACAGGCCTATGTTCAAATTCACTCTGGAAAGTACAAAGGCAGTTCGTAGAAGAAATGTGTTTCTAACTCGCTGAAAGGAAACACAGCTTCTCACTCTCTGAGTTGAAAAGAGCGCACAGCAGAGCAGTTTGAATGATGCTGGTTTCTCCTGTGTTTTCCACCACGCCCAGCTTTACTGCTATTTCTTGATGCCTGGATTTGGCTGGAAATGACAGTTTCGCATCTCTGCACCGAAAGGGTTTCTCTGGACTCCTGCATACACACACGAGTGTAACTCTTCAAATTGAGTGCACACATTGACAAGCATTCTGTTAGAGAGCTGCGTTTTGGTTTTAGAGCGAGGTATTTCCGTTTACAGCCTATGCTCAAATTCACTCTGGAAAGTCCAAAGGCTGTTCCTAGAAGAAACGTGTTTCCACCTCGCTGAAGGAAACATAGCTTCAACTCTCTGAGTTGAAACGATCACACAGCACATCAGTTTGAAAGATGCGTTTCTCCTGTGTTTTAGACGCTGTCTTACTGCTATTTCTTAGATGCCTGGATTTGACTGGAAATGACAGTTTTGCGTCTCTACACAGAGATGGTTTCTAGAGTGCTGCATACACACACGACTTTACCTCTGTAAGTTTAGTGCACACCTTGGCAAGCATTCTGTTATATAGCTGCACTTTCGCTTTAGAGCGAGGCATTTCCCTTTACAGCATATGCTCCCATTTACGCTGGAAACTCCAAAGGCAGTTCCTAGAAGAAACGTGTTTCTAACTCGCTGAAGGAAACACAGCTTCAACTCTCTGAGTTGAAACAAACACACAGCAGAGCAGTTTTGAAAGACGTGTTTCTCCTGTGTTTTAGATGCAGTCTTACTGCTATTTCTTAGATGCCTGGATTTGGCTGGAAATGACAGTTTTGCGTCTCTGCACAGAAAGGGTTTCTAGACTGCTGCATACACACAGGAGTTTAGCTCTGTAAGTTGAGTGCACCCATTGAGAAGCGTTCTGTTAGATGGCTGCGTTTTGGTTTTAGAGCGATGTCTTTCCCTTTACAGCATATGCTCCCATTCACTCTGGAAAGTCCAAAGGCACTTCTTAGAAGAAACGTGTTTCCAACTCGCTATAAGGAACACAACTTCAACTCTCTGAGTTGAAAGAACACCCAGCAGAGCAGTCTTGAAAAATTCGCTTTTCCTGTGTTTTAGACCCAGTCTTACTGCTGTTTGTTAGATGCCTGGATTTGGCTTGAAATGACAGTTTTGCGTCTCTCTGCACAGAAAGGGTATCTTGACTGCTGCAGTCACGCACGAGTTTATCTCTGTAAGTTGAGTACACACATTGACAAGCATTCTGTTAGATAGCTGCGTTTTGGCTTTAGAGCGTGGTATTTCAATTTACAGCATATGCTCCCATTCACTCTGGAAAGTCCAAAGGCAGTTCCTGGAAGAAACGTGTTTCTAACTCGCTGAAGGAAACACTGATTCAACTCTCTGAGTTGAAATGAACACACAGCAGAGTAGTTTGAAAAATGGGTTTCTCCTGTATTTTAGACGGAGTCTTACTTCTATTTCTTAGATGCCTGGATTTGGCTGGAAATTACAGTTTTGCCTCTCTGCACAGAAAGGGTTTCTAGACTGCTGCATTCACACACGAGTTTATCTCTGTAAGTTGGATGCACACATTTACAAGCATTCTGTTAGATAGCTGCTTTTTGGTTTTAGAGCGAGGTATTTCCCTTTACAGCATAGGCTCCCATTCACTTTGGATTGTCCAAAGGCAGTTCCTAGAAGAAACGTGTGTTCTAAGCACGCTTAAGGTAACAGAGCTTCAACTCTCTGAGTTGAAATGAACACACAGCAGAGCAGTTTGAAAGATGCGTTTCTCCTGTGTTTTAGACGGAGTCTAACTGCTATTACTTAGATGCCTGGATTTGGCTGGAAATGACAGTTTTGCGTCTCTGCAGAGAAAGGGTTTCTAGACTGCTGCATACACACAGACTTTACCTCTGTAAATTGAGTGCACACATTGACAAGCATTGTGTTAGATAGCTGCGTTTTGGTTTTAGAGGAAGGTACTTCCCTTTACAGCATATGCTCCCATTCACTCTGGAAAGTCCCAAAAATGTTCGTGAGAAGAAACGTGTTTCTAACTCGGTGAAGGAAACACAGCTTCAACTCTCTGAGTTGTAACGAACACACAGCAGAGCAGTTGGAAAGATGTGTTTCTCCTCTGTTTTACACGGTCTTACTGGTCTTTCCTAGATGGCTGCATTTGGCTGGAAATGACACTTTTGCGAGAGTTTGAACAGAAAGGTTTTCTAGACTGCTGCATACACACTCGAGTGTAACTCTGTAAGTTGAGTACACACATTGACAAGCATTCTGTTAGATAGCTGCGTTTTCGCTTTAGAGCGAGGTATTTCCCTTTACAGCATATGCTCCCATTCACTCTGGAAAGTCCAAAGGCAGTTCCTAGAAGAAACGTGTTTCTAACTCGCTGAAGGAAACACAGCTTCAACTCTCTGAGTTGAAATGAACGCACAGCAGAGCAGTTTGAAAGATGCGTTTCTCCTGTGTTTTAGACGGAGTCTTACTGCTATTTCTTAGATGCCTGGATTTGTCTAAAATGAGAGGTTTGCGTCTCTGCACAGAAACGGTTTCTAGACTGCTGCATACACACACGGGTTTAACTCTGTAAGTTGAGGGCATACATTGACAAGCATTCTGTTAGATAGCTGCGTTTTGGTTTGAGAGCGATGTATTTCCGTTTACAGCCTATGCTCAAATTCACTCTGGAAAGTATAAAGGCTGTTCATAGAAGAAACGTGTTTCCAACTCGCTGAAGGAAACACAGCTTCAACTCTCTGAGTTGAAACGAACACACAGCAGAGCAGTTGGAAAGATGCGTTTCTCCTGTGTTTCCACGGTCTTACTGCTCTTTCTTAGATGCCTGGATTTGGCTGGAAATGACCCTTTTGACTCTACACAGAAAGGGTTTCTAGACTGTTGCATACACACTCGAGTGTAACTCTGTAAGTTGAGTTCCCACATTGACAAGCATTCTGTTAGATAGCTGCGTTTTGGCTTTAGAGCCAGGTATTTCCCTTTACAGCATATGCTCCCATTCACTCTGGAAAGTCCAAAGGCAGTTCCTAGAAGAAACGTGTTTCTAACTCGCTGAAGGAAGCACAGCTTCAACTCTCTGAGTTGAAAAGGAACACACAGCAGAGCACTTTGAAAGATGCGTTTCTCCTGTGTTTCAGACGCATTCTTACTGCTATTTCTTAGATGCCTGCATTTGTCTGGAAATGACAGTTTTGGTGTCTCTGCACAGAAAGGGTTTCTAGACTGCTGCATACACACACGAGTTTATCTCTATAAGTTGAGTGCACACATTGACAAGCATTGTGTTAGATAGCTGCGTTTTGGTTTTAGAACAAGGTATTTCCCTTTACAGCATATGCTCCCATTCACTCTGGAAAGTTCGAAGGCAGTTCGTAGAAGAGAAACGTGTTTCTAACTCGCTGAAGGAAACACAGCTTCAACTCTCTGAGTTGAAACCAACACACAGCAGAGCAGTTTGAAAAATGCGTTTCTGCTGTGTTTTAGACGCAGTCTTACTGCTATTTCTTAGATGCCTGGATTTGGCTGGAAATGACAGTTTTGCATCTCTGCACAGAAAGGGTTTCTAGACTGCTGCATACACACTCGAGTGTAACTCTGTAAGTTGAGTGCACTGATTGGCAAGCATTCTGTTATATAGCTGCGTTTTCGCTTTAGAGTGAGGTATTTCCCTTTCCAGCATATGCTCCTTTTTACGCTGGAAAGTCCAAAGGAAGTTCCTAGAAGAAACGTGTTTCTAACTCCCTAAAGGAAACACAGCTTCAACTCTCTGAGTTCAAACGAACACACAGCAGAGCAGTTTGAAAGTTGCGTTTCTCCTGTGTTTTAGACGCAGTCTTACTTCTCTTTCTTAGATGCCTGGATTTGGCTGGAATTGACAGTTTTGCCTCTCTGCACAGAAAGGGTTTCTAGACTGATGCATACACACGACTTTACCTCTGTAAATTGAGTGCACACATTGAGAAGCATTGTGTTAGATAGCTGCATTTTGGTTTTAGAGCGAGGTATTTCCCTTTACAGCATATGCTCCCATTCACTCTGGAAAGTCCAAAGGCAGTTCGTAGAAGAAACGTGTTTCTAACTCGCTGAAGGAAACACAGCTTCAACACTCTTGAGTTGAAACGATCACACAGCACATCAGTTTGAAAGATGCGTTTCTCCTGTGTTTTAGATGCAGTCTTACTGCTGTTTCTTAGATGCCTGGAATTGGCTGTAATTGACAGTTTTACGTCTCTGCACAGAAAGGGTTTCTAGACTGCTGCATACACACACGACTTTACCTCTGTAAGTTTAGTGCACACATTGGCAAGCATTCTGTTATATAGCTGCGTTTTCGCTTTAGAGTGAGGTATTTCCCTTTACAGCATATGCTCCCATTTACGCTGGAAACTCCAAAGGCAGTTCCTAGAAGAAACGTGTTTCTAACTCGCTGAAAGGAAAACACAGCTTCAACTCTCTAGTTGAAACGAACACACAGCAGAGCAGTTTGAAAGACGTGTTTCTCCTGTGTTTTAGACGCAGTCTTACTGCTATTTCTTAGATGCCTGGATTTGGCTGGAAATGACAGTTTTGCGTCTCTGCACAGAAAGGGTTTCTAGACTGCTGCATACACACACGAGTTTAGCTCTGTAAGTTGAGCGCACACATTAAGAAACATTCTGTTAGATGGCTGCGTTTTGGTTTTAGAGCGAGGTATTTCCCTTTACAGCATATGCTCCCATTCACTCTGGAAAGTCCAAAGGCACTTCCTAGAAGAAACGTGTTTCTAACTCGCTGAAGGAAACACAACCTCAACTCTCTGAGTTGAAAACGAACACCCCAGCAGAGCAGTTTGAAAGATTCGTTTCTCCTGTGTTTTAGACGCAGTCTTACTGCTGTTTCCCTAGATGAGTGGATTTGGCTTGAAATGACAGTTTTTCATCTCTGCACAGAAAGGGTTTATGGACTGCTGCAGTCACACAAGAATTTATCTCTGTAAGTTGGGTACACACATTGACAAACATTCTGTTAGATAGCTGCGTTTTGGTTTTAGAGCGAGGTATTTCCCTTTACAGCATATGCTCAAATTCAGACTGGAAACTCCAACGACAGTTCGTAGGAGAAAAGTGTTTCTTACTCTCTGAAGGAAACACAGCTTCAACTCTCTTGAGTTGAAATGAACGCACAGCAGAGCAGTTTGAAAGATGCGTTTCTCCTGTGTTTTAGACGCAGTCTTACTGCTATTTCTTGAGTGCCTGGATTTGGCTGGAAATGACAGTTTTGTGTCTCTGCACAGAAAGTGTTTCTGAGACTGCTGCATACACACACGAGTGTAAGTCTTCAAATTGAGTGCACACATTGACAAGCATTCTATTAGATAGCTGCGTTTTGGTTTTAGAGGCGAGTATTTCTCTTTACAGCATATGCTCCCATTCACTCTGGAAAGTTTAAAGGCAGTTCCTAGAAGAAATGTGTTTCTAACTCACTGAAGGAAACACAGCTTCAACTCTCTGAGTTGAAACGAACACACAGCAGAGCACTTTGAAAGATACATTTCTCCTGTGTTTCAGACGCAGTCTTACTGCTATTTCTTAGATGCCTGTATTTGGCTGGAAATGACAGTTTTTCGTCTCTGCACAGAAAGGGTTTCTAGACTGCTGCAATCACACACGAGTTTACCTCTGTAAGTTGGATGCACACATTTACAAGCATTCTGTTAGATAGCTGCGTTTTGGTTTTAGAGCGAGGTATTTCCCTTTACAGCCTAGGCTCCCATTCACTCTGGATTGTCCCAAAGGGAGTTCCTAGAAGAAACGTGTTTCTAACTCGCTGAAGGAAACACAGCTTCAACTCTCTGAGTTGAAATGAACACACAGTAGAGCAGTTTGAAAGATGCGTTTCTCCTGTGTTTTAGACGGAGTCTTACTGCTATTTCTTAGATGCCTGGATTTGTCTAAAATGAGAGGTTTGCGTCTCTGCACAGAAACGGTTTCTAGACTGCTGCATACACACACGGGTTTAACTCTGTAAGTTGAGGGCATACATTTACAAGCATTCTGTTAGATAGCTGCGTTTTGGTTTGAGAGCAATGTATTTCCGTTTACAGCCTAGGTCTCAAATTCACTCTGGAAAGTACAAAGGCTGTTCATAGAAGAAACGTGTTTCCAACTCGCTGAACGAGACACAGCTTCGTTTCTCTGAGTTGAAACGAACACAGAGCAGATCAGTTTGAAAGATGCGTTTCTCCTGTATTTTACACGGTCTTACTGCTCTTTCTTAGATGCCTGGATTTGGCTGGAAATGACAGTTTTGCGTCTCTGCACAGAAAGGTTTTCTAGACTGCTGCATACACACGACTTTACCTCTGTAAATTGAGTGCACACATAGACAAGCATTGTGTTAGATAGCTGCGTTTTGGTTTTAGAGGAAGGTATTTCCCTTTACAGCATATGCTCCCATTCACTCTGGAAAGTCCAAAGACAGTCCGTAGAAGAAGCGTGTTTGTAACTCGCTGAAGGAAACACAGCTTCAACTCTCTGAGTTGAAACGAACACACAACAGAGCAGTTGGAAAGATGCGTTTCTCCTGTGTTTTACACGGTCTTACTGCTCTTTCTTAGATGGCTGCATTTGGCTGGAAATGACCCTTTTGCGACTTTGAACAGAAAGGGTTACTAGACTGCTGCATACACACTCGTGTGTAACTCTGTAAGTTGAGTTCACACATTGACAAGCATTCTGTTAGATAGCTGCGTTTTGGCTTTAGAGCCAGGTTTTTCCCTTTACAGCATATGCTCCCATTCACTCTGGAAAGTCCAAAGGCAGTTCCTAGAAGAAACGTGTTTCTAACTCGCTGAAGGAAGCACAGCTTCAACTCTCTGAGTTGAAAGGAACACACAGGAGAGCAGTTTGAAAGATGTGTTTCTGCTGTGTTTTAGACGCAGTCTTACTGCTATTTCTTAGATGCCTGGATTTGGCTGGAAAAGACAGTTTTGCATCTCTGCACAGAAAGGGTTTCTAGACTGCTGCATACATACACGAGTGTAACTCTGCAAGTTGAGTGCACACATTGACAAGCATTCTGTTAGATAGCTGCGTTTTGGTGTTAGAGCGAGTATTTCCCTTTACAGCATATGCTATCATTCACCCTGGAAAGTCCAAAGGCAGTTCCTAGAAGAAACGTGTTTGTGACCCGCTGAAGGAAACACAGCTTCAAGTCTCTCTGAGTTGAAACGGACACACAGCAGAGCAGTTGGAAGAGATGCGGTTCTCCTGTGTTGTTTAAAAACCCTTTCTTTGGAGAATCTAGAAACAGATATTTCCAGAAAAATCCGGGATTTACAAGAAATAGCAGTAAGACTGCCTTTAAAACACAGAAGAAAGATTTTTTTGAGACTGCTCTGCTCTGTGTGCCTTCAACTGAGAGAATTGGATCTATGTTTTCATTCTGCAGTTTAGAAACACATTTCTTATAGGAGCTAGATTTGGACATTCCATAGTGAATATGAGTATAGGCTTGTTGTACTGGAGCAAGCATAGAAAGTCAACACCAAGACAAAAGTATGCCAAATTGCAGGGTCTTTATTGCCGGCCGCCATGGAGGACTCGCGTCTCTCCAACCCGTGGCCCCGAAAGGAGGATGTCAAGAACTTTTATACCCGTAAAAATCACCTTGGGAGTGAGGGTGAGGGGCGGGGATGGGGATGAGGGGCTTCAGACATTCCAAGGGCTAGTGGATTCTGTAAATCACCTCCTGGGCGGAGATGAGGGTGAGGGGCTCCGGATATTTCAAAGGCCAGGGGACTTTGGTCACTCCGATTGTTACTTGAGTGGTTTACAGAAGTCAGGATAAGCGTTAGTTTACACATTGTCTGAGTAGTGGATGGGAATTACAGACCTTAGTTACTTATTACAAGGTGCAGGAGCTTTGGACTGCTTGCCTGTCACGTTAGCACAGCGAGCAGTTTCAAGAGAAAGCTGAGGTATGGTTGAGGTATGCAGTTTTATGGGGCTTTTACCATGTCACATTCCCCCCTTGTTTTATTTACAGGAATTAAATCATTGATTCCTCCCACAGGTTAGTATTGTTTGTTTCTTCTAAGGGCTCATATTAAGACCTTAATATTATTAATTTTACGGAGTCTACCCTAGATTTTATGAACCTGAGCAGTTGGTTTAGGAGGCAGAGGCCGAACATGAGTCCCAGTAGGAGTAGGGCCAGAGGTCCCACCAGGCCCGTAAGAAGGGAAGTGAGCCAAGGGGACAAGGAAAACATTTTTGATACTAACTTTCTGAAGCCTCTCAAAGTTGTTTTTTGGTTTCAAGATTCTGTCTGACCAGGGAGAGGCTCTCTCGGATGAGGCCTGTCCTATTAGCATAGAAGCAACATTATTCATTAAGGGCGGCACATAACCCCCCTTGTTTTAAGAATAGCAAATCTAGTCCTCGCCTGTTTTGGAGGACCATTTCAGCCAAAGACTCAACCTGACCAGTGAGTTGGGAAATGGAGTTTTCCAAGTGGCCTAAATCAGTATCTATGTGCTGAGAGAGAGTTTTAAAATTTTGGTCCCCCAGTTATAAGAGCTGATATTCCAATTGTGGTGGAGCCAGCAATGCCTAATCCAACCAGTAGAGGGACGACGATAGGGACTCGCTTCTATCAGGCAGTAATAATGTCTGATGGGGCCAGGAGATTAAGTCCCTGTTGGCCATCATAAATGTCGATTCTGGGGAGGATGTGTACTGGGGTGCAGAGTATGGGAGCGGAGCTGCTGAACTGGTATGCGGAAACGCAGTTGGTGAGGCCAAAAGTGCAGGCTAACCAAGTGGTATCTGGGGCCCGATAGTAAAGGTTTTTACCATTAAAGGTTACATTGTGAGAGACATTACAATAGTGCCCATAGGGAGAACCTGCAAGGCTGTAATTTGGGGAGTGGTAGCAGTGCCCAGACCCTTCTATGTCTCCCAGGGTTAAATGGAGTGTGGAGTGGGAGCATGAAGAATTGGACAGGTTGGCACGTAATTGGGAAGCCAAGCCGGTATAAAACGGTGGTTGAGGGTTTAGACAGAGCCAACAGTCTTTTCCTAAATCGGGGTTAGATTTGTTGAGGAGGTGGTGAGTCAAGGACAACAAGGTTAACAGGTTGTGTCTTCTTCGAACCGAGTTGGGGTTGTAGGGGAAGATTGTTGAGGGGGGGTATTGATTGACTGGATGAGGGGGCTTTGTATTTTTAGGGGGGGCTCTTGTTGTATGACCTGGGCAATGGGTCCTATAGGGCGGTTGGGTCTGGGCGGGGTTATATGCTGGATGGTAAAGATGTTTCCCATGTCCCATCCACGCATATATACTCTGAGACCCCAGGTTCGCCCCGTTGTCCATCTACCATCTGGGGTAGTTACAGTTATCTTGAGTGGGTTACAAGACCCGGTGTAGCATGGGGATGGAGGAGAGTCTTGGTTAAAAGAGATGAAGGAGTCTCTGTTTTTGGTGCACCCTGATATAGTGGAGATAGTTTCACAACCCCAATGGGGGCAAAAGAATTCATTTAAGTCTCCACAGTTCCACCTTTTTTGTGGGATGGACCCTGGGCACAGATACAATCCGTAAGTTTGAAGTTGTTGCTCTGACCTTGCACTGCCACACCCGGCTATAATATCTTTTGTCCTAGGATCTACGTTTGGGGGTCAGGAACGGGCCCAGGAGGGCACAGAGTCTAGGGAAAAGGTAATGGGGGTCTTCGGAATGTACTCCAGGGTTAAGTTGACTAGGGTGGATCCCTTCCCAGTTAAGGAACTAACATATTCTCCAGTGGAGCCCTCGGTGAGGACCCATTGGTAGTAGGTGGGTTCTAAGGGGGGTTTGCTATAGGGATTTACAGCACAGATTAGGGTGATGAGGGTGGTGATCACAAGTCTTAGCTTTAGTGAATCGGGGGATGAGTGTTTGACGCTCCATTGTCCTTCCGGTGGGGCAGTCTTGACGTGGGTGTGATGAATCCAGGCCGTTAGTCCGTCCACCTTGAGTGCGGTGGGTGTGGTCAGGATAACCGTGTAGGGTTCCTTCCAACGGGGGCTGAGGCCGGAGGTGGTGAATCTTTTAACAAGGACAGAGTCTCCAGGCTGGAAGGGGTGTGTTGGCTGGTCTGCGAGGTCCAATGGGGTGGGACGGGTGTCCTTAATGAGCTGGTGTATCTGGGATTGAACAGACTGGAGCGCCTGTAAGGACTTAAGGAGTGTATAGTTATGGACTTCAGCATGCACAGTATCCGCGGGTCTAGGGAGTAAGGGAGGGGGCCTACCAAACATGATTTCAAAAGGGGAGAAGCCTTTCTGATAGGGTGTGCATTGGACGTGGAGGAGGACAAAAGGAAGCAGGCTGACCCAGTTTTCACCGGTCTCTAGGATAAACTTTGTCAGGGTTTCTTTTAAGGGCGGGTTCATTCGTTCGACTTGCCCTGAACTCTCGGGATGATAGGCACAGTGTAATTTCCAGGATACACCCAGGGCCTTGGCTAGGCCCTGAGAAATTTGTGCAGTAAAGGCGGGCCCATTGTCCGACCCCAGCGTTAGAGGGGAGGCCAAACCGAGGAACAAGGTCCTATAATAGTTTTTTTGTGACCACCAAGGCAGTCTCTGACCTAGTGGGGGAAGGCTTCGACCCATCCAGAGAACGTATCTATAAACACCAGGAGGTATTTATAGCCATTTGCTGGGGGTTTTATTTCAGTGAAATCTACTTCCCAGTGCTCCCCCAGGGCTAGTCCCTCTGAGTCTTACTCCTACCTGGCTAGATCTGTTTCCTCCAGGATTTACTTGGGCACATACATCACACCGAGTAGTAATTTCCTTGATAAGTTTATGTAAGTGGGGGAATGTAGTATTTGGCTTTTAGCAGTTCAGTTAGTTTGGTCTGTCCTAAGTGAGTGGCCTGGTGTGTGTCCTTAACTAGGGCCCGTCCTAGAGCCTCAGGGACCACAATCCTTGTGTCTGGTAGAATCCACCATCCTGTGGAATCTTGTGTGTCCCCTTGTTCTTTAGCAAACTTTTCTTCATCAGGTGAGTACGTAGGGGTAGGGGGCAGGGTTGGGGCCTGCAGAGTTACAAGAAGAGTCAGAGGTTTTTCTGGTCCCAAGGCTGCCTGTCTGGCTTGCAGGTCAGCCACCCTATTTCCCCTTGCCTCTGGTGAATTTTCCTTCTGGTGTCCTTTGCAGTGTATTAATGCCACTGCCTTGGGCTTCCATATAGCCTCTAGTAGGGCTAGGATTTCTTCTTTATTTTTGATGGTTTTTCCCTCTGAGGTAAGTAGTCCTCTCTTTCTTTGTAAATGGCTCCATGTACATGAGCCGTTGCAAAGGCATACCAGCTATCCGTGTAGATGTTAACAGTTTTTTTTTTCCTCAACCCAGTCTAAGGCCTTGTCAGAGCTGAGTTCTGCCTTTTGGGCTGAGGTTCCATGTGGAAGAGCCTGGGCCCAGACAACCCGCTCTAGGGTGACTATGGCTGCCCCGGCATACCTGACTCCGTCGACCATGAAACTGCTGCCATCCATATACAGTACCTCCTCTGGGTTCTGCAGGGGGGATGTCGGTGAGGTGCGGTCGAGCCGCCTGGAGTACGTCCATCGTCTGTTGGCAGTAGTGTATGGGCTCCTCCGGCTCACTGTCAGGTAGCAGCGTGACGGGGTTTAAAACTGTAGCCTTTAAAAACTTTATGCAGAGCTGGTCCAAAAGTAAGGCCTGATATTGAACTATGCGGGCATTTGACATCCATTTTTCCCGGAGCTCCACGGAGTAGTGACTCCACCGCGTGGGGTGCCACTAAATTTAACTCCTGTCCCAAGGTTAGTTTGTCCGCCTCCTTGACTAACAGGGCTGTAGCTGCCACTGACCTCAGACAAACTGGGCACCCAGAGGCTAAGGGATCAAGTCTTTTTGAAAGGAAGGCCACTGGCCAGGACCATGGTCCCAACGCCTGGGTGAGCACCCCCTAAGCGACTCCCTGTTTTTCATGCACAAACAACCGGAAGGGTTTAGAGATGTCTGGCAAGGCCAAGGCTGGGGCCGTAGTCAGGGCAGTTTTGAGCTTGTCAAAAGCCCGTTGCTCTATCTCTGTCCAAGTCAAGGGCTGATTTCCTCCAGTGCAGGCATACAGGGGCTTGGCTGTCTTGGCAAATCCCAAAATCCATAGCCTGCAGTACCCTACTGCCCCAAGGAATTCTCGAACTTGGCGTTTCGTGGTGGGGGTGGGTATTTGCAGCACTGTTTGGACTCGGCTGGGTGCCAGTGCCTGGTTGCCCTTCTCTAGGAGATAGCCCAGGTAAGTAACTTTCGATTGGCAGTGTTAGGCCTTTTTAGCTGAAACCCGGTAACCCAAAGTCTGTAGGGTCTTTAATAATGACTGGGTGGTCTCCTTACAGGCCTCCTGGGTTTTTGTGGCCAAGAGTAAGTCATCCATGTATTGGAGTAGGGTGCACTCGGGGAACTCAACTCGGAAGGCGGCAAGATCTTAGCTAAGTGCTTCATCAAACAGAGTAGGGGAGTTGTTGAACCCCTGAGGCAGTCTTGTCCAAGTGAGTTGCCCCAGACCCCACTATCGGGGTCAGTCCATTCAAAAGCAAATATGGGCTGGCTAACAGGGGCCAGTGGGATGCAAAAGAATGCATCCTTGAGATCCAAGACGGTATAAAGGTGGTGTTCTGGGCCCAAGAGACTTAGGAGGGTGTACGGATTTGGAACTGTAGGGTGGACAGTTTCCACTCATTTGTTTACCTCCCTTAAGTCCTGTACAGGCCGATAGTCCTTTGTGCCTGTTTTTTAAGATGGGGAGCAAGGGGGTATTCCAGGGGGGACTTACAGGTAGTAAGGATCCCTCCTTTTAGGAGTCTGGTTATATGTGGAGCAATTCCCCGTCTGGCTTCCTGGCTCTTGGGATATTGTCGTACCTGGACTGGAGTTGCCTTTGCCAATAGCTGAACCACGACTGGGGTACCGCGACTTGCCAAGCCTGGGGAATTTGTCTCAGCCCACACTCCAGGTACCTTCTCTTGGAACTGGCGGAGGAGGTCTGATGTTGGTGGTTGATCTGCCTCTGAGGATAAAGCTTCCTGTAAGAGATACTTGTCTGACAGAGCACAGGTGATGAGGATTTGCTGAGGTGGCCCTGATGCCAAGGGAGGAGGAATTGAGAGGCAAGCCTGACCCTCACCGAAAGAAATATTTGCTTGAAGTTTGTGGAGTAAGTCCTGTCCTAGGAGTGGGTACGGACACTCTGGAATGACTAGGAAGGAGTGGGTGACGGTGCCGTTTCCCAGAT
This sequence comes from Ateles fusciceps, assembly GCA_036589455.1. Lineage (NCBI taxonomy): Eukaryota > Metazoa > Chordata > Mammalia > Primates > Atelidae > Ateles > Ateles fusciceps. The sequence continues at coordinate 66,491 of JAZHEH010002590.1, forward strand.
CAGCGAGTCAGTTGGTGGTCCAAGGGCTTGTTGTGGTTTTTCCTGTGGCCCCCTGGATAATTGTTTTTTACTGGATAGTGGTCCTAGAGGCTAAGGACTGAGTGGGCCACCCCGGTGTTGACTAAGAAGCTGACAGGTTTGTCCCAAACTCTTAAGGTGACCCTGGGCTCCTGGGGGCTTAGTAAATAAGATCCCCAGCCCCGTCAATCCTGACCTTCTAAATTGAGGATAGCCCTCGGTGGCTTGTCCTGAGCAGTTACTCATCTTTTTTTCTCTTGGGGCACTCATTTTTTCTAATGTTTTTTACAGTATGCACATTGGTTTCTTCCTAAAGGTGGCTGGGGACCCTGGGGGCCCTTTTGCAAGGCCCCCTGCCCTCGTGGAATGACTTGTGTCTCCTGAAGAGCTGCTATTACTGCCTTAGTAACTTTGTTTTGTATTAAAAACTTTCTGGGCAGTTTCCAGCAATTGGGTTAAATTTATTCCCTGGAATCCCTGTAACTTCTGTAAATGAAAGCCAGATTGATGGTCCACTGATTTTTTGGAGCCTCAGGGTCAGCAGGACTGTAGGTACGATAAGCGTCTTGTAGAAGCTCAGGGAAGGCAGCTGCAACTCCTGCGGACCCCGAGTTACAATTCCCACCTTGGAGAGGTTAGTGGGCTTGTGGGCCGCTCCCCTAACCCCTTCTAAAAGATACCAGTGAAAAGTGTTCAAAGCCTGGTAACCCCCCCAAGGTGTTGGGGTCCCATTGGGGTTGAGTAGAGGGAAAGACCTTTTTAATTCGAGTCCCAGTTTTTTTTTTTTTTTTTACTGTTCCTAGGCCTGGACCTATGATGGCTTTCAGGGCTTCTTGTCTAATTTTGCCTCTTTCCTCTGTGGTGAACAGAATCAGTAATAATTGTTGGCAGTGGTCCCAAGTGGGGCGATGAGTCTGGAGTACAGATTTTAAGAGCTCTGTCAAAGCCTGGGGCTTCTCAGAGAACGGGGATGTTGAGCCTTCTGACAGAACTTACTGCATTTTAAAACCCTGCCGCCTCCTTAAGTTCCCCAGCCTCCCAGCACGACCCCCCTCCCGGGGGAACCTTCCATCTCAGCAGGTTTCTAACCCTCCCCCTCTTGCCATCTTAGCAGTTCCCCAGCAAGACCTCCTCCCAGGAACTCTCTCAGCAGTTCCCCAGCCCCTCCCCCTCCTGCACAGCCCCTCACACTGGTGGCATCTGCCGGCTTGCAGGCCATAAAAATCCCCTTTGCCATGCCACGGGTGCTGCGCACCAATTTTGGGTGCAGTCCGGCAGCTTTTCCCTTGCTCTTAATAAAGCTTGTGCCAGCACTTGGTGTTTCTGCCCTCTCTTTAATTTCTATTACCTTCCAGTTATATAAGTCACTTGACGAGAAGGGACTGTGAACAAAGAATGGGCGACCCCCCACTGTCTTCTCCCCATTGGAGACGCCTCTCGGAGAGGAAGGACCCAAGTGGGTGTGGAGCCCCGCTGCGGGTGCGCAGGGGGGACAAGGTTTTGTTACTAGCACTGGCCAGGGGGGGTGCTGAGACCCTGGTTCAGAGGGCCTTGAGTAGGGTGGAGGTAAATCCTGACCCTCCGCTGGGGGTGGGCAGAATGGCTGGCCCAGAAGGGGCTTTCTTTGGGCCGGCTAACATGACCTGAAGTCTAGCCTGTTTTATGCAGCGTTTCAGCCACGGAGGGGGTTGTTGGACTAAATCCAACCATTGGTCAATGTATGGAAACTGGTCAGGGTGTCCAGGAATTCCTGCGACCATTTTCCATACAGCCTGGGTAATTTTTTTTTTTTTTTTTGAGTCGTAGGTCCCAGTGGCAGGCCACCCAATTCCAAAAGATGGCCATTCTAGTTTACATAAAGAGCAGAGTTTTCCAGGGGTTAATTTTACCCCATATTGGCCTGAAAACTCAACCTTGAAGTTGGCCGTCTTGCATTGGAGGGGGTACAAGGCCGGGAGCTAGACCACCCTATTTGGTTTTTCCTTCAGCTTTTGAATTTCACCCAAGAGATTTCACTAATTTAAGACTGGCTTCACTGAGGATTTGAACAAACAACCTTGCAGTTGCAGGCCCTATACCTTAACTACTATGCTAACAGGTCACTTGCATTACAAAGAGTTAGAAAGTTTTTCTTAAAGCTATATTTTGGATGAAAATACTGCACCCTGAGGCAGTGTGGCCTGCCTGAAAGCCGGGCGGGGCTGGCGGCCTGGCAGAGAAAGAAAGAGGAAAAAAACGCTTTTTGTGTCAGTTTAAAACTGAGCTCGCAGCCGCTGGGCCGGCAGTGAGTTCCCCGCCCTCTGCAGCTTTTGGTCACCTTGACACAGGGACCCTAAAAAGAATTAAATTCCTCTCTCCCTATCTCTCTCTCTTCTCGCTGTCTCTCCTTTTTATTTCTTTTCTCCTTGTCTCTGTCTCCTCTCTCCTCTTTCCCTCTCCCTACTTTCTTGTCCTCTCTCCTCTTTACCTCCCTGTCTCTGTTTCTTTTGACAGAAGAGACAATTACTCCTTTTTTACCCTAAATGGGCAAAGAGGGCTGGTAGTTTCTTATTTAAAGTTTGATTCCCTAAGACAGAGAAAAAAGCTACATGCTGCCAAGGGATATATCTCACTTTGAAATCTAGAAGGAAGCTATTTAAGTGAATGGTTGTCATTGTATGCATTCAACTTACAGTGTTAAACTGATCTGCAAAAGCAGCAGCTTAAAAACCCTTTCTGTGGAGAATCTAGAAACAGATATTGCCAGCAAAATCCCAGCTTCTACGAAATAGCAGTAAGACTACCTTTAAAACAGAGAAGATAGATATCTTTGAAACTGCTCTGCAGCGTGTCAGTTTAACTAAGAGAATTGAATCTATGTTTTCATTCTGCAGTTTAGAAACACATTTCTTATAGGAGCTAGATTTGGACATTCCAGAGTGACTCTGAGTGTAGGGTGTAAAGGGAAATCTCTCACCTGAAAAACTAAAACGAAGCGATGTGGGAGACAGCTCGTCAATGTGTGCATTCAACTTATACAATTAAAAACTGATGTGTGGTCATTAGAAGAAATGCAAATCAAAACCACACTGGAGATATCATCTCACTCCAGTTAGAATGGCGATCATGAAAAAATCTGGAGACAACAGATGCTGGAGAGGATGTGGAGAAATAGGAACAGTTTTTACACTGTTGTTGGGAGTGTAAATTAGTTCAACCATTGTGGAAGACGGTGTGGCGATTCCTCAAGGACCTAGAAATAGAAATTCCATTTGATCCAGCAATCCCATTACTGGCTATATATCCAAAAGACTATAAATCGTTCTACTATAAGGACACATGCACACGAATGTTCATTGCAGCACAGTTTACAATAGCAAAGACCTGGAACCAACCCAAATGCCCATCGATGATAGACTGGACAGGGAAAATGTGGCACATATACACCATGGAATATTATGCAGCCATCAAAAACGATGAGTTCGTGTCCTTTGTAGGGACATGGATGAACCTGGAAACCATCATTCTCAGCAAACTGACACAGGAACATAAAATCAAACACCACATGTTCTCACTCATAGGTGGGTGTTGAACAATGGGAATACACATGGACACAGGGAGGGGGGGGATAACACACACTGGGGCGTCTTGGGGGGGGAAAAAGGGAGGGATAGTGGGGGGGTGGGGGAGATGGGGAGGGATAGCATGGGGAGAAATGTCAGATATAGGTGATGGGGGAGGAAGGCAGCAAATCACACTGCCATGTGTGTACCTATGCAACAATCTTCCATGTTCTTCACATGTACCCCCAAACCTAAAATGCAATAAAAAAAAAAACACAAAATTAAAAAAAAAAACACTCTCTATGGAGAATCTAAGAACAGATATTTCCAGGAAAATTCTGACATTCAAAATATCAGTAAGACTGCCTGTAAAACACAGAAAAAAGATATCTTTGAAACGGCTCTGCTGTTTGTCTATTTAAATAACGGAGTTGAACTCACGTTTGGATTCAGCAGTTGAGAAACACATTTTGTATAAGAACTACATTTGGACATTCCAGACTGAATGTGAGTATACGCTATAAAGAGAATATCTCATCTTAAAAAATTAATACGAAGCTATTTGTGAGAATGCTTGCCAAAGTGTACATTCAACTTTCAGAGGTAAACTGATGTGTGTACGCAGCAGCTTAAAATCACTACCTCTGAAGACTTTAAAAACAGATATTTCCCACAATATCCCGGCTTATACGAAATACCAGTAAGACTACATGTAAAACACAGAAGAAGAGATATCATTGAAACTATTCTGCTTTGTGTTCATTCAACCAAGAAAGTTGAACCTGTTTTGATTCAGTAGTTGAGAAACAAATTTCCTACAGGAACTAGATTTGGACATTCCAGACTGAATGAGTATATGCTGTAAAGAGAAATATCTCACTTAAAAACTAAAATGAAAGGATCTCAGAGAATGCTTGTCTATGTGTGCATTCAACTTACAGAGTAAAACTGATGTGTGCATGCAGAGCTGAAAAACACTCTGTGTGGAGAATCTGAAAACATATATTTCCTGTAAAATCCCAGCTTATATGAAATTCCAGTAAGACTGTGTAAAACACAGAAGAAAGATATCTTTGAACCTGCTCTGCTGTGTGTCCGTTCAACTATGAGAGTTGAACCTATGTTTTGATTCAGCAGTTTAGAAACACATTTCTTTAGCAACTAGATTTGGACATCCCAGACTGAATGTGAGTATATGCTGTAAAGAGAAATATCTCACCTTAAAAACTAAAAAGAAGCTATCTGCGAGAATGTTTGCCAATGTGTACATTCAACTTACAGAGTTAAACTGATGATGTGTGTATGCAACAGCTTAAAATCACTCTCTGTGGAGAATCTAAAAACAGATATTTCAAGCAAAATCCTGGCTTATACCAAACATCAGTAAGACTGCCTGTAAAAGGGAGAAGAAATAAATCTTTGAAACTGCTCTTTTGTGTGTCCGTTCAACTAAGGGACTTGATCCTCTGTTTTCATTCAACAGTTTAGAAACACATTTCATATAGGAACTTGATTTGGACATTCTAGAGATCAAGGCCAGGCAAGGCAAAGCACCATGGGCAAGAAGGTAAGGTAAGGCAAGGCAAGTCAAGCAAGGCAAGACAAGGCAAAATACGGCACTCTGGGCACCATGGTAAGGCAATGTAAGAAAAGGCACGATGGGCACCATGGTACAGCATATCAAGGAAATGCAAGAGAAATACCATGGGCACCATTGTAAATGAAGGCATGACAAGTCGCCATGGGCACCATGGTAAATGAAGGAAAGGCAAGTCACCAAGGGCATCATGGTCAGGAAAGGCAAGGAAATGTAAGGCAAAAAAACAAAAAAAAAAAAAAACACCATTGGCACCCAAGGAAAGGCAGTGCAAGTCACCATGGACAACATGGTAAGACAAGGGAAGGCATGGAATGTCAAGGCAAGGCAAGGTAAGGCATCATGGACACCATGGTAAGGCAACTCAAGGAAAGGCAAGGCACTCAGGCCACCATGGTAAGGCAAGGCAAGGCAAGGAAGGCACCATGAGCAAAATGGTAAGGCAAGACAGGGCAAGCCACCATGGGCACCATGGTAAGGCAATTCAAGAGAAGGCAAGGGAAAACAAGGCAAGGCAAGGCGAAGCACCATGGGCACCATTGTAAGGACAGGTATGGCAACACAAGGTACCATAGGCACCATGGGAATACAAGACACAGCAAAACAATGCAACACGGCCAAAATCATAAGACAAGGCAAGGCACCATGGACAATATAGGAAGGTAAGGCAAAGCAAGTCGAGGCACCATGGGCACCATGGTAAGGCAAGACACAGCAAGGCAAGGCAATGCAAGTCATGGCACCATGGACACCACAGTAAGGCAAGGCAAGAAAAGGCACAATCAACACCATGGTAAAGCAAAGGAAGGCAAGGCACAAAAGACACTATGGGCACCATGGTAAGGCAAGGCAAGGCAGCCCGGGAACCATTGAAAGGTAAGGTAAGGAAAGGAAAGGCATCATAGGCTGCATAATACGACAAGGCAAGGCAAGGCACCAAGGGCAACGTGGTAATAAAAGGCAAGACAAGGCAAGACACTATGGGAACCATGGTAAGGCAAGGCAAGGCACAATGGGCACAATGATAAGAGCAGGCAAAGCTAAGCAAGTCACCACCGGCACCATCGTCAGGCATGGAAATGTAAGGCAATACAAAACACCATGGACACCATGGTAAGGCACGGCAAGGCAACATGGGAATCATGGTAAGGCAAGGCAAGGCACAGCAATGCAAGGCACCATGTGTACCATGGTAAGGTAAGGCAAGGCAAGGAAAGGCACCATGGGCACCATGGTAAAAAGAAAATGCAGTGCAGGGCACCATGGGCTCCATGGTAAGGCAAGGCAAGGAAAGCCAAAGCAAGGCAAGTCCCCATGGGCACCAAGATATGGCAAAGCAAGGCAAGTTAATGCAAGGCAATATACCATGGGCAACATGGTAAGGCAATTCAAAACTACACAAGTCAAGGCATGATGGGCCCAATGGTAAGGCAAGGCAAAGCAAGAAAAGGCAAGGCAAGGCAAGGAAAGTCACCATGGGCATCATGGTAAGGCAAGGCAAGTCAAGACTAGGCACCATGCACATCGTGGTAATGCAATGCAAGGAAAGGCAAAGTAAGTCACCATGGCAACCATGGTAAGGCAAGACAAGGCAAGGAACTATGGGCACCATGGTCAGGCAAAGCAAAGCACCATGGGCACAGTGTGAAGGCAAGGCAAGGCAATGCAGGGCACCATGGTCACAATGGTAAGGCAAGGCTGAACAAAGCAAGGCAAGTCAAGGATCCATGCCTATACTGGTAACATAGGAAATTAATCATAAGCACTATGGTACTGCAAGGTAAACAATGCATGGCAAGGCAACGTGGGTACAATGGTAAGGCAAGGCGAGGTAAGGCAAGGCAACATGGGCACTATGGCACAACAAGACAAGGCAAGAAAAGACATGGAACCATGTGCAGCTTGGGAATGCAAGGTAAGTAAGGAAAGGCACAATGGGCATGATGGTAAGGCAAGGCAATTCAAGGCACCATGGGCACCATGGTATTGGAAGGCACAGCAAGGCAATGAAAGGTACCATTGGCATCACGGGAAGGCAAGGGAAGGAAAGGCACCATGGGCACCACGGTTAGGTAAGAAAAGGAAAGGAAAGGTTAGGCAGGCAACATGGGCACCATTGTAAGGCAAGGGAATGCAAGGTAAGGTGAGGCACCATTGGCACTATGGTAAGGTAAGGCAAGGGAAGCAAGTCACCATGGGCACATTGATAAGGCAAGGCAAGGTAAGGCATGGCAACTATGGAAAATCAAGGCAATGCAAGCCAAGGCAAGACACCATGGGCATCATGGTAAAAGAAGGCAAGGCAAGATAAGGCAAGGCAATGCAACTTGGCACTATGGTAACTCAAGGCAAAACAAGTCAAGTTAAAGCACCATGGACACCATGGCAATTCAAGGATAGTTACTGCACCATGGGCCCATGGTAAGAAGGGAAAATCAAGACAAAGCAAGGAAAGGCAAAGCATCGTGGGCACCATGATAAGGAATGGCAAAGCAATGCAAGGCATGGCACTATGGGCACCATGGTAATGCAAGCTAGGAAAGGTTAGCCAAGGCACCATGGGAACCATGATAATGAAAGGCAAGGAAAGGCACCTTGGGTACCATGGTAAGGCATGACAATTCAAGGAAAGGCACCATAAGCACAATGCTATGGCAAGGCACGTTAAGGCAAAGCATGGCACCATGGGCACGATTGTAAGGCAAGGCACATCAAGGTAAGTCAAGGCAAGTTATGGCACCATGGGCATGATGGCACAAGAGTCAAGAGAAGCCATGATGGGTACCATGGGATGACAAGGAAAAAAGACACCATGGGCACCATGGTAAGGCAAGGCAAGGCACCAAGGACACCATGGTAAAGTAAGGTAAGGCAAGGCAAGTCACCATGTGCTTCATGGTAAGGCAAGGTAAGACTAAGCAAGGAATCAGGGGCAACATGGTAATGCAAGGCAAGGCAAGGCACTATGGGAACCATAGTAAGGCAAGGCAAGGCACAGTGGGCGCCATGGTAAGGCCAGGCAAGGCAAGGGATCATGGGCACCATGGTGAGGCATCTGGGCAACATTGTTAGACATGGCAATACAAGGAAATGCAAGGCACAAGGGCACCATGGTAAGGCACAACAATGACCATGGGAACCAACATAAGGCAAGGCAAGGCATGGCAATGCAAAGCACCATTGGCACCATGATAAGGCAAGGCAAGGCAAGGTGCAATGGGCACCAATGTATGGCAAAGCAAGGCAAGTTAATGCATCAAGGGCACCATGGTAAGGCAAGACAAGTCATGGCAAGATGGGCACAATGGTAAGGCAAGGCAAGCAAAGGCATGACAACGAACCATGGACAACATGCTAAGGCAAGGCAATGCAAGGCAAGACACCATGGGCACCATGGTAAGGTAAGGCAAGACAAGACAGGACACTATAAGCATAATGGTAAGGAAAAGCAAAGCACCAGTGGCACAATGGTAAGGCAAAGCAAGGCAATGCAAGGCATCATGGGCACCATGATAAGGCAAGGCAAAGTAAGGAAAGACAACCAAGCAACCATGTAAGACAAAGCAAGGAACCTTGGGCACTATGGTAAGGCAAGTAAAGACACGGAATCATGGGAACCATGGGAAGGCAAGCCAAGCAAGGAAAAGGCACCATGCACACGATCATAAGGCATGGCAGGCAAGGCACCATGGGCACCATGGTAAGGCAAGGTAAGGTAAAAAAGACACTATAGTCAAACCATGGGCACTATGGTAAGTCAAGGCAGGTTACCATGGAAACCATGGTAAGGCAAGCCAAGGCATGGCAATTCAAGGCACCATGGATACCATGGTAAGGCATCCTAAGGCAAGGCAAGGCACACAAATCATCATTGGCACCATGGTAATGAAAACAAGGCAAAGAAAGACATGTTACCAAGGGCATAATGGTAATGCAAGGCAAGGCAATTCACAGGGGCACCACTGTGATGCAAGGCAAGGCAAGGCAAGAGGAGGCAAGGTACAGCACCATAGGCACCATTGTAAGACAAGCACTATAAGCCCCATGGTAAGGAAAGGCAAGGTATGGCAAGGAAAAACACCATGGACACGATGATAAGGCAAGAACAGCAAGGCAAGGAGAGGCAAGTACAGGGCCACAGGCACCAAGGTTATGCATGGCAAGGCAAGGAACAATGCGCACCACAGTAAGGCAAAGAAAGGCAAGGCAAAAAGAAGACATCATAGGCAACATGGTAAGGCACTTCAAGTCAAGGTGCCATGGGCACCATGGTAATGCAAAATAAGGATTGGCAAGGCACCAATGACATGATGGTAATGCAAGGCAAGGTAAGGCAAGGCACTATGGGCACCTTGGTAAGGCAAGGCAAAGCAAGGCACCATGGGCAACATGATAAGGCAAGGGAAGGCAAGGCAAGGGTAGGTAACGCACCATGGCCACCATGGATAGCATGGTTTGGCAAGGCAAGGTAAGGATATACATGGCACTACAGGCATCAAGGAAAGTGATGGCAGGGCACGGCAATGTAAGGCACCATGGAAAGGCAAAGCAAGGCAAGAGAAGGAACCATGGTAACCATGGAAAGGCAAGGCAAAACAAGGCAAGACACCAGGACAACATGGTAAGGCAAGGCAAGGCAGATAGATCACCCTGGGCACCATGATAAGGTAAGGCAAGGAAAGGCAAGGCACCATGTGCACCATGGTAATTCAAAGACAAGGCAAGGCATAGCATTATGGAAACCAAGGTAAGGCAAGACAAAGAGTAATGGGAACCATGGTAAGGCAAGGCAAGGCAAGTCACCATGATCACTACGAAAAGAAAAGGAAAGGCACAATGGGCACAATGGTATGGCCATCCATGGCAAGGCAAGGCAACATGGGAAATATTTTAAGGCCCTGACGTCAATGCAAGGCACCATGGGCACCATGGCAAGGCAAATTATGGCAAGTCACGACACCATAGGCACCATGGTAAGGGAAGGCAAGGCAAAGAAAGGCAAGGCAAGCCACCATGGGCACCAAGGTAAGGCAAGGCAAGGCAATGCAAGGTAAGGCACCATGGGCATGACGGTAAGGCAAGTCAAGGCAAGACAAGGCACCATGGGCATCATGATAAGGCAAGGCAAGCTGAGGCAAAGCAATACAAGCCAAGGCATGGCGAGGCACCATGGGCACCATGGTAAGGCAAGGCAAGGAATGAAGGGCACCAGGATAAGGCAAGGCAAGTCAAGTCACCATGTGCACAATGGTAAAGTAAGGCAAGCCAAGGCAAGGCACCATGGTCACCGTTTTTAGGCAACACATGGCAAGGCACCAAGAGTACAATAATAAGGAAAGGTGAGGCAAGGTAAGGCAGCATGGCCATGGTAATGCAAGGCAAGGCAAGGCACCATAGCCAGCATTGGCACCATGGTAAAACAAGGCAGAACAAGGTACAGCAAGGCAAGGCACCATGGGAACCAGGGGTAAGGCAAGGCAAAAAAAGGAAAGGCAAGGCAAGGCACCATGCTCACCATGGTTAGGCAAGGTAAGGCAATGCAAGACAAGGGACCATGGGATCCATTGTAAGACAAGGCAACTCCAAGGAACCATGTGCACCATGGTTATGTAAGGCAAGACATGGCAAGGGAAGGCTCCATGGGAACCCTGGTAAGGCAAGGCAAGGCAAGTCTAGGCACCATATGCATAATGATGAGGCAAGGCAAGGCACAAGGGACATCACGGGTTGGCAAGGCAAGGCAAGCCTAGGCATTATGGGCACCATGGTAAGGCAAGGAAAGGCAATACAAGGCAAGGAAAGGCACCATGCGCACCAAGGTAAGGCCAGGATGGGAAATGCATAGCAAGGCACCATGGGCACCGTGTTAAAGAAAGGCAAGGCAAGACACCATGGGTAACATTGTAATGCAAGGCAAGGCAAGGCAACATGGGCACCAATGTAAGGCAAGACATGGCAAGACAAGGCTTGACAAAGCAAAGACAAAGCAAAGAACCAAAGGCACCTTTGTAAAGCAAAGCAAAACAAGGAAAGGCAAGGCCCCATGGGCACAATGGTAAGGCAAGGTAAAGTAAAGAAAGGCTAAACAAGGCACTAAGGGCACCATGGTAAAACACTAAAAGGCAAAGCAAGGCAAGGCACCATGGTCAACATTGTAAGGCAAAGCAAGGTAAGGCAACGCACCATTGGCAACATAGTAAGGAAAGGCACTGCAGGGGGAACATGGACACCATGTTAAGGCATGGCAAGGTAAGGCAAGGCACCATGGTCACAATGGTAAAGCAAGGCAAGGCATGACAAGGCACTATGGGGATCGTGGTAAAGCCAGGCAAAGCAAGGCAAAGTAAGTCACCTTGGGAACCATTTTAAGGCAAGACACCATGTGTACTATGGTAAGGGAAGGCAAGGAATGGCAAGGCACTATGTGCACCATTGTAATGGAAGACAAGGCAAATCAAAGCAATACACCATGCGCAGCATGATAAGGAAAGGCAAAGAAAGACAAAGAAAGGCAAGGCACCTTGTAAACAATAAAAATTCAAGGTATGGCAAGGCACAATGGACAACATTATAAGGGAAGGAAAGGCTAGGCAAGATACCAAGGGCAATATGGTAACACACAGCAAGGCATGGTAAGGCAAGGCACCCTGGGCACACTGGTGAGGCAAAGCAAGGCAACGGACAATTGGCACCATGGTATGGCAAGGCAAAGCAAGGAAAGTTAAGGCACCGTGGACACCGTGATAAGGCAAGGAAAGCCAAGGCAAGATAAAACATCATGAGCACATGGTAAGGCAAGAAAGGCAAGGTAAGGCAAAACAAGACTCCGTGTGAACCACAGTAAGGCAATGAAAGGCGATGCAAGGCAACCTGGGCACAATGGTAAGAGAAGGAAAGGCAAAGCAAGGCACCATGTGCACCATCTTAGGGCAAGGCAAAAAGAAAGTGAAGTCAAGGCACAGAACTATTGGCACCATGGTAAGGCAAGACAAGGCAAGGCACAATGAATACCATGGTAAGGCAAGGCAAAACAAGGAAAGGCAAGGCTCAATGTGCACCATGGTAAGGAAAGTCAAGACAAGGCAAGCCACCATGGGCAACATTGTAAGATGAGGCAAGGAAAGGCAAGGTAAGGCACAATGGGCACCACGATAAGCAAGACAAGGCAAGGTAAGGCACCATGGGCACCATGGTATGGTAATGGAAGGCAAGGCACTATGGACAACATGGTAAGGCAAGGCAAGGCAACACGACATGGGTCCCATGTTATGGCAAGGCAAGGAAAGACAAGGCAAGGCAACATGGGCACCATGGTAATGGAAGGCAAAACAAGGAAAGGCAAGGCACAATGAGCACCATGGTAATACAGGGCAAGGCAAGGTACCATTAGGCACCATGATAAGGCAAGGCAAGGGAAGGCAAGGCACCATGGACACCATGATAGGCAAGGCAAAGCAAGGCAAGATAAAACACCATGGGCACCATGGTAAGGCAAGGCAAGTCTCCATGGGAACCGTGGTACAGCAAGGCAAGGCAAGACACTATGGGCACCATAGTAAGGGAAGGCAAGGCAAGGCACCATGGGCATCATGTTACGGCTAGGCAAAAATAAGGTAAGTCAAGGTACAGAAATATTGGCACCATTGTACAGCAAGGCAAGGCAAGACAAGCCACCATGGGCACCATGGCAAGGCACAGCAAGGCAAGGCACCATGAACACCATGATAAGCAAGGCAAGGCAAGGCACCATGTGAACAATGGTAAGGCAAGACAAGCCAAGGCAAGGCACTGTAGGCAACATGGTATTGCAAAACAAGGCAAGCCATGCAAGGCAAGGCAGCATGGGCACAATGGTATAGCAAGGAATGGCAAGACAAGGCAAAGGCAAGGCACCATGGGCCACATTGTAAGGCAAAGTTAGGTAACGCAAGGCAATTCACCATGGACACCATAGTAAAGCAAGGCAAATCACGATTGGCACCATTGTATGGCAAGGAAAGGCAAGGGAAAGCACCTTGGGCAACATGACAAGGCATGGAAACATAAGGAAAGGCTAGGTAAGGCACCAAATGCAATATGGTAACGCACGGCAAGGTAAGGCATGGCCAGGCACAATGGGCACCATAGTGAGGCTAGTCAAGGCAAAGCCTTATGGACAACATGGGAAGGCAAAACAAGGCAAGGAGATCCAACATGGGCCCCATGGTATTTCAAGGCAAGGAAAGACAAGGCAAGGCAACATGGGCACCATGGTAAAGAACGGCAAAATAAGGAATGGCAAAGCACAGTGGTCACCATGCTAAGGCAAGACTAGGCAAGGCAAGGCACCATGGGCACCATGGAAATGTAAGGCAGGGCACAATGGGCACCATGGTAAGGCAGAACATGTCATTAAGGCCACTCCAGTAAGGCAAGGCAAAACACAATGGGTAACATGGCAAGGCAAGAAAGACAACATGGGTAACATGGTAAGGCAAGGTTAGTCACCATGTGCACCATGGTAAGGCAAGGCAAAGCAAGGCAAGGCAAAGCACTATGGGTACCATGATAAGGCAAGGCAAGACACCATGGGCAACAAGGTAAGGCAAAGCAAGGCAAGGCAATGCACCTTTGGCAACCTGGTAAAGCCGCAAGGCACACGCAAGGCAACATGTGCACCATGTTAAGGCAAGAAAGGCAAGATATAAGGCGAGGCACCATGGTCATCATGATAAGGCAAGGCAAGCCAAGGCATGGCAAGCACCATGGGGACCATGGTAAAGCCAGGCAAAGCAGGGCAAAGCAAGGCACCATGGGCACCATTTTAAGGCCAGGCAAGGAAAGGCACCATATGTACTATGGTTAGGCAAGGCAAGGAATGGCAGGTAAAGGCAAGGTAGCATGCGCACCATAGTAACGGACGACAAGGCAAGTTAAGGCAATGCACCATGGGCAGCATGGTAAGGAAAAGCAAGGAAAGACAAAAAATGACAAGATACTTTGTAAAAAATAATAATTCAAGACATTGCAAGGCACAATGGGCACCATGGTAAGGTAAGGCAAGGCACCATGGGCAATATTATAAGGTAAGGAAAGACTAGGCAAGGCACCAAGGGCAATATGGCAACTTAAGACAAGACAAGGTAAGGCAAGGCACCCTGGGCACCAAGGTAAGACAAGGCAAGGCAAGGGACTACTGGCACCATGGTAAGGCAAGGCAAGGAAAGGGAAGGCAAGGCACATGGACACCATGCTAAGGAAAGGCAAGGCAATATAAAACACCATGGGCACCACTGGCAACAGGGCAAGGCAAGGCAAGGCCAGACTCTGTTGGCACTGTAGTAAGGCAAGGCAAGGCAAAGCAACCTGGGCACCATGGTAAGGAAAGGAAAAGCAAAGCAAGGCACCATGTGAACCATGTAAGGCAAGGCAAAAAAAAAAAGAAGAAGTCAAGGCACGGAAATACTGGCACCATGATAAGGCAAGGCAATGCAAGACAAGCAAGGAACCATGGGTACCATGGTAAGACAAGGCAAAACAAGGAAAGGCATGGCTCAATGTAGACCATGGTAAGGAATGTCAAGACAAGACAAGACACCATGGGCACCATTGTAAGATGAGGCAGGGCAAGGCAAGATAAGGCACAATGGGCACCATGATAAGGAAGACCAGGTAAGGTAAGACACCATTGGCACCATTGTGTGGTAATGAAAGACAAGGCAAGGCACCATGGACAACATGGTAAGGCAAGGCAAGGCAACACAACATGTGCCACATGTTATACGGCGAGGCAAGGGAACAAAAGGCAAGGCAACATGGGCACCATGGTAAAGTAAGGCAAAATAAGGAAAGGCAAAACACAATGATAACCATGGTAAGGCAAGCCAAGGCAAGGCAACATGGGGAAAATGGAAAAGCAAGGCGCCATGGACACCATAGTAAGGCAAGGCAAGCACAATGGGCACCATAGTAAGGCAAGGCATGGCATTAAGGCCAGCATGGTAAGGCAAGGCAAAAACACCATGGAAAACATAGCAGAGCAAGAAAAGGCCCATATGGGCAACATGATAAGGCAAGGTTAGTCAGTCACCATGTGCACCATAGTAAGGTGAGGCAAAGTAAGGCAAGGCAAGGCAAAGCACCATGGGCACCATGATAGGGCAAAGCAAGGCAAGGCACCATAGGCAACATGGTATGGCAAGGCCAGACAACACAAGACACCATGTGCAACATGGTAATGCAAGGCAAGGGAAGGCACCATGAACACCATGTTAAGGCAAGGCAAGGCAAGGCAAGGCAAAAAATGAGCAGCAAGACCAAGCAAGGCAAGGCAATGCAAGGTACCATGGGCACCATGGTTACTGCAAGGCAAGGTAAGGCAAGACATGTCACCACGGACACCATGGTAAAACAAGGCAAGGTAAGGCTAGGAAAGGCATGATGGGACCCATGGTAAGGCAAGGCAAGTCAAGGCACCATGGTCTATATGATAAGGCAAGGCAAGGCAATGCACCATGGGCTCCATGGTAAGGCATGGCAAGGCGAAGCAAGCCATCATCAGCACCATTGAGAGGCAAGCCAAAGCAAGGCAACCACCATGGGCACCATGGTAAGGAAAGGCAAGGCAAGGCACCATCGGCACCATGGTAAGACAAGGCAACTCAATGCAAGGCATCATGGCACCATGTTGAGGCAAGGCAGTGTAAGGCAAGGCACCATGGGAACCATAGTAAAACAAGGTAAGGCAAAGTAAGGCAAGGAAAGCCACCATGGGACCCAAGAAAAGGCAAGGCAACTTAAGGCACCATGGACAGTATCATAAGGTAAGGCAAGCCAAGGCACCATGGGATCCATTTTAAGGCACAGCAAGACAAAACAAGGCACCATTGGCACCATGGTAAGGTAAGGCAAGGCAAGCAACATGGGCACCATGGTAAGGCAAGGCAATGCAAGGCATCATGGGCACCGTGTTGAGGCAAGGCAACATAAGGTAAGCCATCATGGGAACCACAGCAAGGCAAGGCAAGGCAAGGAACCATGGACACCATCATAGGGTAAAGCAAGACAAGGCAAGGAAAGGCACCATGGGCACCAAGGTAAGGCAAAGCAATACAAGGCAAGGCACTATGGGCACCACGTTATGGCAAGGCAAGTCAACCAAGACAAGGCATCATGAGCACCATCATAAGTCAAAGCAAGGCAAAGTAACACAAGGCACCCTGGGCACCATGGTAAGGCAAGGCAAAGTAGGGCAAGGCACCAATAGTACCAGTGTACATTAAGGCAAGATGAGGCACCATGGGCACTAAAGTGTGGTAAGGAGAGGCAAGGCACAATTTGCACCATGGTTAGTCAAGGCATGGCACAGCAAGGCACCATAGGCACACTGGTAAGGCAAGACAAGACAGCATGCACACAATGGTAAGGCTAGGTAAGGAAATGCAAGGCACTATGATCACCATAGTAAGGCAAGGGAAGGAAGAAAAGCATCATGGGCACCTTGTTAAGACAAAGCAAGGCAACATGGGCACCACGGTAATGCAAGGCCAGGCAAAGCCATGTAAGGAAAGGCAAGGCACCATGGGCACAATGGTAAAGCCAAGCAAGGTAAGGCTTCATGGGCACCATGGAAAGGCAGGGCAAGGCATGAAAAGGCACCATGGACACCATCATAAAGTAAGTCAAGTCAAGGCACCATGCGCAGCATTCTTAGGCAAGAAAGACAAGGCACTATGGGCACCATTGTAAGGCAAGGCAAGCCAAAACAAGGCACCTTCAGAACCATGTTAAGGCAAGGTTAAGCAATGAAAGGCACCATGGGCACCATGGTAAGGCTAGGGAAGAGTAGGCAAGGCACGATGGGCACAATGGCAAGGAAAAGACAAGGCAAGACAAGGCACCATGGGCACCACTCGTAAGGCTAGGCAAGGCAAGGCAAGGCACCATGGGCACAATGGTAAGACAAGGCAAGGTAAGGCAGCAATGGGAACTATGGAAAGGCAAGGCAAGGCAATGAAAGGCACCATGGACATCATGGTAAGCCAAGGCAAGTCACCATGCGCATCATTCTAAGGCAAGGCAAGTGAAGGTACTCTGGGCACCTTGTAAGGCCAAGGAAAGACAAAGCAAGGCAACATGGGCACCATGGCAAGGCAAGGCAAGGTGAAGCCATGCACAATAAGCACAATCGTAAGGAAAGGCAAGGCACCATGGGCACAATGTTTAGGCAAGGCAAAGCAAGACATCATGGGCAACATGGGCACCATGGTAAGGCAATGCAAAGCAAGGCAAGGCAAGGCAATGTACCATGGGCACCAAGGTAAGTAAAGCAAGGCAAGGCATCATGGGTACCATGGTAATGCAAGGCATGGCAAGGCACCATGGGCAGGATGTTAAGGAAAGGCAAGACAATGCAAGGCACCTTCAGAACCATGTTAAGGCCAGGTAAGGCAAGAGAAGGCACCTTGGGCACCATGGTAAGGCAAGGGAAGAATAGGCAAGACACCATGGCCACAATGGCAAGGCAAAGCAATGCAAGGCAAATCAAGGCACCATGGACACAATGGTAAGGCAAGGCAAGGAGGCATGGGCACCATGGAAAGTCAAGGCAAGGCAATGAAAGGCACCAAGGAAATCACGGTAATGCATGGCAAGGCAAGGCACCATGTGCATCAAAGGCAAGGCAAGACAAGGTACTATGCACACCATGGTAAGGCAAAGGAAGGCAAAGCAAGGCAACGTGGGCACCGTGGTATGGCATGGCAAGACAAAGTCATGCACAATGGGCAAAATGGTAAGACAAGGCAAGGCACCAGGGGCACAATGTTTAGAAGCAAGGCAACATGGGCATGATTTAAGGCAAGGCAAGGCATCATGGACAACATTGGCACCATGGTAAGGAATGTCAAAGTAAGGCAAGGCAAGGCACCATGGGCACCAAGGTAAGGAAAGGCAAGGGAAGTCCCCTTGGGCACCATGGTAACTCAAGTTGAGTCAAGACACAATGGACACCATGGTAAGGCAAGGCAAGACAAAGTAAGGCACATTCAGAACCATGTTAAGGCAAGGTAAGGCAAGGCAAGTCACAATGGGCACCATGGTAAGGCAAGGGAAGAATAGGCAAGACACCATGGGCACAATGGCAAGGCAAGGCAACGTGACGCAAATCAACTCACCATGGGCACAATGATAAAGCATGGCAAGGCAAGGCAAGACAAGGCAAAAGAAGGCACTATGTGCACCCTGGTAAGCAAGGCAAGGCATGGCAAGACAGCACCATTAGCAGCATGGTAAGGCAAGTCAAGGCAAGGCAAGTCATTAAGGGCACCATGGTTAGGCAACGCTAAGCATGGCAAGACACTATGGGCACAATGGTAAGGCAAGGCAGAGCACCATGTGTAAGATGGTAAGGCAAGGCAAGGCACTTTGGGCACCGTAGTAAGTCAAGGGAAGGCAAGGCACTGTTGGCAGCATGGTAAGGCAAGGCAAGGAACCATGGACAGCATGGCAAGGCAGGATAATGCAAGGCAAAGCACCATGGGCAGCATGGGAACCATGGTAAGGCAAGGCAAAGTAAGGCAGGCAAGGCAAGTCACCATGGGCACCATGATAAGATAAAGCAAGTGAAGGACAGGCATCATGTGCACTATGGAATGGCAAGGCAAGGCAAGGAAAGTCACTGTACCATGGACACCATGTTAAGGCAAGGCAAGGCACCATGGGCACAATGGTAAGACAAGGAATGGCAAGGCATCATGTTCACAATGGTAAGGAAATGCAAGGGAAGGCAAGGCACCATGGACACCATGGTAAGGCAAGGAAAGGCAAGGCACCATGATAAGGCAAGTCAAGGCGAGGCACCATGGGCAGAAAGGCAAGGCAAAGCAAGGCAAGGCACCATGGACAACAAAGTACAGTAAGGCAAGGCAAGTCAAGACAACGCACCAAGGGACCATGGCAAGGCAAAGTAAGGCATCATGGGTACCTATTAAGCCAAAGCATGACAAGGCAAAACACCATGGACACCAATGTATGGCAACGTATGGAAAGGCAATGCAATGCAATATGGGTACCTTGGTAAGTCAAGGCAAGGAAAGGCAATGCAAGGCATAATGGGCACCATATTAAGGAAATGCTAGGCAATAGAAGGCATCATGGGCACCATTGTAAGGCAAGGAAAGACAAGGCAAGGCACCATAGGACTATGGTTACACAAGGCAAGACATTATTGGCACTATGGTAACTCAAGCCAAGGCAAGGCAAAATGGGAAGGATTGTAAGGCAAGAAAAGGCACCGCAACTCAAGGCCACATGGTCACCATGGTAAGGCAAGGCAATGCAAGGCACCATGTTCACCATGGTAATGAAAGGCAAGGCAAGAAAAGGCATGATGGGTACCATGGTAAAACTAGTCAAGGAAAGGTAAGGCAAGAAAGACACCATGGCCCCAAGGTAAGGAAAGGCAAGTCAAGGCACCAAGGCCACCATGCT
>JAZHEH010002593.1:0-19720 GCA_036589455.1 Ateles fusciceps
TGTTGTTGGAGGTCCGCAGAGCTGTGGACCGGGGCAGGAGCAGTTCTTTGTGTTGTTGGAGGTCCGCACAGCTGTGGACCGGGGCAGGAGCAGTTCTTTTTGCTGTTGCAGGGCCGCACAGCTGTGGACCGGGGCAGGAGCAGTTCTTTGTGTTGTTGGAGGGCCGCACAGCTGTGGACCGGGGCAGGAGCAGTTCTTTTTGTTGTTTGAGGGCCGCACAGCTGTGGACCGGGGCAGGAGCAGTTCTTTGTGTTGTTGGAGGGTCGCACAGCTGTGGACCGGGGCAGGAGCAGTTCTTTGTGTTGTTGGAGGGCCGCAGAGCTGTGGACCAGGGCAGGAGCAGTTCTTTGTGTTGGTTGAGGGCCGCACAGCTGTGGACCGGGGCAGGAGGATTTTTTTTTTTGTTTGAGGGCCGCATAGCTGTGGACTGGGTTAGGAGCAGTTCTTTGTGTTGTTTGAGGGCCGCACAGCTGTGGACTGGGGCAGGAGGAGTTCTTTGTGTTGTTAGAGGGCCTCACAGGTGTCGACCGGGGCAGGAGCAGTTTTTTTGTTGTTTTAGGGCCGCATAGCTGTGGACCGGGGCAGGAGAAGTTCTTTCTTTTGTAGGGCTGCACCGCTGTGGACCTAGGGGAGGAGCACTTCTTTTTGTTGTTTCAGGGCCGCACAGCTGTGGACCGGGGCAGGAGCAGTTCTTTGTGTTGTTGGAGGGCCCCACAGCTGTGGACCGGGGCAGGAGCAGTTCTTTCTGTTGCAGGGGCTGCACAGCTGTGGACCCAGGAAGTAGCAATTCTTTTTGTTGTTTCAGGGCCCCACAGCTGAGGACTGGGGCAGGAGCAGTTGTTTATGTTGTTGCAGGACTGCACAGCTGCGGACCATGGCAGGAGCAGTTCTTTGTGTTGTTGGAGGGCCGCACAGCTGTGGACCGTGGCAGGAGCAGTTCTTTGTGTTGTTGCAGGGCCGCACAGCTCTGGACTGGGGCCAGAGCAGTTCTTTGTGTTGTTGGAGGGCAGCACAGCTGTGGACCATGGCAGGAGCAGTTCTTTGTGTTGTTGATGGGCCGCAGAGGTGTGGACCGGGGCAGGAGCAGTTCTTTGTGTTGTTTGAGGGCTGCACAGCTGTGAACTGGGGCAGGAGCAGTTCTTTGTGTTGTTGGAGGGCCGCACAGGTATCGACTGGGGCAGGAGGAGTTCTTTTTGTTGTTTGAGGGCTGCATAGCTGTGGACCGAGGCAGGAGCAATTCTTTCTGTAGGAAGGCTGCACGGCTGTGGACCTAGGGGAGGAGCATTTCTTTTTGTTGTTTCAGGGCCGCACAGCTGTGGACCGGGGCAGGAGCAGTTCTTTGTGTTGTTGGAGGGCCGCTCAGCTGTAGACCGGGGGCAGGAGCAGTTCTTTGTGTTGTTGGAGTACCTCACAGCTGTGGACCGGGGCAGGAGCAGTTCTTTGTCTTGTTGGAGGACCACACAGCTGTGGACCGGGGCAGGAGCCGTTCTTTTGCTCTTGGAGGGCCGCACAGCTGTGGACCAGGCCAGGAGCAGTTCTTTTTGTTGTTTCAGGGCCGCACAGCTGTTGACCGGGGCAGGAGCATTTCTTTTTGCTGTTGGAGGGCCGCACAGATGTGGACCAGGGCAGGAGCAGTTCTTTGTGTTGTTGGAGGACCGCTCGGCTGTGGGACCAGAGCAGGAGCAGTTCTTTGTGTTGTTGGAGGGTCGCACAGCTGTGGAACGGGGCAGGAGCAGTTCTTTTTGCTGTTGGATGGCCGCAGAGCTGTGGACCGGGGCAGCAGCAGTTCTTTGTGTTGTTGGAGGTCTGCAGAGCTGTGGACCGGGGCAGGAGCAGTTCTTTGTGTTGTTGGAGGTCCGCAGAGCTGTGGACCGTGGCAGGAGCAGTTCTTTGTGTTGTTGGAGGTCCGCACAGCTGTGGACCGGGGCAGGAGCAGTTCTTTTTGCTGTTTGAGGGCCGCATAGCTGTGGACCGGGGCCGGAGCAGTTCTTTATGTTGTTTGTGGGCCGCACAGCTGTGGACCGGGGCAGGAGCAGTTCTTTGTGTTGTTGGAGGTCCGCAGAGCTGTGGACCGGGGGCAGGAGCAGTTCTTTGTGTTGTTGGAGGTCCGCACAGCTGTGGACCGGGGCAGGAGCAGTTCTTTTTGCTGTTGCAGGGCCGCACAGCTGTGGACCGGGGCAGGAGCAGTTCTTTGTGTTGTTGGAGGGCCGCACAGCTGTGGACCGGGGCAGGAGCAGTTCTTTTTGTTGTTTGAGGGCCGCACAGCTGTGGACCGGGGCAGGAGCAGTTCTTTGTGTTGTTGGAGGGTCGCACAGCTGTGGACCGGGGCAGGAGCAGTTCTTTGTGTTGTTGGAGGGCCGCAGAGCTGTGGACCAGGGCAGGAGCAGTTCTTTGTGTTGGTTGAGGGCCGCACAGCTGTGGACCGGGGCAGGAGGATTTTTTTTTTTGTTTGAGGGCCGCATAGCTGTGGACTGGGTTAGGAGCAGTTCTTTGTGTTGTTTGAGGGCCGCACTGCTGTGGACCGGGGCAGGAGGAGTTCTTTGTGTTGTTGGAGGGCCGCACAGCTGTGGACCGGGGCAGGAGCAGTTCTTTTTGTTGTTTTAGGGCCGCATAGCTGTGGACCGGGGGCAGGGAGAAGTTCTTTTCTTTTGTAGGGCTGCACCGCTGTGGACCTAGGGAGGAGCACTTCTTTTTGTTGTTTAGGGCCGCACAGCTGTGGACCGGGGCAGGAGCAGTTCTTTGTGTTGTTGGAGGGCCCCACAGCTGTGGACCGGGGCAGGAGCAGTTCTTTCTGTTGCAGGGCTGCACAGCTGTGGACCCAGGAAGTAGCAATTCTTTTTGTTGTTTCAGGGCCCCACAGCTGAGGACTGGGGGCAGGAGCAGTTGTTTATGTTGTTGCAGGACTGCACAGCTGCGGGACCATGGCAGGAGCAGTTCTTTGTGTTGTTGGAGGGCCGCACAGCTGTGGACCGTGGCAGGAGCAGTTCTTTTTGTTGTTTGAGGGCCGCACAGCTATGGACCGGGGGCAGGAGCAGTTCTTTTTGTTGTTTGAGGGCCGCACAGCTGTGGACCGGGGCAGGTGCACTTCTTTTTGCTCTTGGAGGGCCGCACAGCTGTGGAGCAGGGCAGGAGCAGTTTTTTGTTGTTTGAGGACCGCACAGGTGTCGACCGGGGCAGGAGCAGTTCTTTTTGTTGTTTGAGGGCCGTATACCTGTGGAGCGGGGGCAGGAGCAGTTCTTTCTGTTGGAGGGCTGCACAGCTGTGGACCTAGGGGAGTAGCCGTTCTTTGTGTTGTTTTCGGGCTGCACAGCTGTGGACTGGGGCAGGAGGAGTTTTTTTTGTTTGAGGGCCGCACAACTGTGGACCGGGGCAGGAGAAGTTCTTTCTTTTGGAGGGCTGCACAGCTGTGGACCTAGGGAGGAGCATTTCTTCTTGTTGTTTGAGGGCCGCACAGCTGTTGACCGGGGCAGGAGCAGTTCTTTTTGCTGTTTGAGAGCCCCACAGCTGTGGACCGGGGGCAGGAGCAGTTCTTTCTGTTGGAGGTCTGCACAGCTGTGGACCCAGGCAGGAGCAGTTCTTTTTGTTGTTTCAGGGCGCTACAGCTGAGGACGATGGCAGGAGCAGTTCATTGTGTTGTTTGAGGGCCGCACAACTGTGGACCGGGGCAGCAATAGTTCTTTGTGTTGTTTGAGGGCCGCACAGCTGTGGTTTGGGGCAGGAGCAGTTCTTTGTGTTGTTGCAGGGCCGCACAGCCGTGGAGCGTGGCAGGAGGAGTTTTTTTGTTGTTTGAGGCCCGCATAGCTGTGGACCGGGGCAGGAGCAGTTCTTTGTGTTGTTGGAGGGCCACACAGCTGTGTACCAGAGCAGGAGCAGTTCTTTTTGTTGTTTGAGGGCCGCACAGCTGTGGACCGGGGCAGCAACAGTTCTTTGTGTTGTTTGAGGGCCGCACTGCTGTGGACCGGGGCAGGAGGAGTTCTTTGTGTTGTTGGAGGGCCGCACAGCTGTGGACCGGGGCAGGAGCAGTTCTTTTTGTTGTTTGAGGGCCGCGTAGCTGTGGACCGGGGCAGGAGCAGTTCTTTCTGTTGGAGGGCTGCACAGCTGTGGACCTAGGGAGGAGCATTTCTTTTTGTTGTTTCAGGGCCGCACAGCTGTTGACCGGGGGCAGGAGCAGTTCTTTGTGTTGTTGGAGGGCCGCACAGCTGTGGACCGGGGCAGTAGCAGTTCTTTGTGTTGTTTTGGGCCGTACAGCTGTGGACCGGGGCAGGAGCAGTTCTTTGTGTTGTTGGAGGACCACACAGCTGTGGACCGGGGCAGGAGCAGTTCTTTCTGTTGCTGGAGGGCCGCACAGCTGTGTACCAGGGCAGGAGCAGTTCTTTGGGTTGTTTGAGGGTTCGCACAGCTGTGGACCAGGGCAGGAGCAGTTCTTTTTGTTGTTTGAGGGCCGTACAGCTGTGGAGCGGGGCAGGAGCAGTTCTTTGTGTTGTTGGAGGGCCGCATAGCTTTGGACTGGGGTAGGAGCAGTTCTTCTTGTTGTTTGAGGGCCCCACAGCTGTGGACCGGGGCAGCGACAGTTCTTTGTGTTGTTTGAGGGCCGCACAGCTGTGGACCGGGGCAGGAGGAGTTCTTTGTGTTGTTGGAGGGCCGCATAGGTGTCGACCGGGGCAGGAGTAGTTCTTTTTGTTGTTTGAGGGCCGCATAGCTGTGGACCGGGGCAGGAGTAGTTCTTTCTGTTGGAGGGCTTCACAGCTGTGGACCTAGGGAGGAGCATTTCTTTTTGTTGTTTCAGGTCCGCACAGCTGTGGACCGGGGGCAGGAGTAGTTCTTTGTGTTGTTGGAGTACCTCACAGCTGTGGACCAGTGCAGGAACAGTTCTTTGTATTGCTGGAGGGCCGCACAGCTGTGTACCAGGGCAGGAGCAGTTCTTTGTGTTGTTTGAGGGCCGCACAGCTGTGGACCGGGGGCAGGAGTCGTTCTTTGTGTTGTTGGAGGGCCGCACAGCTGTGGACCGGGGGTAGGAGCAGTTTTTTTGTTGTTTGAGGACCGTATAGCTGTGTACCAGGGCAGGAGCAGTTCTTTGTGTTGTTGGAGGGCCGCACAGCTGTGGACCGGGGCAGGAGCAGTTCCTTGGCTTGTTGGAGGGCCGCACAGGTGTCGACCAGGGCAGGAGCAGTTCTTTTTGTTGTTTGAGGGCCGCACAGCTGTGGAACGGGGCAGGAGCAGTTCTTTCTGTTGGAGGGCTTCATGGCTGTGGACCTAGGGAGGAGCATTTCTTTTTGTTGTTTCAGGGCCGCACAGGTGTAGACTGGGGCAGGAGCAGTTCTTTTTGCTCTTGGAGGGCCTCACAGCTGTGGACCGGGGCAGGAGGAGTTCTTTGTGTTGTTGGAGGTCCGCAGAGCTGTAGACTGGGGGAAGGAGCAGTTCCTTGTGTTGTTGGAGGGCCGCACTGCTGTGGACCGGGGCAGGAGCAGTTCTTTTTGTTGTTTGAGGGCCACACAGCTGTGAACCGGGGGCAGGAGCAGTTCTTTGTGTTGTTTGAGGGCCGCACAGCTGTGGACCGGGGCAGGAGGAGTTTTTTTTGTTTGAGGGCCGCATAGCTTTGGACCGGGGCTGGAGAAGTTCTTTCTTTGGAGGGCTGCACAGCTGTGGACCTAGGGGAGGAGCATTTCTTTGTTGTTTCAGGGCCGCACAGCTGTTGACCGGGGGCAGGAGCAGTTCTTTTGCTGTTTGAGAGCCCCACAGCTGTGGACCGGGGCAGGAGCAGTTCTTTCTGTTGGAGGTCTGCACAGCTGTGGACCCAGGCAGGAGCAGTTCTTTTTGTTGTTTGAGGGCGCTACAGCTGAGGACCACGGCAGGAGCAGTTCATTGTGTTGTTTGAGGGTCGCACAGCTGTGGACCGGGGCAGCAAGAGTTCTTTGTGTTGTTTGAGGGCCGCACAGCTGCAGTTTGGGGCAGGAGCAGTTCTTTGTGTTGTTGGAGGGCCGCACAGCCGTGGACTGGGGCAGGAGGAGTTTCTTTGTTGTTTGAGGCCCGCATAGCTGTGGACCGCGGCAGGAGCAGTTCTTTGTGTTGTTGGAGGGCCGCACAGCTGTGTACCAGGGCAGGAGCAGTTCTTTTGTTGTTCGAGGGCCGCACAGCTGTGGACCGGGGCAGGAGCAGTTCTTTCTGTTGCTGGAGGGCCGCACAGCTGTGTACCAGGGCAGGAGCAGTTCTTTGGGTTGTTTGAGGGCCGCACAGCTGTGGACCGGGGCAGTAGCAGTTCTTTGTGCTGTTTCGGGCCGTACAGCTGTGGACCGGGGCAGGAGCGTTGTTTGTGTTGTTGGATGGCCTCACAGCTGTGTGCCGGGGCAGGAGCAGTTCTTTGTCTTGTTGGAGGGCCCCAGAGCTGTGGACCGGGGGCAGGAGCAGTTCGTTGTGTTGTTGGAGGGTCGCACAGCTGTGGACCGTGGCAGGAGCAGTTCTTTTTGTTGTTTGAAGGGCCGCACAGCTGTGGACTGGGGCAGGAGCAGTTCTTTGTGTTGTTGGAGGGCCGCACAGCTGTGGACCGGGAGCAGGAGCAATTCTTTGTGTTGTTGGAGGGCCCGCAGAGCTGTGGACCGCGGCAGGAGCAGTTTTTTTGTTGTTTGAGGGCCGCATAGCTGTGGACCGGGGCTGGAGCAGTTCTTTGTGTTGTTGGAGGGCCGCACAGCTGTGGACCGGGGGCAGGAGGAGTTCTTTGTGTTGTTTGAGGGCCGCATAGGTGTCAACCGTGGCAGGAGCAGTTCTTTTTGTTGTTTGAGGGCCGCATAGCTGTGGACCGGGGGCAGGAGCAGTTCTTTCTGTTGGAGGGCTGCACAGCTGTGGACCTAGGGAGGAGCAGTTCTTTTTGTTGTTTCAGGGCCCGCACAGCTGTTGACCGGGGCAGGAGCAGTTCTTTGTGTTGTTGGAGTACCTCACAGCTGTGGACCAGGGCAGGAGCAGTTTTTTGTCTTGTTGGAGGACCACACAGCTGTGGACCGGGGCAGGAGCAGTTCTTTGTGTTGTTGGAGTACCTCACAGCTGTGGACCGGGGCAGGAGCAGTTCTTTGTGTTGCTGGAGTGCTGCACAGCTGTGTACCAGGGCAGGAGCAGTTCTTTTTGTTGTTGGAGGGCCGCACAGCTGTGGACCGGGGCAGGAGCAGTTCTTTTTGTTGTTTGAGGGCCGTACAGCTGTGGACCGGGGGCAGGAGCAGTTCTTTGTGTTGTTGGAGGGCCGCATAGCTGTGGACTGGGGGTAGGAGCAGTTCTTCTTGTTGTTTGAGGGCCCCACAGCTGTGGACCGGGGCAGGAGCAGTTCTTTCTGTTGGAGGGCTGCACAGCTGTGGACCCAGGAAGGAGCAATTCTTTTTGTTGTTTCAGGGCCCCACAGCTGAGGACTGGGGCAGGAGCAGTTGTTTGTGTTGTTGCAGGACCGCACAGCTGTGGACCATGGCAGGAGCAGTTCTTTGTGTTGCTTGAGGGCCGCAGAGGTGTGGACCGGGGCAGGAGCAGTTCTTTGTGTTGTTGGAGGGCCACATAGCTGTGGACCGGGGCAGGAGGAGTTTTTGTGTTGTTGGAGGGCCTCACAGGTGTCGACCGGGGGGCAGGGAGCAGTTCTTTTGTTGTTTGAGGGCCGAATAGCTGTGGACCGGGGCAGGAGCAGTTCTTTGAGTTGTTTGAGGGCTGCACAGCTGTGGGACCTAGGGAGTAGCCGTTCTTTGTGTTGTTTTGAGAGCCACACAGCTGTGGACCGGGGCAGGAGCAGTTCTTTGTGTTGTTGGAGGGCCGCAGAGCTGTGGACCGTGGCAGGAGCAGTTCTTTGTGTTGTTGAAGGGCCGCAGAGCTGTGGACCGGGGCAGGAGCAGTTCTTTGTGTTGTTGGAGGGTCGCATAGCTGTGGACCGGGGCAGGAGCAGTTCTTTTTGTTGTTTGAGGGCCGCACAGCTGTGGACCGGGGCAGGAGCAGTTCTTTGTGTTGTTGGAGGGCCAACCAGCCGTGGACCGGGGCAGGAGGAGGAGTTTGTGTTGTTGGAGGGCCTCACAGCTGTGTGCTGGGGCAGGAGCAGTTCTTTGTCTTGTTGGAGGGCCGCAGAGCTGTGGACCGGGGCAGGAGCAGTTTTTTGTGTTGTTGGAGGGTCGCACAGCTGTGGACCGGGGCAGGAGCAGTTCTTTGTGTTGTTGGAGGGCCGCACAGCTGTGGACCGGGGCAGGAGCAGTTCTTTTTGTTGTTTGAGGGCCGCACAGTTGTGGACCGGGGCAGGAGCAGTTCTTTGTGTTGTTTGAGGGCCGCACAGCTGTGGACCGGGGCAGGAGGAGTTTTTTTTGTTGTTTGAGGGCCGCATAGCTGTGGACCGGGGCAGGAGCAGTTCTTTGTGTTGTTTGAGGGCCGCACAGCTGTGGACCGGGGCAGGAGAAGTTCTTTCTTTTAGAGGGCTGCATAGCTGTGGACCTAGGGAGGAGCATTTCTTTTTGTTGTTTCAGGGCCCCACAGCTGTTGACCGGGGCAGGAGCAGTTCTTTTTTGTTGGAGGTCTGCACAGCCGTGGACCCGGGCAGGAGCAGTTCTTTTTGTTGTTTGAGGGCCGCTACAGCTGTGGGACCAGGGCAGGAGCAGTTCATTGTGTTGTTGGAGGGCCGCACAGCTGTGGACCAGGGCAGGAGCAGTTCTTTTTGTTGTTTTGAGGGCCGCACAGCTGTGGACCGGGGCAGGAGCAGTTCTTTTTGTTGTTTTAGGGCCTCACAGCTGTGGATCTGGGCAGGAGCAGTTCTTTGTGTTGTTTGAGGGCCGCACAGCTGTGGACCTGGGCAGGAGCAGTTCTTTTTGTTGTTTGTGGGCCGCACAGCTGTGGACCCGGGGCAGGAGTAGTTCTTTTTTTGTTTGAGGGCCACGCAGCTGTGGACCTGGGCAGGAGCAGTTCTTTTTGTTGTTTGAGGGCCCCACAGCTGTGGACCGGGGCAGGAGCAGTTCTTTTCGTTGTTTGAGGGCCGCACAGCTGTGGACCTGGGCAGGAGCAGTTCTTTTGCTTGTTTGAGGGCCGCACAGCTGTGGACCTGGGCAGGAGTAGTTCTTTTTGTTGTTTGAGGGCCGCACAGCTGTGGACCTGGGCAGGAGCAGTTCTTTTTGTTGTTTTGAGGGCCGCACAGCTGTGGACCGGGGCAGGAGTAGTTCTTTTGTTGTTTGAGGGCCGCACAGCTGTGGACCTGGGCAGGAGCAGTTCTTTTTGTTGTTTGGAGGGCCGCACAGCTGTGGACCTGGGGCAGGAGCAGTTCTTTTTGTTGTTTGAGGGCCGCACAGCTGTGGACCTGGGCAGGAGTAGTTCGTTTTGTTGTTTGAGGGCCGCACAGCTGTGGACCTGGGCAGGAGCAGTTCTTTTTGTTGTTTTAGGGCCGCACAGCTGTGGACCTGGGCAGGAGCAGTTCTTTTTGTTGTTTCAGGGCCGCACAGCTGTGGACCGGGGCAGGAGCAGTTCTTTTTGTTGTTTGAGGGCCGCACAGCTGTGGACCTGGGGCAGGAGCAGTTCTTTGTTTTGTTTGAGGGCCGCACAGCTGTGGACCGGGGCAGGAGCAGTTCTTTGTGTTGTTTCAGGGCCGCACAGCTGTGGACCGGGGCAGGAGCAGTTCTTTTGTTGTTGGAGGGCCGCACAGCTGTGGACCTGGGCAGGAGCAGTTCTTTTTGTTGTTTGAGGGCCGCACAGCTGTGGACCGGGGCAGGAGCAGTTCTTTTTGTTGTTTGAGGGCCACACAGCTGTGGACCTGGGGCAGGAGCAGTTCTTTGTGTTGTTTGAGGTCCGCACAGCTGTGGACCGGGGCAGGAGCAGTTCTTTTTGTTGTTTGAGGGCTGCACAGCTGTGGGACCTGGGCAGGAGCAGTTCTTTTTGTTGTTTGAGGGCCGCACAGCTGTGGACCTGGGCAGGAGGAGTTCTTTTTGTTGTTTGAGGGCCGCACAGCTGTGGACCTGGGCAGGAGCAGTTCTTTGTGTTGTTTGAGGGCCGCACAGCTGTGGACCCGGGGCAGGAGCAGTTCTTTTTGTTGTTTGAGGGCCGCACAGCTGTGGACCGGGGCAGGAGCAGTTCTTTTTGTTGTTTGAGGGCCGCACAGCTGTGGACCTGGGGCAGGAGCATTTCTTTTTGTTGTTTGAGGGCCGCACAGCTGTGGACCTGGGCAGGAGCAGTTCTTTTTGTTGTTTGAGGGCCGCACAGCTGTGGACCG
The DNA here is from genome assembly GCA_036589455.1 of Ateles fusciceps. NCBI lineage: Eukaryota > Metazoa > Chordata > Mammalia > Primates > Atelidae > Ateles > Ateles fusciceps. Next base: position 10,202 of record JAZHEH010002593.1, read on the forward strand.
GGGCAGGAGCAGTTCTTTGTGTTGTTTGAGGGCCGCACAGCTGTGGACCGGGGCAGGAGCAGTTCTTTTTGTTGTTTGAGGGCCGCAGAGCTGTGGACCGGGGGCAGGAGCAGTTCTTTGTGTTGTTTGAGGGCCCGCACAGGTGTGGACCGGGGCAGGAGCAGTTCTTTGTTGTGTTTGAGGGCCGCATAGCTGTGGACCAGGGCAGGAGCAGTTCTTTAGCTTGTGAGGGCTGCACAGCTGTGGACCTAGGGAGGAGCAGTTTCTTTGTGTTGTTTGAGGGCCGCACAGCTGTGGACCGGGGCAGGAGCAGTTCTTTGTGTTGTTGGAGGGCCACACAGGTGTCGACCAGGGGGCAAGAGCAGTTCTTTTTGTTGTTTGAGGGCCGCATAGCTGTGGACCGGGGCAGGAGCAATACTTTCTTTTGGAGGGCTGCACAGCTGTGGACCTAGGGAGGAGCATTTCTTTTTTGCTCTTGGAGGGCCGCACAGCTGTGGACCGGGGCAGGAGCAGTTCTTTTGTTGTTGGAGGGCCGCATAGCTGTGGGACTGGGTTAGGAGCAGTTCTTTGTGTTGTTTGAGGGCCGCACAGCTGTGGACTGGGGCAGGAGGAGTTCTTTGTGTTGTTAGAGGGCCTCACAGGTGTCGACCGGGGCAGGAGCAGTTCTTTTGTTGTTTGAGGGCCGCATAGCTGTGGACCGGGGCAGGAGAAGTTCTTTCTTTTGGAGGGCTGCACCGCTGTGGACCTAGGGAGGAGCACTTCTTTTTGTTGTTTCAGGGCCGCACAGCTGTGGACCGGGGCAGGAGCAGTTCTTTGTGTTGTTGGAGGGCCCCACAGCTGTGGACCGGGGCAGGAGCAGTTCTTTCTGTTGGAGGGCTGCACAGCTGTGGACCCAGGAAGTAGCAATTCTTTTTTGTTGTTTCAGGGCCCCACAGCTGAGGACTGGGGCAGGAGCAGTTGTTTATGTTGTTGCAGGACCGCACAGCTGCGGACCATGGCAGGAGCAGTTCTTTGTGTTGTTGGAGGGCCGCACAGCTGTGGACCGTGGCAGGAGCAGTTCTTTGTGTTGTTGAAGGGCCGCAGAGGTGTGGACCGGGGGTAGGAGCAGTTCTTTGTGTTGTTGGAGGGCCGCACAGCTCTGGACTTGGGGCCAGAGCAGTTCTTTGTGTTGTTGGAGGGCAGCACAGCTGTGGACCATGGCAGGAGCAGTTCTTTGTGTTGTTGAAGGGCCGCAGAGGTGTGGACCGGGGGCAGGAGCAGTTCTTTGTGTTGTTTGAGGGCTGCACAGCTGTGAACTGGGGGCAGGAGCAGTTCTTTGTGTTGTTGGAGGGCCGCACAGGTATCGACTGGGGCAGGAGGAGTTCTTTTTGTTGTTTGAGGGCCGCATAGCTGTGGACCGAGGCAGGAGCAATTCTTTCTGTAGGAAGGCTGCACGGCTGTGGACCTAGGGGAGGAGCATTTCTTTTTTGTTGTTTGAGGGCCGCACAGCTGTGGACCGGGGCAGGAGCAGTTCTTTGTGTTGTTGGAGGGCCGCTCAGCTGTAGACCGGGGCAGGAGCAGTTCTTTGTGTTGTTGGAGTACCTCACAGCTGTGGACCAGGGGCAGGAGCCGTTCTTTTGCTCTTGGAGGTCCGCACAGCTGTGGACCAGGCCAGGAGCAGTTCCTTTTGCTCTTGGAGGGCCGCATAGCTGTGGACCGGGGCAGTAGCAGTTCTTTGTGTTGTTGGAGGGCCCCACAGCTGTGGACCGGGGGCAGGGGAGCAGTTCTTTCTGTTGGAGGGCTGCACAGCTGTGGACCCAGGAAGTAGCAATTCTTTTTTGTTGTTTCAGGGCCCCACAGCTGAGGACTGGGGCAGGAGCAGTTGTTTATGTTGTTGCAGGACCGCACAGCTGCGGACCATGGCAGGAGCAGTTCTTTGTGTTGTTGGAGGGCCGCACAGCTGTGGACCGTGGCAGGAGCAGTTCTTTGTGTTGTTGAAGGGCCGCAGAGGTGTGGACCGGGGTAGGAGCAGTTCTTTGTGTTGTTGGAGGGCCGCACAGCTCTGGACTGGGGCCAGAGCAGTTCTTTGTGTTGTTGGAGGGCAGCACAGCTGTGGACCATGGCAGGAGCAGTTCTTTGTGTTGTTGAAGGGCCGCAGAGGTGTGGACCGGGGCAGGAGCAGTTCTTTGTGTTGTTTGAGGGCTGCACAGCTGTGAACTGGGGCAGGAGCAGTTCTTTGTGTTGTTGGAGGGCCGCACAGGTATCGACTGGGGCAGGAGGAGTTCTTTTTGTTGTTTGAGGGCCGCATAGCTGTGGACCGAGGCAGGAGCAATTCTTTCTGTAGGAAGGCTGCACGGCTGTGGACCTAGGGAGGAGCATTTCTTTTTGTTGTTTCAGGGCCGCACAGCTGTGGACCGGGGCAGGAGCAGTTCTTTGTGTTGTTGGAGGGCCGCTCAGCTGTAGACCGGGGCAGGAGCAGTTCTTTGTGTTGTTGGAGTACCTCACAGCTGTGGACCAGGGCAGGAGCAGTTCTTTGTCTTGTTGGAGGACCACACAGCTGTGGACCAGGGCAGGAGCCGTTCTTTTGCTCTTGGAGGTCCGCACAGCTGTGGACCAGGCCAGGAGCAGTTCTTTTTGTTGTTTCAGGGCCGCACAGCTGTTGACCGGGGCAGGAGCATTTCTTTTTGCTGTTGGAGGGCCGCACAGCTGTGGACCAGGGCAGGAGCAGTTCTTTGTGTTGTTTTCGGGCCGCACAGCTGTGGACCGGGGCAAGAGCCGTTGTTTGTGTTGTTGGAGGACCGCTCGGCTGTGGACGAGAGCAGGAGCAGTTCTTTGTGTTGTTGGAGGGTCGCACAGCTGTGGAACGGGGCAGGAGCAGTTCTTTTTGCTGTCTGGAGGGCCGCAGAGCTGTGGACCGGGGCAGAACCCGTTCTTTGTGTTGTTTTCGGGCCGCACTGCTGTAGACCGGGGCAGGAGCAGTTCTTTGTGTTGTTGGAGGGCCGCACAGCTGTGGACCGGGGACAGGAGCAGGTCTTTTTCTTGTTTTCGGGCCGCACAGCTGTGGACCGGGGGCAGGAGCAGTTTTTTGTGGTGTTGGAGGACCACAGAGCTGTGGAATGGGGTAGGAGCAGTTCTTTGTGTTGCTGGAGGGCCGCACAGCTGTATACCGGGGTAGGAGCAGTTCTTTTTCTTGTTTGAGGGCCGCACACTGTGGACTGTGGCAAGAGCAGTTCTTTGTGGTGTTGGAGGTCCGCATAACTGTGAACCTTGGCAGGAGCAGTTCTTTGTCTTGTTGGAGGGCCGCACAGCTGTCAACCGGGGCAGGAGCAGTTCTTTGTGTTGCTGGAGGGCCGCACAGCTGTGTCCCAGGGCAGGAGCAGTTCTTTGTGTTGTTTGAGGGCCGCACAGTTGTGGACCGGGGCAGGAGCAGTTCTTTGTGTTGTTGCAGGGCCGTACAGCTGTGGACCGGGGCAGGAGCAGTTCTTTTGTTGTTGGAGGGCCGCACAGCTGTGGACCGGGGCCGGAGTAGTTCTTTGTGTTGTTGGAGGGCCGCACAGGTGTCGACCGGGGCCGGAGTAGTTCTTTGTGTTGTTGGAGGGCCGCACAGGTGTCGACCGGGGCAGGAGGAGTTCTTTGTGTTGTTGGAGGGCCGCACAGGTGTCGACCGGGGCAGGAGCAGTTCTTTGTGTTGTTGGAGGGCCGCACAGCTGTGGACCGGGGCAGGAGGAGTTCTTTGTGTTGCTGGAGGGCCGCACAGCTGTGTACCGGGGCAGGAGCAGTTCTTTGTGTTGTTTGAGGGCCGCAGAGCTGTGGACCGGGGCAGGAGGAGTTCTTTGTGTTGTTGAAGGGCCGCACAGGTGTCAACCGGGGCACGAGCAGTTCTTTTTGGTGTTTGAGGGCCGCATAGCTGTGGACCAGGGCAGGAGCAGTTCTTTCAGCTGGAGGGCTGCACAGCTGTGGACCTAGGGAGGAGCCGTTCTTTGTGTTGTTTTCGACCCGCACAGCTGTGGACCGGGGCAGGAGCAGTTCTTTGTGTTGTTGGAGGGCCACACAGGTGTCGACCAGGGCAAAAGCAGTTCTTTTTGTTGTTTGAGGGCCGCATAGCTGTGGACCGGGGCAGGAGCAATACTTTCTGTTGGAGGGCTGCACGGCTGTGGACCTAGGGGAGGAGCATTTCTTTTTGCTCTTGGAGGGCCGCACAGCTGTGGACCGGGGCAGGAGCAGTTCTTTTTGCTCTTGGAGGGCCGCACAGCTGTGGACCGGGGCAGGAGCAGTTCTTTTTGCTGTTGGAGGGCTGCACAGCTGTGGACCGGGCCAGGAGCAGTTCTTTGTGTTGTTGGAGGTCCGCACAGCTGTGGACCGGGGCAGGAGCAGTTCTTTGTGTTGTTGGAGGGCCGCACAGCTGTGGACTGGGGCAGGAGGAGTTTTTTTTTGTTTGAGGGCCGCATAGCTGTGGACTGGGTTAGGAGCAGTTCTTTGTGTTGTTTGAGGGCCGCACAGCTGTGGACCGGGGCAGGAGCACTTCTTTGTGTTGTTTGAGGGCCGCACAGCTGTGGACCGGGGCAGGAGGAGTTTTTTTTGTTTGAGGGCCGCATAGCTGTGGACCGGGTTAGGAGCAGTTCTTTGTGTTGTTTGAGGGCCGCACAGCTGTGGACCGGGGCAGGAGCAGTTCTTTGTGTTGTTTGAGGGCCGCACAGCTGTGGACCGGGGCAGGAGGAGTTTTTTTTGTTTGAGGGCCGCATAGCTGTGGACCGGGTTAGGAGCAGTTCTTTGTGTTGTTTGAGGGTCGCACAGCTGTGGACCGGGGCAGGAGCAGTTCTTTTTGCTGTTGGAGGGCCGCAGAGCTGTGGACCAGGGCAGGAGCAGTTCTTTGTGTTGTTGGAGGGCCGCACAGCTGTGGACCGGGGCAGGAGCAGTTTTTTTGTTGTTTCAGGACCGCACAGGTGTCCACCGGGGCAGGAGCAGTTCTTTTTGTAGTTTGAGGGCTGCATAGCTGTGGACCGGGGCAGAAGCAGTTCTTTCTGTTGGAGGGCTGCACAGCTGTGGACCTAGGGAGGAGCCGCTCTTTGTGTTGTTTCGGTCCGCACAGCTGTGGACCGGGGCAGGAGCAGTTCTTTGTGTTGTTGGAGGGCCGCTCAGCTGTGGACCAGGGCAGGAGCAGTTCTTTGTCTTCTTGGAGGGCCGCAGAGCTGTGGACCGCGGTAGGAGCAGTTCTTTGTGTTGTTGGAGGGCTGCACAGCTGTGGACCGGGGACAGGAGCAGTTCTTCTTGTTGTTTGAGGGCCCCACAGCTGTGGACCGGGGGCAGGAGCCGTTGTTTGTGTTGGTGGAGGACCGCACAGCTGTGGACCGGGGCAGGAGCAGTTCTTTTCTGTTGGAGGGCTGCACAGCTGTGGACCCAGGAAGGAGCAATTCTTTTTGTTGTTTAAGGGCCCCATAGCTGAGGACTGGGGCAGGAGCAGTTATTTGTGTTGTTGCAGGACCGCACAGCTGCGGACCATGGCGGGAGCAGTTCTTTTTGTTGCTTGAGGGCTGCACAACTGTGGACCGGGGGCAGCAACAGTTCTTTGTGTTGTTTGAGGGTCATACAGCTGTGGACCGGGGCTGGAGCAGTTCTTTGTGTTGTTGGAGGGCCACACAGCTGTGGACCGGGGCAGGAGGAGGTCTTTGTGTTGTTGAAGGGCCGCACAGGTGTCGACCGGGGCAGGAGCAGTTCTTTTTGGTGTTTGAGGGCCGCATAGCTGTGGACCAGGGCAGGAGCAGTTCTTTCAGTTGGAGGGCTGCACAGCTGTGGACCTAGGGAGGAGCCGTTCTTTGTGTTGTTCTCGACCCGCACAGCTGTGGACCGGGGTAGGAGCAGTTATTTGTGTTGTTGGAGGGCCGCAGAGCTCTGGACCGGGGCCGGAGCAGTTCTTTGTGTTGCTCGAGGGCCGCATAGCTGTGGACCGGGGCAGGAGCAGTTCTTTCTGTTGGAGGGCTGCACAGCTGTGGACCTAGGGAGGAGCCGTTCTTTGTGTTGTTTTCGGGCCGCACAGCTGTGGACCGGGGGCAGGAGCAGTTCTTTGAGTTGTTGGAGGGCCGCTCAGCTGTGGACCGGGGGCAGGAGCAGTTCTTTTTGTTGTTTGAAGGCCGCACAGCTGTGGACTGGGGTAGGAGCAGTTCTTTGTGTTGTTGGAGGACCGCACAGCTGTGTACCAGGACAGGAGCAGTTCTTTTTGTTGTTTGAGGGCCGCACAGCTGTGGACCGGGGCAGCAACAGTTCTTTGTGTTGTTTGAGGGCTGCACAGCTGTTGACCGGGGCAGGAGCAATTCTTTGTGTTGCTTGGAGGGCCGCAGAGCTGTGGACCGCGGCAGGAGCAGTTTTTTGTTGTTTGAGGGCCGCATAGCTGTGGACCGGGGCTGGAGCAGTTCTTTATGTTCTTGGAGGGCCGCACAGCTGTGGACCGGGGGCAGGAGGAGTTCTTTGTGTTGTTGGAGGGCCGCATAGCTGTGGACCGGGGCAGGAGCAGTTCTTTCTGTTGGAGGGCTGCACCACTGTGGACCTAGGGAGGAGCATTTCTTTTTTGTTGTTTCAGGGCCGCACAGCTGTGGACTGGGGCAGGAGTAGTTGTTTTTGCTCTTGGAGGGCCGCATAGCTGTGGACTGGGGCAGTAGCAGTTCTTTGTGTTGTTGGAGGGCCTCACAGCTGTGGACCGGGGGTAGGAGCAGTTGTTTGTGTTGTTGGAGGGTCATAGAGCTGTGGATCGTGGCGGGAGCAGTTCTTTGTGTTGTTGGAGGGCCGCTCAACTGTGGACCCTGGGCAGGAGTAGTTGTTTGTGTTGTTGGAGGGCCTCACAGCTGTGTGCCGGGGCAGGAGCAGTTCTTTGTCTTGTTGGAGGGCCGCAGAGCTGTGGACCGGGGCAGGAGCAGTTCTTTGTGTTGTTGGAGGGTCGCACAGCTGTGGACCGGGGCAGGAGCAGTTCTTTGTGTTGTTGGAGGGCCGCACTGCTGTGGACCGGGGCAGGAGCAGTTCTTTGTGTTGTTTGAGGGCCGCACAGCTGTGGACCGGGGCAGGAGCAGTTCTTTGTGTTGTTTGAGGACCGCACAGCTGTGGACCGGGGCAGGAGGGAGTTTTTTTTTGTTTGAGGGCTGCATAGCTGTGGACCGGGGCAGGAGCAGTTCTTTGTGTTGTTTGAGGGCCGCACAGCTGTGGACCGGGGGCAGGAGAAGTTCTTTCTTTGGAGGGCTGCACAGCTGTGGACCTGGGGAGGAGCATTTCTTTTTGTTGTTTCATGGCCGCACAGCTGTTGACCGGGGCAGGAGCAGTTCTTTTTGCTGTTTGAGAGCCCCACAGCTGTGGACCGGGGCAGAAGCAGTTCTTTCTGTTGGAGCTCTGCACAGCTGTGGACCCAGGCAGGAGCAGTTCTTTTTGTTGTTTCAGGGCGCTACAGCTGAGGACGACGGCAGGAGCAGTTCATTGTGTTGTTGGAGGGCCGCACAGCTGTGGACCGGGGCAGCAAGAGTTCTTTGTGTTGTTTGAGGGCCGCACAGTTGTGGTTTGGGGCAGGAGCAGTTCTTTGTGTTGTTTTCAGGCCGTACAGCTGTGGACCTGGGCAGGAGCAATTCTTTGTGTTGTTGGAGGGCCGCACAGCTCTATACCTGGGCAGGAGCAGTTCTTTTTGTTGTTTGAAGGCCGCACAGTTGTGGACTGGGGGCAGGAGCAGTTCTTTGTTGTTGTTGGAGGGCCGTACAGCTGTGTACCAGGGCAGGAGCAGTTCTTTTGTTGTTTGAGGGCCCGCACAGCTGTGGACCGGGGCAGCAACAGTTCTTTGTGTTGTTTGACGGCCGCACAGCTGTTGACCGGGGCAGGAGCAATTCTTTGTGTTGTTGGAGGGCCGCAGAGCTGTGGACTGCGGCAGGAGCAGTTTTTTGTTGTTTGAGGGCCGCATAGCTGTGGACCGGGGCTGGAGCAGTTCTTTATGTTGTTGGAGGGCCGCACAGCTGTGGACCGGGGCAGGAGGAGTTCTTTGTGTTGTTGGAGGGCCGCATAGGTGTCAACCGGGGCAGGAGCAGTTCTTTTTGTTGTTTGAGGGCCACATAGCTGTGGACCGGGGCAGGAGCAGTTCTTTCTGTTGGAGGGCTGCACAGCTGTGGACCTAGGGAGGAGCATTTCTTTTTGTTGTTTCAGGGCCACACAGCTGTTGACCCGGGCAGGAGCAGTTCTTTGTGTTGTTGGAGGGCCGCACAGCTGTGGACCAGGGCAGGAGCAGTTCTTTGTGTTGTTTTCGGGCCGTACAGCTGTGGACCGGGGCAGGAGCAGTTCTTTGTGTTGTTGGAGGACCACACAGCTGTGGACCGGGGGCAGGAGCAGTTCTTTGTGTTGTTTTCGGGCCGTACAGCTGTGGACCGGGGCAGGAGCAGTTCTTTGTGTTGTTGGAGGGCCGCACAGCTGTATACCAGGGCAGGAGCAGTTCTTTTTGTTGTTTGAAGGCCGCACAGCTGTGGACTGGGGCAGGAGCAGTTCTTTGTGTTGTTGGAGGGCCGCACAGCTGTGTACCAGGGCAGGAGCAGTTCTTTTTGTTGTTTGAGGGCAGCAGAGCTGTGGACCGGGGCAGAACAGTTCTTTGTGTTGTTTGAGGGCCGCACAGCTGTTGACCAGGGCAGGAGCAGTTCTTTTTGCTGTTTGAGAGCCCCACAGCTGTGGACCGGGGGCAGGAGCAGTTCTTTCTGTTGGAGCTCTGCACAGCTGTGGACCCAGGCAGGAGCAGTTCTTTTGTTGTTTCAGGGCGCTACAGCTGAGGACGACGGCAGGAGCAGTTCATTGTGTTGTTTGAGGGCCGCACAACTGTGGACCGGGGCAGCAATAGTTCTTTGTGTTGTTTGAGGGCCGCACAGCTGTGGTTTGGGCCAGGAGCAGTTCTTTGTGTTGTTGCAGGGCCGCACAGCCGTGGAGCGTGGCAGGAGGAGTTTTTTTGTTGTTTGAGGCCCGCATAGCTGTGGACCGGGGCAGGAGCAGTTCTTTGTGTTGCTGGAGGGCCACACAGCTGTGTACCAGGGCAGGAGCAGTTCTTTTTGTTGTTTGAGGGCCGCACAGCTGTGGACCGGGGCAGCAACAGTTCTTTGTGTTGTTTGAGGGCCACACAGCTGTGGACCGGGGCAGGAGCAGTTTTTTTGTTTTTTGAGGGCCACATAGCTGTGGACTGGGGCAGGAGCAGTTCTTTGTGTTGTTGGAGGGCCGCACAGCTGTGGACCGGGGCAGCAACAGTTCTTTGTGTTGTTTTCGGGGCGCACTGCTGTGGACCGGGGCAGGAGGGAGTTCTTTGTGTTGTTGGAGGGCCGCACAGCTGTGGACCGGGGCAGGAGCAGTTCTTTGTGTTGTTTTCGGGCCGGTACAGCTGTGGACCGGGGCAGGAGCAATTCTTTGTGTTGTTGGAGGACCACACAGCTGTGGACCGGGGCAGGAGCAGTTCTTTGTGTTGCTGGAGGGCCGCACAGCTGTGTAACAGGGGCAGGAGCAGTTCTTCTGGTTGTTTGAGGGCGGCACAGCTGTGGACCGGGGCAG
>JAZHEH010002595.1:0-17520 GCA_036589455.1 Ateles fusciceps
TATATAAGAGAGTACAAAGTGCGTGTGAATATTTTATATATCATAGTAGAATCAGAGGTTATATTTTCTTTAAAACAGAGTACCGGAAGAGGGAGTATATTTTTTATCACAGAGTACAAATTTAGGGTGTACAATTTTTATACCAGTGTAGAAAAGAAGGTGAATTTACTTTAAAACAGAGTCCCGGTAGAGGGGGTATTTTTTTAAGTAACAGAGTAAAAAAGGAGGCAGTATTTATTTTAAAACTGAGTATACAGGGAGGGTGTATATTTTATATAAGAGAGTAAAAATTGATGGTGAATATTTTCTAATAACAGAGTAGAATCACAGGTTGTATTTACTTTAAAACATAGTCCCGGTAGAGGAGGTATATTATTTATAACAGGGTACAAAAAGGAGGTAGTATTTATTTTAAAACTGAGTACACAGGGAGGGTATATATTTTATATAAGAGAGTACAAAGTGAGAGTGAATATGTTCTATAACATAGTAGAATCACGGGTGGTATTTACTTTAAAACAGAGTACCGGAAGACGGTGTATATTTTTTATAACAGAGTACAAAATGTGGTAGTATTTATTTCAAAACTGAGTACACAGGGAGGGAATATATTTTTTATAAGAGAGTACAAAGCGAGTTTGATTATTTTCTAAAACAGGGTAGAATCACAGGTTGTATTTACTTTAAAACAGAGTACCGGCAGAGGGAGAATATTTATTATAACAGAGTAAAAATTTAGGGTGTACAATTTTTACAACAGTGTAGAAACAGAAGGTGTATTTACTTTAAAACAGAGTACCGGCAGAGGGAGTATATTTTTTATCACAGAGTACAAAAGGAGTTAGTATTTATTTTAAAACTGAGTACACAGGGAGGGGATATATTTTATATAAGAGAGTACAAAGTGAGGGTGAATATTTCCTATAACAGAGTAGAATCGTAGGTTGTATTTACTTTAAAACAGAGTACCGTCAGAGGGAGTATATTTTTATGACAGAGTACAAATTTAGGGTGTACAATTTTACAACAGTGTAGAAACAGATGGTGTATTTACTTTAAAACAGAGTATCGGAAGAGGGGAGTATATTTTTTATCACAGAGTACAAATTTAGGGTGTACAATTTTTATACCAGTGAAGAAAAAGAAGGTGAATTTACTTTAAAACCGAGTCCCGGTAGACGGTGTATTTTTTTAAATAACAGAGTACAAAAGGAGGCAGTATTTATTTTAAAACTGAGTATACAGGGAGGGTGTATATTTTATATAAGAGAGTAAAAAGTGATGGTGAATATTTTCTATAACAGAGTAGAATCACAGGTTGTATTTACTTTAAAACAGAGTACCGGTTGACGGGGGTATATTATTTATAACAGAGTACAAAAGGAGGTAGTATTTATTTTAAACCTGAATACACAGGGAGGGTATATGTTTTATATAAGAGAGTACAAAGTGAGGGTGAATATTTTCTATAACAGAGTAGAATCACAGGATGTATTTACTTTAAAACAGAGTACCGGCAGATTGAGTATATATTTTATCACAGAGTGTACAAATTTAGGGTGTACAATTTTAACAATAGTGTAGAATAAGAAGGTGTATTTACTTTAAAGCAGAGTACCGCTAGAGGGTGTATATTTTTTATAATAGAGTACAAAGTAAGGGTGTATAATTTTTACAACAGTGTAGAAATAGAAGATTTATTTATTTTAAAACAGAGTACATTTAGAGGGTGTATATTTTTTATAACAGAGTACAAAAGGAGGCAGTATTTATTTTAAAACTGAGTACACTGGGAGGGTTAATATTTTATATAAGAGAGTACAAAGTGCGTGTGAATATTTTATATATCATAGTAGAATCACAGGTTATATTTTCTTTAAAACAGAGTACCGGCAGAGGGAGTATATTTTATATCACAGAGTACAAATTTAGGGTGTACAATTTTTACAACAGTGTAGAAATAGAAGGTGTATTTACTTTAAAACAGAGTACCGGCAGAGGGAGTATATTTTTATCACAGAGTACAGAAGGATTTAGTATTTATTTTAAAACTGAGTACACAGGGAGGTTATATATTTTATATAAGAGAGTACAAAGTGATGGTGAATATTTTCTATAACAGAGTAGAATCACAAGATGTATTTACTTTAAAACAGAGTACCGGCAGAGGGAGTATATTTTTTATCACAGAGTACAAAAGGAGTTAGTATTTATCTTAAAACTGAGTACACAGGGAGGGTATATATTTTATATAAGACAGTACAAAGTGAGGGTGAGTATTTTCTAAAACAAACAGAGGAGAATCACAGGTCGTATTATTTTAAAACATAGTACCAGCAGAGGAAGTATATTTTTATCACAGAGTACAAAAGGAGGTAGTATTTATTTTAAAACTGAGGACACAGGGAGGGGATATATTTTATATAAGAGTGTACAAAGTGAGGGTGAATATTTTCTATAACAGAATAGAATTACATGTTGTATTTACTTTAAAACACTATACCGCTAGACGGTATATATTTTTTATAACAGAGTACAATTTTAGGGTGTACAATTTTTACAACAGTGTAGAAACAGAAGGTGTATTTATTTTAAGGCAGAGTACATTTAGAGGGTGTGTATTATTTATAACAGGGTACAAGATAAGGTTGTATTTATTTTAAAACTGAGTACACAGGGAGGGCATATATTTTATATAAGAGAGTACAAAGTGAGAGTGAATATGTTCTATAACATAGTAGAATCACGGGTGGTATTTACTTTAAAACAGAGTACCGGAAGACGGTGTATATTTTTTATAACAGAGTACAAAATGTGGTAGTATTTATTTCAAAACTGAGTACACAGGGAGGGAATATATTTTTTATAAGAGAGTACAAAGCGAGTTTGATTATTTTCTAAAACAGGGTAGAATCACAGGTTGTATTTACTTTAAAACAGAGTACCGGCAGAGGGAGAATATTTATTATAACAGAGTAAAAATTTAGGGTGTACAATTTTTACAACAGTGTAGAAACAGAAGGTGTATTTACTTTAAAACAGAGTACCGGCAGAGGGAGTATATTTTTTATCACAGAGTACAAAAGGAGTTAGTATTTATTTTAAAACTGAGTACACAGGGAGGGGGATATATTTTATATAAGAGAGTACAAAGTGAGGGTGAATATTTCCTATAACAGAGTAGAATCGTAGGTTGTATTTACTTTAAAACAGAGTACCGTCAGAGGGAGTATATTTTTTATGACAGAGTACAAATTTAGGGGTGTACAATTTTACAACAGTGTAGAAACAGATGGTGTATTTACTTTAAAACAGAGTATCGGAAGAGGGAGTATATTTTTTATCACAGAGTACAAATTTAGGGTGTACAATTTTTATACCAGTGAAGAAAAAGAAGGTGAATTTACTTTAAAACCGAGTCCCGGTAGAGGGTGTATTTTTTTTAAATAACAGAGTACAAAAGGAGGCAGTATTTATTTTAAAACTGAGTATACAGGGAGGGTGTATATTTTATATAAGAGAGTAAAAAGTGATGGTGAATATTTTCTATAACAGAGTAGAATCACAAGATGTATTTACTTTAAAACAGAGTACCGGCAGAGGGAGTATATTTTTATCACAGAGTACAAAAGGAGTTAGTATTTATCTTAAAACTGAGTACACAGGGAGGGTATATATTTTATATAAGAAAGTACAAAGTGAGGGTGAGTATTTTCTAAAACAAACAGAGGAGAATCACAGGTTGTATTATTTTAAAACATACTACCAGCAGAGGAAGTATATTTTTATCACAGAGTAAAAAAGGAGGTAGTATTTATTTTAAAACTGAGGACACAGGGAGGGGATATATTTTATATAAGAGTGTACAAAGTGAGGGTGAATATTTTCTATAACAGAATAGAATTACATGTTGTATTTACTTTAAAACACTATACCGCTAGACGGTATATATTTTTTATAACAGAGTACAATTTTAGGGTGTACAATTTTTACAACAGTGTAGAAACAGAAGGTGTATTTATTTTAAGGCAGAGTACATTTAGAGGGTGTGTATTATTTATAACAGGGTACAAGATAAGGTTGTATTTATTTTAAAACTGAGTACACAGGGAGGGCATATATTTTATATAAGAGAGTACAAAGTGAGAGTGAATATGTTCTATAACATAGTAGAATCACGGGTGGTATTTACTTTAAAACAGAGTACCGGAAGACGGTGTATATTTTTTATAACAGAGTACAAAATGTGGTAGTATTTATTTCAAAACTGAGTACACAGGGAGGGAATATATTTTTTATAAGAGAGTACAAAGCGAGTTTGATTATTTTCTAAAACAGGGTAGAATCACAGGTTGTATTTACTTTAAAACAGAGTACCGGCAGAGGGAGAATATTTATTATAACAGAGTAAAAATTTAGGGTGTACAATTTTTACAACAGTGTAGAAACAGAAGGTGTATTTACTTTAAAACAGAGTACCGCAGAGGGGAGTATATTTTTTATGACAGAGTACAAATTTAGGGTGTATAATTTTTACAACAGTGTAGAAATAGATGGTGTATTTACTTTAAAACAGAGTATCGGAAGAGGGAGTATATTTTTATAACAGAGTAAAATTTAGGGTGTATAATTTATATACCAGTGAAGAAAAAGAAGGTGAATTTACTTTAAAACCGAGTCCCGGTAGACGGTGTATTTTTTTTTAAATAACAGAGTACAAAAGGAGGTAGTATTTATTTTAAAACTGAGTATACAGGGAGGGTGTATATTTTATATAAGAGAGTAAAAATTGATGGTGAATATTTTCTATAACAGAGTAGAATCACAGGATGTATTTACTTTAAAACAGAGTACCGGTTGAGGGGTATATTATTTATAAGAGAGTACAAAAGGAGGTAGAATTTATTTTAAACCTGAATACACAGGGAGGGTATATGTTTTATATAAGAGAGTACAAAGTGAGGGTGAATATTTTCTATAACAGAGTAGAATCACAGGATGTATTTACTTTAAAACAGAGTACCGGCAGATTGAGTATATATTTTATCACAGAGTGTACAAATTTAGGGTGTACAATTTTAACAATAGTGTGGAATAAGAAGGTGTATTTACTTTAAAGCAGAGTACCGGTAGAGGGTGTATATTTTTTATAATAGAGTACAAAGTAAGGGTGTATAATTTTTACAACAGTGTAGAAATAGAAGATTTATTTATTTTAAAACAGAGTACATTTAGAGGGTGTATATTTTTATAACAGAGTACAAAAGGAGGCAGTATTTATTTTAAAACTGAGTATACTGGGAGGGTTAATATTTTATATAAGAGAGTACAAAGTGTGTGTGAATATTTTATATATCATAGTAGAATCACAGGTTATATTTTCTTTAAAACAGAGTACCGGTAGAGGGAGTATATTTTATATCACAGAGTACAAATTTAGGGTGTACAATTTTTACAACAGTGTAGAAATAGAAGGTGTATTTACTTTAAAACAGAGTACCGGAAGAGGGAGTATTTTTTTATCACAGAGTACAGAAGGATTTAGTATTTATTTTAAAACTGAGTACACAGGGAGGGTATATATTTTATATAAGAGAGTACAAAGTGAGGGTGAATATTTCCTATAACAGAGTAGACTCATAGGATGTATTTACTTTAAAACAGAGTACCGTCAGAGGGAGTATATTTGTTATGACAGAGTACAAATTTAGGGTGTACAATTTTAACAATAGTGTAGAATAAGAAGGTGTATTTACTTTAAAGCAGAGTACCGCTAGAGGGTGTATATTTTTTATAATAGAGTACAAAGTAAGGGTGTATAATTTTTACAACAGTGTAGAAATAGAAGTTTTATTTATTTTAAAACAGAGTACATTTAGAGGGTGTATATTTTTTATAACAGAGTACAAAAGGAGGCAGTATTTATTTTAAAACTGAGTACAATGGGAGGGTTAATATTTTATATAAGAGAGTACAAAGTGCGTGTGAATATTTTATATATCATAGTAGAATCACAGGTTGTATTTTCTTTAAAACAGAGTACCGGCAGAGGGGAGTATATTTTATATCACAGAGTACAAATTTAGGGTGTACAATTTTTACAACAGTGTAGAAATAGAAGGTGTATTTACTTTAAAACAGAGTACCGGCAGAGGGAGTATATTTTTTATCACAGAGTACAGAAGGATTTAGTATTTATTTTAAAACTGAGTACACAGGGAGGTTATATATTTTATATAAGAGAGTACAAAGTGATGGTGAATATTTTCTATAACAGAGTAGAATCACAAGATGTATTTACTTTAAAACAGAGTACCGGTAGAGGGAGTATATTTTTTATAACAGAGTACAAAAGGAGTTAGTATTTATCTTAAAACTGAGTACACAGGGAGGGTATATATTTTATATAAGACAGTACAAAGTGAGGGTGAGTATTTTCTAAAACAAACAGAGGAGAATCACAGGTCGTATTATTTTAAAACATAGTACCAGCAGAGGAAGTATATTTTTATCACAGAGTACAAAAGGAGGTAGTATTTATTTTAAAACTGAGGACACAGGGAGGGGATATATTTTATATAAGAGTGTACAAAGTGAGGGTGAATATTTTCTATAACAGAATAGAATTACATGTTGTATTTACTTTAAAACACTATACCGCTAGACGGTATATATTTTTTATAACAGAGTAAAATTTTAGGGTGTACAATTTTTACAACAGTGTAGAAACAGAAGGTGTATTTATTTTAAGGCAGAGTATATTTAGAGGGTGTGTATTATTTATAACAGGGTACAAGATAAGGTTGTATTTATTTTAAAACTGAGTACACAGGGAGGGCATATATTTTATATAAGAGAGTACAAAGTGAGAGTGAATATGTTCTATAACATAGTAGAATCACGGGTGGTATTTACTTTAAAACAGAGTACCGGAAGACGGTGTATATTTTTTATAACAGAGTACAAAATGTGGTAGTATTTATTTCAAAACTGAGTACACAGGGAGGGGAATATATTTTTTATAAGAGAGTACAAAGCGAGTTTGATTATTTTCTAAAACAGGGTAGAATCACAGGTTGTATTTACTTTAAAACAGAGTACCGGCAGAGGGAGAATATTTATTATAACAGAGTAAAAATTTAGGGTGTACAATTTTTACAACAGTGTAGAAACAGAAGGTGTATTTACTTTAAAACAGAGTACCGGCAGAGGGAGTATATTTTTTATCACAGAGTACAAAAGGAGTTAGTATTTATTTTAAAACTGAGTACACAGGGAGGGGATATATTTTATATAAGAGAGTACAAAGTGAGGGTGAATATTTCCTATAACAGAGTAGAATCGTAGGTTGTATTTACTTTAAAACAGAGTACCGTCAGAGGGAGTATATTTTTTATGACAGAGTACAAATTTAGGGTGTACAATTTTACAACAGTGTAGAAACAGATGGTGTATTTACTTTAAAACAGAGTATCGGAAGAGGGAGTATATTTTTATCACAGAGTACAAATTTAGGGTGTACAATTTTTATACCAGTGAAGAAAAAGAAGGTGAATTTACTTTAAAACCGAGTCCCGGTAGACGGTGTATTTTTTTAAATAACAGAGTACAAAAGGAGGCAGTATTTATCTTAAAACTGAGTATACAGGGAGGGTGTATATTTTATATAAGAGAGTAAAAAGTGATGGTGAATATTTTCTATAACAGAGTAGAATCACAGGTTGTATTTACTTTAAAACAGAGTACCGGTTGACGGGGGTATATTATTTATAACAGAGTACAAAAGGAGGTAGTATTTATTTTAAACCTGAATACACAGGGAGGGTATATGTTTTATATAAGAGAGTACAAAGTGAGGGTGAATATTTTCTATAACAGAGTAGAATCACAGGATGTATTTACTTTAAAACAGAGTACCGGCAGATTGAGTATATATTTTATCACAGAGTGTACAAATTTAGGGTGTACAATTTTAACAATAGTGTAGAATAAGAAGGTGTATTTACTTTAAAGCAGAGTACCGGTAGAGGGTGTATATTTTTTATAATAGAGTACAAAGTAAGGGGTGTATAATTTTTACAACAGTGTAGAAATAGAAGATTTATTTATTTTAAAACAGAGTACATTTAGAGGGTGTCTATTTTTTATAACAGAGTACAAAAAGGAGGCAGTATTTATTTTAAAACTGAGTACACTGGGAGGGTTAATATTTTATATAAGAGAGTACAAAGTGCGTGTGAATATTTTATATATCATAGTAGAATCACAGGTTATATTTTCTTTAAAACAGAGTACCGGCAGAGGGGAGTATATTTTATATCACAGAGTACAAATTTAGGGTGTTCAATTTTTACAACAGTGTAGAAATAGAAGGTGTATTTACTTTAAAACAGAGTACCGGCAGAGGGAGTATATTTTTTATCACAGAGTACAGAAGGATTTAGTATTTATTTTAAAACTGAGTACACAGGGAGGTTATATATTTTATATAAGAGAGTACAAATTGATGGTGAATATTTTCTATAACAGAGTAGAATCACAAGATGTATTTACTTTAAAACAGAGTACCGGCAGAGGGAGTATATTTTTTATCACAGAGTATATAACAGAGTTCAAAGTGAGGGTGAATATTTTCTATAACAGAGTAGAATCACAGGTTGTATTTACTTTAAAACAGAGAACCGGCAGAGGGAGTATATTTTTTATAACAGAGTACAAATTCAGGGTATATAATTTTTACAACAGTGTAGAAACAGGAGGTGTATTTACTTTAAAACAGAGTACCTGTACACGGTGTATATTTTTTATAACAGAGTACAAATGGAGGTTATACTTATTTTAAAACTGAGTACACAGAGAGGGTATATATTTTATATAAGAGTGTACAAAGTGAGGGTGAATATTTTGTATAACAGAGTAGAATCACAGGTTGTATTTGCTTTAAAACAGAGTTCCGGCAGAGAGAGTATATTTTTTATAACCGAGTACAAATTTAGGTGTACAATTTTTACAACAGTGTAGAAATAGAAGTGTATTTACTTTAAAACAGAGTACCGGTAGAGGGAGTATATTTTTTATAACAGAGTACAAAAGGAGGTTAGTATTTATTTTAAAACTGAGTACACAGGGAGGGTATATATTTTATATAAGAGAGTACAAATTGAGTGGTGAATATTTTCTATAACAGAGTAGAATCACAGGTTGTATTTGCTTTAAAACAGAGTTCCGGCAGAGAGAGTATATTTTTTATAACCGAGTACAAATTTAGGGTGTACAATATTACAACACTGTAGCAACTGAAGTTGTATTTGCTTTGAAACAGAATACAGGTTGAGGGTGTATATTTTTTAAAACATAATACAAAAGGAGGTAGTATTTATTTTAAAACAGAGTACATATGGAGGGTATATATTTTATATAAGAAATTACAATTTGGGTTTGAATATTTTCTCTAACACAGTAGAATCACAGGTTGCATTTAACTTAAAACAGAGTACCGGCAGCGGGAGTATATTTTTTAATAACAGAGTACAAATTTACCGTGTACAATTTTTACAACTGTGTAGAAATAGAAGGTAGTATTTACTTTAAAACAGAGTACATATTTAGGGGGTATTTATTTTATATAAGAGAGTACAAAGTGAGGGTGAATAATTTTTATAACAGATTAGAATCACAGGTTGTATTTACTTTTAAACACAGTACCGGTAGAGGGAGTATATTTTGTAAAACAGAGTACAATTAGGGTGTATAAATTTTACAACAGTATAGAAATAGAAGGTGTATTTATTTTAAAACAGAGTATATTTAGAGGGTGTATATCTTTTATAACGGAGAATCAAAGGAGGTAGTATTTAGTTTAAAATCTGAGTACACATGGAGTGTATATACTTTATATAAGAGAGTTCAAAGTGAACGTGAATATTTTTTTTAACAGAGTAGAATCAGAGGATGTATTTACTTTAAAACAGAGTACCGAAAGAGGGAGTATATTTTTTATAACAGACTACAGATTTCGGGTGTATAAGTTTTAAAGAAATGTAGAAATAGAAGGTGTATTTATTTTAAAACAGATTATATTTAGAGGGTGTATATTTTTTATAACAGAGTACAAAAGGAAGTAGTATTTATATTAAAACTGAGTACATATTTAGGGTATATATTTTATATAAGAGAGTACAAATTGAGGGAGAATATTTTCTGTAACAGAGTAGAATCACAGGTTGTATTTACTTTAAAACAGAGTACCGAAAGAGGGAGTATGTTTTTTATAACGGAGTACAGATTTAGGGTGTATGAGTTTTAAAGAAATGTAGAAATAGAAGGTGTATTTATTTTAAAACAGAGTATATTTAGAGGGTGTATATTTTTTATAACAGAGTACAAAAGGAAGCAGTATTTATATTAAAACGGAGTACATATTTAGGGTATATATTTTATATAAGAGAGTACAAATTGAGGGAGAATATTTTCTGTAACAGAGTAGAATCACAGGTTGTATTTACTTTAAAACAGAGTACTGGTAGAGGGAGTATATTTTTTATAGCAAAGTACAAATTTAGGGTGTATAATTTTTACAACTGTGTAGAAAGAGAAGGTGTGTTTATTTTCAAACAAGGTATATTTAGAGGGTGCCTGTTTTTTATAACAGAGTACGAAAGGAGGTAGTATTTATTTTAAAACTGAGTACACATGGAGAGTATATATTTTATATAAAAAAGTACAAAGTGAGGGTGAATATTTTCTATAAGAGTGTAGAATCACAGGTTGTATTTACTTTTAAACAGAGTACATTTAGTGGTTGTATAATTTTATAACAGAGTACAAAAGGAGGTAGTATTTATTTTAAAACTGAGTACACATGGAGGGTATACATTTTATATAAGAGAGTTCAAAGTGAGGGTGAATATTTTTTATAACAGAGTAGAATCACAGGTTGTATTTACTTTAAAAAAAGAGTACCGGAAGAGGGAGTATATTTTTTATAACAGAGTACAAATTTAGGGTGTACAATTTTTACAACAGTGTAGAAAGAGAAGATGTATTTACTTAAAACAGAGTACCTGTAGAGGGTGTATATTTTTTATAACAGAGTGCAAATATAAGGTGTACAATTTTTACAACAGTGTGGAAATAAAAGGTGTATTTATTTTTAAACAGAATACATTTAGAGGGTGTATATTTTTTATAACAGGATATAAAAGGGGGTAGTATTTATTTTAAAACAGAGTACACAGGGAGGGTATATATTTTATATAAGAGAGTACAAAGTGAGGTTGAATATTTTCTATAACAGAGTAGAATCGCAGGTTGTATTTCTTTAAAACAGAGTACCGGTAGAGGCAGTATATTTTTTATAACACAGTACAAAAGGAGGTAGCATTTATTTCAAAATTGAGTACATATGGAGGGTGTATATTTTATATAAGAGAGTACAAAGTGAGGGTGAATATTTTCTATAACAGAGAAGAATCACAGGTTATTCTTTCTTTAAACCAGAGTACCGGCAGAGATTGTATATTCTCAGTAACATTGTACAAATATACGTAGTATTTATTATAAAACTGAGTTCATATGGAGGGTGTATATTTTATATAAGAGAGTAGAAAGTGAGGGTGAATATTTTCCATAACAGGGTGGAAACACACTTTGTATTTATTTTACAACAGAGTACCGGTAGAGGGAACATAATTTTTATAACAGAGTACAAAAGGAGGTAGAATTTATTTTAAAACTGAGTACACATGGAGGATATGTGTCTTATATCAGAGAGTACAATATGAGGGTGAATATTTTCTGTAACAGAGTAGAATCACAGGTTGTATTTACTTTAAAACAGAGTACCGGAAGAGGGAGTATATTTTTTATAACAGAGTACAAAATGTGGTAGTATTTATTTTAAAAATGAGTACATAGGGAGGGTATATATTTCTTTATAACAGAGTACAAAGACGAGTGTGATTATTTTCTATAACAGAGTAGAATCACAGGTTGTATTTACTTTAAAACAGAGTACCGGTAGAGGGAGTATATTTATTATAACAGAGTAAAAATTTAGGGTGTATAATTTTTACAACAGTGTAGAAATAGAAGGTGTATTTACTTTAAAACAGAGTACCGGCCGAGGGAGTATATTTTTTATCACAGAGTACAAAAGGAGTTAGTATTTATTTTAAAACTGAGTACACTGGGAGGGGATATATTTTTATATAAGAGAGTACAAAGAGAGGGTGAATATTTCCTATAACAGAGTAGAATCGTAGGTTGTATTTACTTTAAAACAGAGTACCGTCAGAGGGAGTATATTTTTTATGACAGAGTACAAATTTAGGGTGTATAATTTTACAACAGTGTAGAAACAGATGGTATATTTACTTTAAAACAGAGTATCGGAAGAGGGAGTATATTGTTTATAACAGAGTATAAATTAAGGGTGTACAATTTTTACAACAGTGAAGAGATAGATGTTGTATTTACTTTAAAACTTAGTACCGGCAGAGGGAGTATATTTTTATCACAGAGTACAGAAGGAGGTAGTATTTATTTTAAAACTGAGTACACAGGGAGGGTATATATTTTATATAAGAGTGTACAAAGTGAGGGTGAATATTTTCTATAACAGAATAGAATTACAGTTGTATTTACTTTAAAACACTATACCGCTAGACGGTATATATTTTTTATAACAGAGTACAATTTTAGGGTGTATAATATTTACAACAGTGTAGAAATAGAAGGTGTATTTATTTTAAGGCAGAGTACATTTAGAGGGTGTATATTATATATAACAGGCTAAAAGATAAGGTTGTATTTATTTTAAAACTGAATACACAGGGAGGGTATATATTTTATATAAGAGAGTACAAAGTGAGAGTGAATATGTTCTATAACATAGTAGAATCACGGGTGATATTTACTTTAAAACAGAGTACCGGAAGACGGTGTATATTTTTTATAACAGAGTACAAAATGTGGTAGTATTTATTTCAAAACTGAGTACACAGGGAGGGAATATATTTTTTATAAGAGAGTATAAAGCGAGTTTGATTATTTTCTAAAACAGGGTAGAATCATAGGTTGTATTTACTTTAAAACAGAGTACCGGCAGAGGGAGAATATTTATTATAACAGAGTAAAAATTTAGGGTGTACAATTTTTACAACAGTGTAGAAACAGAAGGTGTATTTACGTTAAAACAGAGTACCGGCAGAGGGAGTATATTTTTTATCACAGAGTACAAAAGGAGTTAGTATTTATTTTAAAACTGAGTACACAGAGAGGGGATATATTTTATATAAGAGAGTACAAAGTGAGGGTGAATATTTCCTATAACAGAGTAGAATCGTAGGTTGTATTTACTTTAAAACAGAGTACCGTCAGAGGGAGTATATTTTTTATGACAGAGTACAAATTTAGGGTGTACAATTTTATACCAGTGAAGAAAAAGAAGGTGATTTTACTTTAAAACCGAGTCCCGGTAGACGGTGTATTTTTTTAAATAACAGAGTACAAAAAGGAGGCAGTATTTATTTTAAAACTGAGTATACAGGGAGGGTGTATATTTTATATAAGAGAGTAAAAAGTGATGGTGAATATTTTCTATAACACAGTAGAATCACTGGTTGTATTTACTTTAAAACAGAGTACCGGTTTACGGGGTATATTATTTATAACAGAGTACAAAAGGAGGTAGTATTTATTTTAAACCTGAATATCACAGGGAGGGTATATGTTTTATATAAGAGAGTACAAAGTGAGGGTGAATATTTTCTATAACAGAGTAGAATCACAGGATGTATTTACTTTAAAACAGAGTACCGGCAGATTGAGTATATATTTTATCACAGAGTGTACAAATTTAGGGTGTACAATTTTAACAATAGTGTAGAATAAGAAGGTATATTTACTTTAAAGCAGAGTACCGGTAGAGGGTGTATATTTTTTATAATAGAGTACAAAGTAAGGGTGTATAATTTTTACAACAGTGTAGAAATAGAAGATTTATTTATTTTAAAACAGAGTACATTTAGAGGGTGTATATTTTTTATAACAGGGTACAAAAGGAGGCAGTATTTACTTTAAAACTGAGTACACTGGGAGGGTTAATATTTTATATAAGAGAGTACAAAGTGCGTGTGAATATTTTATATATCATAGTAGAATCACAGGTTATATTTTCTTTAAAACAGAGTACCGGCAGAGGGAGTATATTTTGTATCACAGAGTACAAATTTAGGGTGTACAATTTTTACAACAGTGTAGAAATAGAAGGTGTATTTACTTTAAAACAGAGTACCGGCAGAGGGAGTATATTTTTTATCACAGAGTACAGAAGGATTTAGTATTTATTTTAAAACTGAGTACACAGGGAGGTTATATATTTTATATAAGAGAGTACAAAGTGATGGTGAATATTTTCTATAACAGAGTAGAATCACAAGATATATTTACTTTAAAACAGAGTACCGGCAGAGGGAGTATATTTTTTATCACAGAGTACAAAAGGAGTTAGTATTTATCTTAAAACTGAGTACACAGGGAGGGTATATATTTTATATAAGACAGTACAAAGTGAGGGTGAGTATTTTATAAAACAAACAGAGGAGAATCACAGGTCGTATTATTTTAAAACATAGTACCAGCAGAGGAAGTATATTTTTATCACAGAGTACAAAAGGAGGTAGTATTTACTTTAAAACTGAGTACACTGGGAGGGTTAATATTTTATATAAGAGAGTACTAAGTGCGTGTGAATATTTTATATATCATAGTAGAATCACAGGTTATATTTTCTTTAAAACAGAGTACCGGCAGAGGGCGTATATTTTATATCACAGAGTACATATTTAGGGTGTACAATTTTTACAACAGTGTTGAAATAGAAGGTGTATTTACTTTAAAACAGAGTACCGGCAGAGGGAGTATATTTTGTATCACAGAGTACAAATTTAGGGTGTACAATTTTTACAACAGTGTAGAAATAGAGGGTGTATTTATTTTAAAACAGAGTACCGGCAGAGGGAGTATATTTTTTATCACAGAGTACAGAAGGATTTAGTATTTATTTTAAAACTGAGTACACAGGGAGGTTATATATTTTATATAAGAGAGTACAAAGTGATGGTGAATATTTTCTATAACAGAGTAGAATCACAAGATGTATTTACTTTAAAACAGAGTACCAGCAGAGGGAGTATATTTTTTATCACAGAGTACAAAAGGAGTTAGTATTTATCTTAAAACTGAGTACACAGGGAGGGTATATATTTTATATAAGACAGTACAAAGTGAGGGTGAGTATTTTCTAAAACAAACAGAGGAGAATCACAGGTCGTATTATTTTAAAACATAGTACCAGCAGAGGAAGTATATTTTTATCACAGAGTACAAAAGGAGGTAGTATTTATTTTAAAACTGAGGACACAGGGAGGGGGATATATTTTATATAAGAGTGTACAAAGTGAGGGTGAATATTTTCTATAACAGAATAGAATTACATGTTGTATTTACTTTAAAACACTATACCGCTAGACGGTATATATTTTTTATAACAGAGTACAATTTTAGGGTGTACAATTTTTACAACAGTGTAGAAACAGAAGGTGTATTTATTTTAAGGCAGAGTACATTTAGAGGGTGTGTATTATTTATAACAGGGTACAAGATAAGGTTGTATTTATTTTAAAACTGAGTACACAGGGAGGGCATATATTTTATATAAGAGAGTACAAAGTGAGAGTGAATATGTTCTATAACATAGTAGAATCACGGGTGGTATTTACTTTAAAACAGAGTACCGGAAGACGGTGTATATTTTTTATAACAGAGTACAAAATGTGGTAGTATTTATTTCAAAACTGAGTACACAGGGAGGGAATATATTTTTTATAAGAGAGTACAAAGCGAGTTTGATTATTTTCTAAAACAGGGGTAGAATCACAGGTTGTATTTACTTTAAAACAGAGTACCGGCAGAGGGAGAATATTTATTATAACAGAGTAAAAATTTAGGGTGTACAATTTTTACAACAGTGTAGAAACAGAAGGTGTATTTACTTTAAAACAGAGTACCGGCAGAGGGAGTATATTTTTATCACAGAGTACAAAAGGAGTTAGTATTTATTTTAAAACTGAGTACACAGGGAGGGGGATATATTTTATATAAGAGAGTAAAAAGTGTGGGTGAATATTTCCTATAACAGAGTAGAATCCTAGGTTGTATTTACTTTAAAACAGAGTACCGTCAGAGGGAGTATATTTTTTATGACAGAGTACAAATTTAGGGTGTACAATTTTACAACAGTGTAGAAACAGATGGTGTATTTACTTTAAAACAGAGTATCGTAAGAGGGAGTATATTTTTATCACAGAGTACAAATTTAGGGTGTACAATTTTTATACCAGTGAAGAAAAAGAAGGTGAATTTACTTTAAAACCGAGTCCCGGTAGATGGTGTATTTTTTTAAATAACAGAGTACAAAAGGAGGTAGTATTTATTTTAAAACTGAGTATACAGGGAGGGTGTATATTTTATATAAGAGAGTAAAAAGTGATGGTGAATATTTTCTATAACAGAGTAGAATCACAGGTTGTATTTACTTTAAAACAGAGTACGGTTGAGGGGGTATATTATTTATAACAGAGTAAAAAAAGGAGGTAGTATTTATTTTAAACCTGAATACACAGGGAGGGTATATGTTTTATATAAGAGAGTACAAAGTGAGGGTGAATATTTTCTATAACAGAGTAGAATCACAGGATGTATTTACTTTAAAACAGAGTACCGGCAGATTGAGTATATATTTTATCACAGAGTGTACAAATTTAGGGTGTACAATTTTAACAACAGTGTAGAATAAGAAGGTGTATTTACTTTAAAGCAGAGTACCGGTAGAGGGTGTATATTTTTTATAATAGAGTACAAAGTAAGGGTGTATAATTTTTACAACAGTGTAGAAATAGAAGATTTATTTATTTTAAAACAGAGTACATTTAGAGGGTGTCTATTTTTTATAACAGAGTACAAAAGGAGGCAGTATTTATTCTAAAACTCAGTACACTGGGAGGGTTAATATTTTATATAAGAGAGTACAAAGTGCGTGTGAATATTTTATATATCATAGTAGAATCACAGGTTATATTTTCTTTAAAACAGAGTACCGGCAGAGGTAGTATATTTTATATCACAGAGTACAAATTTAGGGTGTACAATTTTTACAACAGTGTAGAAATAGAAGGTGTATTTACTTTAAAACAGAGTACCGTCAGAGGGAGTATAATTTTTATGACAGAGTATAAATTTAGGGTGTACAATTTTACAACAGTGTAGAATCACATGGTGTATTTACTTTAAAACAGAGTACTGGCAGAGGGAGTATATTTTTTATCACAGAGTACAAATTTAGGGGTGTACAATTTTTACAACAGTATAGAAATAGAAGGTGTATTTACTCTAAAACAGAGTACAGGCAGAGGGAGTATATTTTTTATCAGAGAGTACAGAAGGATTTAGTATTTATTT
>JAZHEH010002597.1:0-207500 GCA_036589455.1 Ateles fusciceps
ATACTCAGATTTTCAACTGCACGGAGATTAGAGTCCCTAACCCCCACATTATTCATGGGTCAACTATAATTATTTACTAAATATAAACAATTTATTATAAAAATGAAATAGAAGATCCAAAAAAAAAAGATCCATATGTATAACAAGTTCAATTTGTTATAATGTGACTATAGAGAAAACATACAACATACTACCTTCATCTTTTTTCTTATTTATGCAAAAAAATATTATGTAGAATTTTAGGGATTGTAATTAAGTAAATGATTTTTTTTTCAGACAATACTGTTTCAGATTATAAATTAGATAAAAACTACCTTCTTAAATAACTCTGAATTCCAAACTAAAGAAGTTAAATTTTGAAAACTAATTTACGTGTGTGTGTGTGTGTGTGTGTGTGTGTATGCTTGCAATTTACATATATTTTTAAACTGGTCTATATCCATTAAAACTACCTTAATCTTACATCTTACTTTCTTTTTTATGAAGAGTAGGACCAACAAGATAAATGAGAAATTTACTATCAGAAGTCTTTCTTGCATTGAAGTATCTTCTCTTTATGTTCCAAAATTTGGTGTCAAATTCTATGTACAAAAAAAAGTAATAAATAGTGAGATAAAAAAAAGAAATAAATAAAATTTCTATTTTAATACTAAAATTAAAAATATTTACCAAACATATTAAATTATTAAACCATTTCAGACAATATCAGCATTAATATCAGAACTTTAATTTCTGTCCCATACACTTCAAAATTTTAAGCTTTACAAGTTTATTAACTTTTTAATTAAAGAAAAAAAAAAGTGAAGTACTCATAAATGGAGGGAGCACATCTCAGTAAATTAACTATAGTTAACCAGACATCGTGCAGTGTCCTGCACTCAGAACAAGTCCTTGCTCTGTAACCAATAGGTATTTGTGTTCAGACAAGTTGCTTCTCTTAGGCTCCATGGTATCTTCTAAAAAATAAGGATTTTGCTACCCTACTTCACTAGGTTGTTAGGAAGATGTAATGAGATTACATGCTTAAATGTTCAGAGAAATAGCAAAGCAATGGAATAATTTATTCTTGAACTTTATTGCTGAAACTATTTTGGAGTCCCAAATGAAGCTTGATGTGTGTTTTTCCACAGGTTCTAATATTCAAATGTTGCAGTTTTCATAAAATGTTATTAAGTGCTAATTTTGTTTATTAGTTGTATTTATTGTGGCTTGTAATTCAGGCCATTTTAGCTAATTCATAACTTAGAAGTAAATTTATATATAAATATATTATCAGATTAAAAGAGATAACATAATTGTCCCCTATTACTGAGCTCATCAATCACACCAAGAGCAGAAAATTAACAGATGTCAAAACCTGGCTTGGACAACCACCACTCCTTTGCAGCCTCCTCAAACTCTGAGCCAGCACATCTGTGCCAGGATGCTGGATCTCCATGGTCCTCTCCAACTAACATACAAGAAAAAGCCCTGCTTTTATTGTTTTTCAGCTTTATGAAGGAAATGCAAGTTGACATTTTCCCATTTCCAAGACATATACTAACAACATATTTGCATGTAACATCCCATATGTTACTCAGCTCTGTTCTCATTTCATACATCACTGTACATCAATAGTTTTATAGTGATTATCACAATTTTAATATCAAGTATCTCCTGTTTTGGTTTGACTCACACTGCTTCCTTGGAGCTGGTCAAGAAATAGTGAAATGACCTTCCAGGGGCAATGAAAAATATGGAATGCTTTATGAATTTCTATGCCATCCTTAGGCAGCAGCCATGCTTATGCTTATCTGCTCTGTATTGATCCAATTTTGAAGTGTGTCCTGATGAAACAAGTACAAAGCCCCTGTTTTATACATGGATACTCAGGAGTCATAGATGAAGCTTAGCTCTGTTAAATCCAATTCACCTACTTGAGATTCAGAGAATTTTACTCGAATGGCTTCCTGTGAGGTAGAACTTTAAAATATATTTAAAACTTGAGGTAGATATGCAAGTAGCCTGGGAGATTTTTATTATTGTAGAAATGGATTACTTGAGGGGCCAACTGCAAGTTGGTTCCCACTGCTCTGTGGAAAGATAACATGGAACCTTCTGCTATCTAACCAAAGCTGCTGCATAGGATATAAAAAAGCCTCAAGATTCAAATCTGATAGCAAAAGGGAAAGAGAACTCTAATCTCTTCCTGCAACATTATTTGAACATCTCTGACTGGTGGGAACAATCTCAACTAATATTTGTTAGAGAAAAGACCAACAGGGGTCTCAAAGGGTAACTTACCATGAAGGCCTAGGCTAAGCCTAGCTAAGATGTGGGGCTCCAAATAATGTTTTTAGTGTAGGAGAAGCATCAATTTGTTCTCTATTTGTGTGGATAAAGCTAGGAGGCCTGGCTCCCAGAGCAGGGTGCTGGGAATAATGGCTGAGCATAAATACATAAACTAATAAACAGCGTAGCTTTGAACTCTATGTATGAATCACCATGAAAACCGAGGGGTCTGAATCAGTGAATGCATCCTGGTGGCAAAGCTGCATCATTATCAGATTGCAGGACCAGTTACAATGGCAACAATACAGGAAGCGAATCCATGGAAACAACAGAATAATTAGAATGGCCTTTTTTCCCCCTTCTGACTTGTAAAGAAAGATTGCCTTCCTTGGACTTAGAAAACACCTTAGCTTCTTGGAAAATTCAAAGAAGGAAGACACAGGAGATAGCCCCAGGGGACAATACAAGATTTTCTGCTAAACTGAACATTTCAAGACCCAATAACTCATTAGAAAAGTCAGGCCAGGCATGGTGGCTAGCACTTTGAGAGGCCAAGGCAGGAGGATTACTTATGCTTAGGAGTTCAAGACCAGCCTAGGCAACATAGTGAGACCTTGCCTCTACAAAATTTAAAAAAAAAAAAAGAAAGAAAGAAATGAATAAAAAAGAAGTCGAAGATGTGGCTCTATTTTTGTCTGATGCATGGGGATTATGCTTAGAATAAAATAAACCACATTGAGATCCCTAGGGGATAAAGGTCTTAAAAGTCCTGAAAGAATCCTGTTTTCTCCTTCTAACTACTCTAGCCTTCTGCTTGATTTCTAGCTAAAAAGTGGACTAACTCTTGCTATTTCAAACTACCTGAACCAAACTAGGAACTCTCACCTAATGTATAAGATTCAATGGTTGCAATTATTTTAAACATCAATTTAGTATTAACTGGCCTTTTAATACAAACACTTACCTTATCAAACCACGATAAATAGCATAATCTTCTGCATCACATACACACATAACTTGAGTAAAGACATTAATATTTTGCTGAAGAAAAATATTGACAATACCTGATGAGCCATAATGTACAGGAAGCATGAGCGCTGTTCTAAAAGAACAAAGAAATGTCTCCATTCAAGAACTTTAATAAAGTCATTACTAAACAGCTAATTTGATACACTTTATGAATTTAATATCCTGCCTGTCAATGCAGACAAAATAACCATTTACATGGACTAGCTTGTGTCTATAAGCATCTTGGGTAATCAAGTGTTCATCTTTGTAAATTATTGCCAAGGCTAAAAGAAAGGAACAACAAGGAAGTCTCTTGTTCCACTGGGGTATGACATAATACAAGTTGCTAACTTATAGTCCCTTGATGGCCAAGAAACTGTGCTGAGGTCATTTATCTAAAGTAGGCAAAGATTTAAATGAAGATTTCCCCATTGCTTTCCTAGTCTGATATATTGTAATTCATGTCAGCTAGGGGTCAGATAAGAGCTATCTACAGCCTGAAAACAATAAATAATAATAATAATGGCAATACTAGTAGTCATAAACTAAAAGTCCACACTTCAGAAATTAATGAAACTAATACAAAAACCTTTAGCTAATAAAAGATTACAAGACCAAAAACATCAGATTACAAATAACAAACACTCTATAAGAGAAAATGGATCCTACTATATGTTCTTTATATTGCTTAGTCCAAACATTTGCTCTTCTACCTGATTATTTGTGTTGGTATTTTTCACTATATGCCAATAATTATGTCAATCTTAATATTTCTGACTTGAGTGACTCCACTATAGAACACCCAGGTTTTTATTTTAAACAAGAACTACTGTATTGTCTCGGCCTATCAACAGCACATACATTTGCTTGGTTTTTCACTAAAAATTCCAACATTTGCTGTCTCTTGCAAATTATAGCAAATAAAAGTGGTGTCTTCTGTCCTATAAAACAGCAAAAAAAAAAAATTGACAAAATTACAAATTTCTCAAATGAACTAAAAATCTTCTTTAAGATGTTTGAACTTCAACATACAATATAGAAAGGAGGTAAATGAAAACCAGTCCCTTCCTTCTCACTCCTCTGTGCTTTCTGATGTGCTGCTCTCTGTCTTGCAAACACCCTTCCTCTGCCTCCCCCACATTAACTGTGGTCATCACCAAAACTCCCTTCAAACATACCAGACCCAAGAATCCTTGCTTTGATCACAGCACTTAGCATGGTATATTGTAGTCACTTCATTGTTTCCCACTGAAACCAAGAGCTTCTTGAGACTAAGGCCTGTATCTTTTATCGCTACAGCCCCCAAAACCTAAAACATAGTAGTAAATACATTTTTACATAAATTAATCATCTAAATTATTATCCCTAGAGCAGTGTTTCTTAAACTATATTCCAAAGTTATTTGCTTATTGTACCCCAAGAGAAAGACTCCATGACAATCTGCATATGAGAAGTATTACAAAACTGTATTTTATATCCAATAATCAGGAAATCTCTTGAACTTTACCTAATACCCATCTGACAATACTTTGTGTGGCAAATATTAACATTTAAGGAATTAAGAGTTTCAGAAATACAGTTTCCAGAGCTTCCCGATACAGTTGGAGGTTTCCTCTGGGTGGCACAAACTTGCTTGATTCACTTCTCTCAAGGATGTTAGAATCCCAGATGCCAATGTCAGGCACTCCTGCTCCAAATGGGTCACTAAGGAAATCACCTCTGAATTAAGAGTGATTGGCTTCAAATATACATATTTTCCATATTATTAAATAGTCCATGGGTTTCTTTTAATACAAGAGAACAGAAATTTTATCTTAACTGTTATAAAGCTCAGTATGTTCTGTGTAAGAGGGAGAGGTTTAAAAAACTTAACTAATATTTAAAAAAAAAAACGAAGTTCAGTAAGAAATTCTATTCTCAATCATAATGGTAATGCTGGGACCCTAATGCAACTCTACTTTTTAAATCCATTTATATTGGTTTCCATTCAAATGGCTATTTAAAATTATTTTTTTATTTTTGGCTAAATATAAAGCAAATACAAATATAATGGCTTATCAATAAAAGTTCTCGTACTGATCCATAAGGGTTATTTCTAACATACTGAAAGTCAATAAGTCACTTGCATATTTAAGGAAGATTGCTGAGGAGAAAGATATAATGTCTGCAATATTCATAAGCCATCCAACTATAACCAGGAATAACCTAAAAAAAACTTCTAGGCATTCTTATGGGAAGATGATTATTTGTGGTACATATAAAGAAAAAGAGTTTTAAACTAAATTCTAAAATTCAACCCCATAACTGAGGGATTTATATACTCTATAGACTATATATTATAAACAAATATACACTGGCTTAAAAGCCTTGAAATCTTTATCAAAATATACTACAACATAAGAGTTGTAAACTCAAATACTTACAAGGACAAAGGAAGGTTATCTGAGTAAGCAAAGTACTGATGTGGGCACAGTAGCAAACTGGACAATATATGCCTTTTATAAAGAGCAACCTCTGCACAGCAGGCCAACAGTGACAGAAACTCAGGGGATACCATATTTGATTTTTCAGGACAAGTCTGAAGTCGAGATGTCTGTATAAGTCTTCTAAATTTTACATGTTGACTCAATTTATAGAGGCAAAGAAATCTGTGCACATTTAGAATATAACCCTTTTGTTTTTATATTTGCTATGAATGTGTAACTAAATGGTTATGTATAATCCAAGTATTTGCATGCAAAATGGTTTCTTTCTCTAGTATCATATGTTTTACCAAAAAAATCAGGCCCTCATATACAATAAAAATTGCTATTAAGACTCATAATACTCTCTTCAAGAATTTTTCCAACATATATTCATTTACAATCTATTTGTATATAATTTTCCCAGATTGTTAGCCAAATAGATAGTTTATATGACTGTCAAAACTAAATTATTAAAATAATTTCTATGGAAATTATTTTAATCAAAAGAATTTTGGTTTATCTCAAATTTATATCAACTTCATGGATTTCAGTGTATAAAGCTGACATCCTGGTTATGCTAAAGATCTACAAACTTAACAGACATACTGAGATAGTTCATAATACAACTTTAAAAAAAAAACCAAAAACATTTAGGATTGGCTATTATTTTTATTGCGAAAACTCAACTTGTAATGAACATTTATTGACACATAATCAACTGTATGGTGACAAAGGGACATGATATCATTAAAGAGTCAGCCTCCAGAGAGATCCAAGATGGCCAATTAGCAGCAGCTCAGGATTGTACCTCCCACTGAAAGCACAGAGAGTGAGTGGACGCCACATTTTCCAACGAATTTTTATTGCCCATGGACCAGGAGATTCCTGGCGGAGGAGCCCCATAGGTCGCCCAGCGCGACTCTTTGGCCAGGGCTGCCGTTTTGCAGGTGCCCCAGCGCGGGGGTTCTCAGTCTGGAGTATACGGGACTGAGTGCCCTTTGGTTGGCGTTGGAGCTCCGGGAAGGCAGAGTTTCTCATTCAGCTGATTGAAAAGCAGACTGAAGTGGGGAACCAGACTGGGAGATTCCCGGGCAGAAAGCGCCACGAATCTTAACGCCGCTGTTTCAGCTGGTGTAGTGGGTCACTGCAAGGGAAGGCTGGTCGCCCCCCACACACACAAAAAAACAAAAAACAGCAGTTGGAACTGATGAGGATTGAGAGTTTCACAGCAAGTACAGCTGAACCTGGGAGGTCCAGCTCTGTGGGGGAGGGGGGTCCACCGAAGGAAAACCAGGAAACAAAAAAAACTTTACCACCAACAAGCTGGACATCCACTCAGTGACCTAACCTGAAAGTCAGCATTTACACAGATGACAGGTGGATAAATCCACAAAGATGGGGAAGAAACCAGTGAAAAAAGGCTGAAAACACCCGAAATCAGAATGCCTTTCCTCCTACAGAGGATTGCAGTTCCTCATCACCAATTGAACAAGGCCTGATTGACAATGAATGTGAAGAATTGATAGAATCAGGCTTCAGAAGGTGGATAATGAGAAATTTCTGTGAGCTAAAAGAACATGTTCTAGCCCAATGCAAGGAAACTAAGAACCTTGAAAAAAGGTTTGACAAAATGTTAACGAGAATGGACAATTTAGAAAGGAATATAAGTGAATTAATGGAGCTGAAAAGCACAATACAAGAACTTCGCGAAGTATGCACAAGTTTTAACAGTCGAATTCATCAAGCAGAAGAAAGGATTTCAGAGGTCGAAGACCAACTTAATGAAATAAAACGAGAAGACAAGATTAGAGAAAAAAGGGTAAAAAGGAATGAGCAAAGTCTCCAAGAAATATGGGACTATGTGAAAAGACCTAATCTACCTTTGATAGGTGTACCTGAATGTGACGAAGAGAATGAATCCAAGCTGGAAAATATTTTTCAGGATATTATCCAGGAAAACTTTCCTAACCTAGCAAGGCAAGACAATACTCAACTCCAGGTAATACAGAGAACACCACAAAGATATTCCTCAAGAAGAGCAACCCCAAGGCACATAATCATTAGATTCATCAGGGTTGAAATGAAGGAGAAAATACTATGGGCAGCCGGAGAGAAGGTCAGGTTACCCACAAGGGGAAGCCTATCAGACTCACAGCAGATCTCTCAGCAGAAACCCTACAAGCCAGAAGAGAGTGGGGGCCAATATTCAACATCCTTAAAGAAAAAAACTTTCAACCCAGAATCTAAGTTTCATAAGTGAAGGAAAAATAAAATTTTTCACGAACAAGCAAGTACTCAGAGATTTCATTACCACCAGGCCTGCTTTACAAGAGCTTCTGAAAGAGGCACTATATACAGAAAGGAAAAACCAGTATCAGCCATTCCAAAAAACCCATGGGTAAGCTGCATCCAGACCCATCTCACATGCAAGGATATACAGAGACTCAAAACAAAGGGATGGGGGAAAATTTGCCAACCAAATGGAGAGAGAGAAAAAAAAAAAAAAAGCAGGAGTTCAATTCTCATCTCTGATAAAATAGACTTTAAAGTAATAGAAACCAAAAGAGATAAGAAGGACATTGTATAATGGTAGAGGGATCAATGTAACGGGAAGAGCTAACAATCCTAAGTCTATGCGCACCCAATATAGGAGCACCCAGATACATAGGTAAACTTCTTGGTGACTTACAAAGAGACTTGGACTCCCACACAATAATAGTGGGAGACTTTAACACTACATTGTTAATATTGGACAGATTAATGAGACAGAAGGTTAACAAGGATACCCGGGACTTGAACTTAGACCTCGAACGAGTAAACTTAATAAACATTTACAGAACTCTCTACTCCAAATCCACAAAACATACATTTTTTTTCAGTAACACATCACATTTATTCTAAAAGTGACCACATGGTTGGGAGTAAATCACTCCCCAGCAATTGCATAGCATTTCATAGGTTTAAATGAAATATTGGTTGGCTGTTTGTTATTTTCCTCCCTTATTCCTTCCTGTTTCCATTGTATAACACAATTATTAGTATAAAAGAGCTTTTTAATACCCATTTTTAGACTGCATTCTAGCCTGGGCAATAGAGCAAGATTCCCGTTCTCTCTCCCTGTTTTTCTTCTTCTTTTTCTCTTTCTTTCATTCTCTTTTTCTTCCTTCTTTCTCTTTTTCTTTTCTTTTTCTTAAAAAAAAAAAAGTCAGCCTCTACTTATTGAAAGATTACCCATAAGCAAATTTTTTAAAGACTCTCTGAATGACAGTGACTGATTAATGGTGGGGAAAAAAAGGTGTTATTCTGCAAGCTGAAAGATAGTGCCAATGATATTCCCTTTCACTTCCCAGTCACAGACATAGAGAAAGACAGATAAGTCAGGCTGATCTTAGTGAAAAGGAGAACTTTGAAGAAAGTAGCACCTAGCAAACACCAACTCTTCTAGAGATTTTTAACATTTTTTGAGATACAGAAATGTATATATTGCACTTATCTATTCTGGGGTTCTTAAGCAGGAGTGTATCCAAACCTCCAGGGTTTTTTTGTTTGTTTTGTTGTTGTTGTTGTTTTTCTGTTACTGTGGTTAGAGTTCAGAATCTCACTATGTTGCTCAAGCTGGACTCAAACCTTTAGGCTCAAGCTGGGACTAAAGGAACATGGCACTGTGCCCAGCTTCAAGAAAACATTTTAAACATATACATTCAGGCCTTATTAGATCTATTACATCAAAAGGTTCAGGGGAAAGCCTAAAATTTTAGATTTTTAACAAAATTGGCTCAGGTCATTATAATGCACAATTCTGAAAATTAGTGCAGTAGGCAATCACTTCAGTCTCATCTCTCACCCACATGGCTAATTCCCTTTATCAGTTGTAGATGTGGCCAAAAAAAGAAAAGAGTAAGAGATAGAGTCATTTATTAAATCTACATCTAATTTTCATGGATATGAGTAGAACAGGGACAAATAAACTCAAAATATAACTTTATTTTGCTATTAGTAAACTCCTTATCTCCCATCTTTCCATGAAGACATTCTAGATTTGAAAGTTTAGACTCTTAGATCTAAGTGGCTGTTTCTGCCTGGATGGGTAATATGTCAGTTAATAACTTGTTTCATCTTCTGTTGAAGTGTTTCTCATTTTGTCA
The DNA here is from genome assembly GCA_036589455.1 of Ateles fusciceps. Classification (NCBI taxonomy): domain Eukaryota; kingdom Metazoa; phylum Chordata; class Mammalia; order Primates; family Atelidae; genus Ateles; species Ateles fusciceps. Next base: position 9,890 of record JAZHEH010002597.1, read on the forward strand.
CCACATATTCACTGTCAATATGGTTTCCTCAGAGTCCTCCTAAAATTAATCTCTAGGTAAGTTTCAACTCACTATCTTTTTCAAACCAAAATTTATTAGCCCCAAAGCTAAAGAGTACCTTGTCTCAACACATAAACTGGAAAAACAACAAACTAAAAAAAAAAAAACCTCTTCTTGGCATTTTCTGTTATTACCTAATTTTCAAGTGACCTGCATATTTCTAATGGCTCTCCTTTTCCCTTACCATTTTTCTTAAGCATCTCCACTGAGAGATGATACATCAGGTTTTTAGAAAATTGTCAGCAGTAGCAAGATGTTCATTTATTCTAAGTTGCTTTAGTTTTGTTTGAGCTTTAAGATAAAGCCAATTTTCAGGGCAAATTTTCTTTCCTGTGTTGCTTTACATTAATTAGGAAAAAAAAAAAACCCTGCATTTAAAACAAATTGAAAAGGTTTTACCTATAAGAAATTCAAAAGTATTTTATAGTGTATTTAAAAAGTTGTGCCCTTTAATGCTTCTTTCAAAGTATCACTATTTAAAATACAATTTTAGACAATGAAGTTATTTCCAAATAGCTTAATTTGCTTGCATTCAGCAAATGCCTGAGCTTCCAAATATAAAAAATTGACCCGTACCTACATCAAGGTTAAAACAAATATTTTGAAAAGAAAGTTGATTGATCTACACCTTGTCTATTGCTTCAATATTTGCATCACGAGCAAGCAGTTTTTCTGCCAGTTACATACTCTCATTATACCCAGCATAATGGAGAGCAGTGATACCATAGATATCTTTAAGATTTGGGTTGGTGCCATGTTTCAGCAGAATGATGGCACAAGTCTCTTCCTGGTAACGTATGGCCTGTCCATATTAGATCAAGAAATAGACTGTAAATTCTAAGAATTCAAAATACACATTCCACAGGTTTCACCAACTAGTTACATTTAAATAAGATAAATTTATTTTAATTTTATATGTATGAATTAAAATCCATGTTATGCTGAAAGAGTTGGCTACTATGTACCTGTATCAAAGGTGTGTGCTGTTTTGTTTGTCAGAAATGTCAACCTGGCATTTTCTGTTCACCAGGAGAGTGATCACTTCCACACAGCCACTGGCACAGGCCTAATGTAGAGCAGTTCTACAAGAGTAAGAGGACCTTTTAGGAAACTGTAGTGCAATATCTCAGAACATACAGTCATTCACATAACTGTAAACATTGAATAGCATGTTTTTCCTCTTATTTTTCTTGAAGAAAGTACAATACTTATTAGCTCTTATTGCTCACTACCTTAATGAAAACAGCAGCCTATTTGAATAGAAAGAGCTCGGTCTTCAGTTCAACTAGGGTTTCAGTCCTACTTTAAACTCTGTCATTTACCAGCTATTACTTAGCCTTGCTGTGCCTCAACTTCCTCATTAGTAAAAACAACAATAAGAGCTATCTCATAGGACATAATGATGCTTAAATGAGAAACTATGTAAAGTATTTAAAATAGTTCCTACAGCAACAACTCAAAATTGTTAGATTTTTGTTTTTTGAGACAAGGTCTCACTCTTTTGCCCAGGCTGGAGTGCAATGGTGTAATCATACCTCACTGTAGCATGGAACTCCTGGGCTCAAGCAATCCTCCATACACAGCCTCCTGAGTAGCTGAGACTACAGATGTGCACCAGCATGCCCAGCTACTAATTTAAAATTTTATGTAGAGCAAGAATCTCATTTTGTTGTTCAGGCTGGTCTCAAACTCCGGGGCATCAAGCAATCCTCCCACCTCAGCCTCCCAGAGTTCTGGGATTATTTCTATTACTACTACTTAACAAAAAAATTTTAATTAAGTAAAATAATACAATTATACCTACTTTGTAGGATGACTTAAACAGTAGGTCACATTTTAACACCTGTGATATTGGAATGCCACTTATAATTCATGCTTTATTACAACTATAATTGGTAGCATTTTAAAAATTATTTTATTAATATATATAATAATGAGGCATCACACAATCCATGAGTCATCACATTAAGTAGCATATGGTATACTCAGCAGGTCTAGGGCAGTGCTAGGGATATAACTGGCACTTAAATATATTTCAGTCCTTAAAGGTACTATGGGGAAAGAACACTGAAATAACAATAATGCATTTTTTAAACAAATTAATTCTTTGATGTTCTAACAACTTGAAGCCAAAGGAAACTCATGATTCAAATGAATCAGTATGGATCATTTTATTCAATACATGTATTTAGAGAATTTATGCAAATCAGACTTTTCAATGATTAATATTAGTTTAAGACTGATAAACTTTTGAAAGGGCAGTTAAAGATTATCTTCTACTATTTTCTAACTTCAGAAATTCTTTTGTTCGAAAGATGGGAGATAAAGTTTAAATGAGATTAAGTCCTAATATCCCCATTTCAAGTCTCTCAGCTTGTGCAGACAGGACAGGTAAACATAAACTTTTTAAGGATGGAAGGGTCCTGAGAGATAGTAGAATATGTCTGCTACATAATAGGTACTCAGGTTATGTTTGATGAATAAATTGAATGAAAGAATGGAAAAATACAGTTGGGGGAGTTCTATACTTTTAAATAAAGAATACAAGTAAAATGAAATGATTAATCTATCATTGTTTGCATATATGAGATAAATCTACATGTAAGAAAAATCTATGTACATAATAAAATATATACATAAAATCTGGAGAGACAAAAACATTCCCTTTTTATTTCTGAAAAGGCTAAAAGTTCAAAGATAACACACGATACTAATAATGATGATAAAAATAGAAAGTGAGAGATTATTTTTATCTTAGAAAGATTCACATTCCTCTTCCCAAGAATTATTCCATTAATAATAAACTTTTACTAGAAGTGTTGTACATGCTCACTGCAGCAATCACAGATAAGAAAAACTTTACTTAAAATGCAAATGCCCAGAAATTAGAAATGTTGTACACATTTTTTTTTAACACAAGACCATAGTATGTTTGTGTGTATGTATAATCAAACTGATTCTTTTTCCTTGCTGGCTATAACAAAATATATCTTCGCACATGAACATACTCCTCTGTCTATTGTCACATTCAATGGTCACATATTATTCCATCCTATGGCTGCAACAGATATTTATTTATAGAATTCATTCTATCTGTTCATTTGAAATTAAGTGCTGCAAAAAACAAAGTGCATGCATCTCTACTTCCTAAGGGTATTTTATATAATGGAATTGACGGGTAAAGAGTATACACATTTTTTAAATGTAGTACTTACCACCAAATTGTCTATTTAAAAAGTAATCAGCAATTTAAACTTTAAGCAGCAGTACAAAACATCCTCACACATAGTGTGGATAGAAAACAGTTTCATTCCTCTTTCAATTTAAATTCTTACACCAGAAAGGCAAAAGATTTTTTCCTATGTACATAAGTAACTTGTAAATCTGCAAAAACGTTCTTTGCCCACTTTTATTAGTTTTTATTTGATTGGAAATAATTCCCTATAAAATGAAGATGCACTTTTCATCTAATGTGTATATATGTAAATTTTCATCTAATTTGTATATATAACTGATATACATATAACATTATATATGTGATATATACGCTATACATACCAGTACTATACATATCATATGATATATAATGAATTCCCTGTAAAATAAAAACACACTTCTCGTCTAATATATACATATAATATAGCAAGTACTTTTCAAGTATGTTTTCTTTAGTTTCTTAGTTTTTTCTGATACACAGGCAGTTTTAATTTTTAGTTTGCAAAATCAACCTTCAGAATGCCTGCCTCTGAGGTCATTCTTAGGAAGGCTTTTGTCAACATAAAATATACCTGTAAAATAAGCATTTCTGTTTTCTTCTGATGCTTTTCTCACTTGCATATGTAAAAGTTTCGATCTGTATTCCATCAGGCATTCATGTTTGTGATATAAAATTTCATTAGTTTTCTTCAAAGAGCAGGCATTTTTTTAAATTAATAATTCATCCTTTCCTATTCATATCTGTTAACATTATCAATCCTTACATTATATCTGATATCATTTCAGTGTTTCTGGATTTCCTATTCTGTTCATGCATTTATCTGTATTTTCAGCTGTTAGTAAACAATTAATTATAGAAATTGATAGTACATTTTAATATCTAGAGAAGCCAGTATTTTTTCAGTCCATTATAAAATTATTTAAAATGTCATCACAATAGTAAAAGACAGCAGGTGTCGTGCAAAAATGTTAAAACCTTGATATTTTCATTTGGCTTATGTAAAATTGATAAACACAGAAAGAACTCACATTTTTGAGAAAAATGTGTCTTCTCATTCAAGAACACAAAACCTACCTCCCACTTCCAAGTTTCCCTCTAAGACCCTTCAGTAAAGAACCGATCTACACAGGTGGCTATCGATGTAAAACGGGCAGTTTTATCTGAGAAATTTTCGCCTACTGAAAATAACTCCCAGTATTTTTGATAGGGGGAATGAGTCCTCTCAGTAGGGACCTCCTGTAATGTATGAAACACCATGTTTCAAATGTGAATGTTAAAAAAAAAAAACCACACTGTATATGCCTAACTTAGTGAGTTAAATCACTCACATTCTCCACCAAGTGCTCCAGCGGGGAAATTAGGAGGGATAAAACAGCTGAGGCTCATTTGGCTCCACTGCTCCAAGGGTGCCCGGCGCCCCCCAAGGCCCAGTCCCAAGGGGGAAGCCAGGCCTAGGGAACCCTCCCACCCCCGGCTGAGCCCCGTTACCTGTGTGGCTTGTCCCGGGCGTCCAGGTCTCAGCTCCTGCGCGTCAGGCAGCTCAACCTCTGCGGCGTCGCCCCTGACAGCCACCCTGTGGATCTTCCGGTTCCGGATTCCGGATTCCGGATTCCGTGCCCGGAAGCAGCGTACAAGGGGTCTATGGAGCCCAGGACCTGAGGTTCTGCTCTGCCTTAGCCTTCGGCTCCCGAGGCCGAGGAACTTCTTCACAGTGGTGACTTCTCAGATCCCCAACAACCAGCTCCTTGAGCCCGTGGCTGCGCCAACCCCCAGTCTGTGATCCTAAATCTGCTTTCTAGCCCAGAATCCGCGATCCAGCCTGGTCCACCACAGCCTCCAGCAACAACACTTGCAGCCTCCAACCTTCAGACTGAGTCAGCCCTGCAAAGTCGTTAGGCGCACGCCTGCCCAACTACGGCCGCCCAGCTCCCGGAAGCCGCTCCCAGGCACGCGCAGGCAGATGGGACTGCAGCTTGGGGCAGGCATCTCTGGGCTCCAGGTTCTCCTGGAGTTGCCCGGGCTGCCAGAGGATCACAGGGACAGGATCACAGGCTCGCATTTTATATCACAAACACGAGCTCCTGATGGAACATTATCAATCCTGACATATATCTCATATAATGGAGGAGGACGCGGACTGGACCCTGTGGCTGCCCCACGCCTCCTCAAAGGGAGATCGGGTCTGGCATGGGCACTCCGCAGCACTGGAGTGGCTTTGCGGATGGCCTGGCTTCAGTGCTGAGACTCTGGCCCCGGGATGTGCCTGGCAGGTGTCAGGTAGTGGGAGACACATGGAAAGTCAGGGGTTGCTCCTTCCCCACCGGCCCCCATTGCTACCCATGCCAGATGCACAGTTTGCAGGTGCAGCTCTGGTACTGGCACGGGATGGCGGAGCTTCCCTTGGGTGGCGTCAGGGTCACCGAGTACACAGGCCATCTGGCCTGAGGGTCCACTCCTCTTGGACACCTCTCCGGATCCTGGGCCCCCGTGCCAGGGCACTCTGCATCCACACCCATGAGACTGAGCGGCTGCTGGCGGGGCTGACAACCTGACTGCCACCTGGGTGCCCAGCCTCAGGATTCCTGCTGCTGGGGGTGTGGGCCTGGACTGGGGTGTCCAGCCACTTGCTGCTCCCATGCTACATCTAGGCTGCAGGGGTGACGGGCACCAGTGTTGGATGGGGGGGCCGGGTACCCGATGTCCTCAGAGTCAAGTGCATCACCTGCCCACCTAAGAGTGGGCTCTGCCTTGGCCTCCTCCAAGAGCGCAGGGGCCACCAGACAGAAATTTAGGAATGCTTAAATTGAAGGAAATGTTCTTTCTCTCTCTTTGAGAAACAAGTATTGATTTTGTTTTGTTTAGTTTTTGATACTCAGCTACAGCACAAAACAAAGGTGATGCAGAGATGAAGGTCCACAGCCAGTTCCTCTATGGATTACCTCCAGACGTAAATGTTCGACATAACTGCTTTGGTTGTCACTTTCACCTCAACAATTACATATGCCTATAGATCTGTTCAGTCACAACTGTTGAATTTAGAATTATTTAATACACGATTATTTCATAATAATTTAATACCCAAACTATTTTTAATAGTTTACCCTCTCTGCAATCCTGAATTATTTTTTCTTTGTTTACAAAATAATTGCTATAGTAAGATCAAAATCACAAAACTCACATTTCATTGGGTTAAAAAAACATTAAAGCATATTATACATAAAAGATGATAGAATGTATTTGTTTCACCATGAAAATTATGGGTTTGCAAAATTTTTATATGTTTAGCAACATTTCTATGATTTTTTAACTTTGACTCCTCAAATCCTATGTCCTCACATTTCAAAACCAATCATGCCTCTCATCAGTCCCCCAAGTCTAATTTCAACATTAACTGAAAAGTCCACAGTCCATAGTCTCATCTGTAAAAAGGCAAGTCCCTTCCATCTATGAAGTGGTAAAATCAAAAGCAAGCTATTTACGTCCTAGATACAATGGGGATACAGGCATTGGGAAAATACAGGTGTTCCAAATGTGAGAAATAAAGGGGTTACAGGTACCATCCAAGACAGAAATCCAATAGGGCAGTCAAATTATAAAGTTTCAAAATAATCTCCTTTGACTCCAGTTCTCACATCCCTAACCCGAACCCTAACTCTAACCCCTAACTTTAAGACTAACCATGAACCCTAAGCCTAACCCTGCCCTAAACCCTAACCCTAACACTGACCCTAACCCTGACCCTCTAACTCTAACCCCTAATATCTAACCTTAAACATAACCCTAATCCTAACCCTAATGCTAAGCCTTGCTGTAGGCCTAACTCTAACCCTAACTCTAGCCCTAATCCTAACCCTAACCCTCACACTAACCATAACCCTAAACCTTAAGCCCAACCCTAACACCTAACCCTAAACCAACCCCAACCCTACCCCCAACCCTAATCCTAATTCTAACTTTAACTCCTAAATTTAACCCCCAACCCTATTTCTAAACCTAACCCTAACAATCCTAACACTAACCCTAAAACTGTAATCCTTACCCTAACCACTGCCCTAAGCCCTAACCCTAATTCCTACCCTAAACTGTAAACCTTAACACTAACCCTTAATCCTAATCCCTAACCCTAACCTTACTCCAATTACCCTTAACTCTAAATCTAACCTAAGCTTAACCCTCAATTATGAACCCTAATGTTACTTTTACCCACTCTAATCCTTACCTTAAGCTAAACCTACTCTAACCTGGATATAACCCTAATCCAAAATCTCACTAAAACTTTCACCCTAAATCTTCACTGTAATTCTGACTTGTCAACTTAACCCTATTAGTCAGCCTAATCTCTCCCTCTAATCTCTACTATGGAACTCTCAACCACCAACCTGAACCTCCTATCTTAGAGCCCTTATACCATAATCTTTAACTGGTAAACTCAGCCTGTAAAGCCCTATGTCCTGATTTGTAATACCCTTACAAACTAACTCTGTAAATACTAATCGCAATCTATCCCAATCCCATCGTGATCCATCCTACACAGTGTCACTCCATTTCAAGGACTGAAATCTACAGATCTATAATCTTGGAAATGCAGACTTAGTAATCCTCAACAAAATAATAGTAAATTTAAACCAACAGCATTTGGGAAGGATCAAACACCATAAACATGATTTCTTTATCCCAGAAATTCAACACTGGTTCCACACACTAATGTCATCCATGTAGCACACTGTATTATTAGAATGAATGGAAAACACTCCATAATTCTCTCAACTGATGCAGAAAGGGCTTCCGACAAAGTTCAACACCATGTCACGATAAAAAACACTCACAAACCTAGAAATAGAAGGAAATTTCTTAAACATGGTAAAAAGCAATTTTGTAAAACCAACAGTAAACATACTCAGTTGTCAACACTGAAAAGTTTATTCCTAATAGAATAACAAGGCACAGATACCTACTTTCACTCTTGTATTCAACAGCATATTGGAAGATACAGGTAGGGCAATTATGCAAGAAAATAAAATATTCAAGGATCAATTATCACCTGATCTCATACATAGAAATTCCTAAGGAATGTTTAAAAAATTATTAGAGACAGTAAACAAATTGGATAAACTTAAAAGCACAATACCAATACAAAAATCCATTTTATTATATTATTATTATTCTTATTTGAGATGGAGTTTTACTCTTGTCACCCAGGCTGGAGTAAAATGGCACGATCTTGGCTCACTGCAACCTCCATCTCCGAGTTTCAAGCAATTTTCCCACTTCAGGCTCCTGAATAGCTGGGATTACAGACATGCACCACCACACCCAGATAATTTTTATATTTTTAGTAGAGATGGGTTTTGTCATGTTGCCCAGGCTGGTCTCATACTCCTGACCTCAAGTGATCTGCCTGCCTTGGCTTCCCAAAGTGCTGGGATTACAGGTGTGAGCCACTGTGCATGGCAGAAAATTCCATTTTATCTGTATACACTAGCAATTAAAAATCTGAAAAGGAAATTATAAAAGTTTCACTTTAAATAAGACCAATAACAGTAATAAGGAATAAATGTAATCAAAGGGCAAGACTTAGATGCAAAAAATTATAAAACATTGCTTAAGGAAATTAAACAAAGCCCAAATAAATGTAAAAACCCCAATAAATGTAAAAACATGTTATAGTCATGGATTTGAAGATGGTATTGTTAAGTTTGCCAAACTACACAAAGCAAACTACAGATTCAATGTTATTCCTACAAAAATCCCAAAGGCCTGGGGACAGAAATGGGAAAACTAATCTCAATGTTCATATACAATTTTAATTCACCCTGAATAGCCAAATAAATCTGGAAAAGTAACTCCAAATTTGGAGGTTCACACATCCCAATTTCAAATCTTATTACAAAGCAACAGTAATCAAAACAGCATCATACTGCCACAAGAATAAACAGAAAGATCACTTGAATTGGATTGGGAGTCCAGACATAAAACAGTACCTCTGTGCTCAAATGATTTTACACAAGATCCACAACCATTAAACTGGGGAAAGAATGCTGTCCTCAACAATGATGTAAGGCAACTTGCTATCCACATAAAGGGACATGAAATTGTATCCTTACCTCATATCACATTAACAAATCAACTTAAAATCACTCAAAGACCTAAATATCGGAAAACTAAAAACTCTAGAATAAAACACACAGTTAAACCTTCACGAACTTACATGTAGCAATGGTTTCGCAGATCTGACAGCCAAAAGCACAAGCTGCAAAAGGAAAAATTGGTAAGATGATTTCCTCAAAATTCAAAACTTTTATGCCTCAGAAGACATGATGAAAAAACTTGAAAGACAAACTTGTTAGAAAGGAAAACAACTATCTTCTCCTTGTATATGCTCCACACTCAACACAGAACACTTCTGTTACCAGATGTATGGATTTTTTTCCCCCACACAGAACAAATCCTGGGTACCAGCTGGGGTGTCCTACAGTGCAATCCAATTCTGACACTACCAGGAGAAAGCATCAGACCCCACAGGCTAAGGGCTCAGTCCTAGGGAAACAGGTCATGCAGTTTGTTGCTTGCAACACATGAGAAGATGGTAAACACAAAGATGATAATTTAAAAAGTGACTTTATTCCAGAGCTTAGCTGAAGGGAATGTATAGCCTCCTGACTTAAGGGAACAGCATCCACTTTAAGGGCAGAAAGCAGCAGCTTTGAAAGGGGGACTTGGCAGAATGGCATGAAGGTGATGGAGTGAGGAAGTGCAGGGTCTATGGGACTTGCTCTGATGTTTTATCCATTAGGTGGTCTTGCTAGTGCCACCATGGCCAGAGCTAGGTTGTAAATGGACTGTTGTATCCTGGCAATCTCCTGGTAGGGGAGAATTCCAGAGGTGCCTAGTTTGTTTCAAGTTTTGGTCCCTGGAACTTATAAGTAAACACACAGTTTGAAAAAGCTTGCAGTGTGGGAAGTGTCTGGTGGAGAGAAGGTAATGCCTATAATTGCATTCCTAAAAAGCTAAATAGGAAGTGTGGGAAAAGGAAAAATGTAAAAGTAATACATTTCATCTTTAAGAAAGTAAGGGTACTCAGTTACAAGACTGTAACTACTTCATATGCCAATCACAAACAGTAGGTTCCCAGGTTAACTTCTGTCAACTTGGCTACAGATTGGAGGCTCTCACAACACCCTTATTTGGTTCAGCAATTTTCTTATACAGAAGAATTCCAAATACCTGATACAGACATTCAGTCATAAGGACATACAGCTAACTCCCCCACACCTTAGGTGTGGGCTGTGCGTGGTGACTTCCTCCAAAAGAATACATACAACATAGACATGGGAAGAAAGTAACTTCACAGTGAGAAACCTGAAAATACTATCTCAGCCAGGTGATCAAAGTTAACATTAATGGTGATAACACATCTTGAGAGCATGAAGTGACTAGAATAGCACTTACAAACCAAAAATAAAATTCAAAGGCCCTTCCCCCAATTATCTGTATAGACTCCCTCCTCTCCACCACAGGACACCAAAGTTAACCTGGAAGACTGGTTCAGACCATGATGGGAAAGAGGTGGTCAGTCATGCCTCATTATGCCCTCCTCCCTGTTGGAATTCAGGAAAAGGCAACCAGCATTTAACATCAATACAGACCTTAAATCTAGTAAGAAACATTTAAAATCTATTCTCTCTGAAGCCTGCAACCTGGAGGCTTCATCTGCATGATAAAACTTTGGTCTCCATAACCCCTTATCATAACCCAGATGCTCCTTTCTATTGATAACAACTCTTTTAACCAATTACCAATCAGACAAATTTTAAATTTACCAATAACCTGAAAGTCCCTCTTCACCCTAACCCACTGGGTTGTTGCACCTTTCTAGACCTAACCAATATATATCTTAAATACATTTGATTGATATATCCTATCTCCCTAAAATTATAGAAGCAAGTTGCATCCCAGGTTCTTCTGGGGTTTCCTAGACCTTATAAACTCTAAAACCTAAATCCTAAACCCTACCCCAACCCTAACCACTAACCACTAATCCTAACCCTAACCCCTAATCCTGACCCTAACCTAACACTATACCTAACCATAACCACAAGCACAAACAACCCTAAACTCTAAACCTAACCCTAAAACCCTAACCCTAACCCCTAACCATAAATCCTAACCTTAATTCCTAACCCCTAACCCTAATGCAACCCTAACCCAACCCCTAACCCTAACCCACCACACCTAACCCTAAACCCTAAACTCTAACACTAGACCTAGCCCAAACGCTAACCCTAACCCTCTAACACCATAACCCTCTATCCCTAACCCGAATGCTAACCACCAACCCAAACACTAACCCTCTAACCCTAATCCCCTGACCCTGACCATAATCACCACCCTAACATCACCTTCACCCTCACCCTCACCTCAACCCAAACCCGAACTGCAATCCCTAACCCTGTAAGGCTGACCCTAACCCTAACCACAAGCCTAACCCCTAACCCTAACCTTAACATCCTAACACTAACCCTAATCCTAACCCCTAACCCTAACCCTAAACACTAACCCCAACCCAACACCAACCCTAAACCCCAAACACAAACACAAATTCTAAACCCTAACCACAACACCAACACTAAACCATAAACCATAACCCCTAACGCTGATCCTGACCCTGACACTAACCCCAACTCCAACCCTAACCCAACCCAACCCTAAACCCTAACCCAAACCCTAAACCCTAAACCATAACCCCTAACCTTAACCCCAAACCTAACCCAACTCCAACCCCAAACCCTAAAAACTAACCCTAAACCCTAAACCCTTAACACTTAACCCTAACACTAAACCCTAATGACAACAACCTGAACCATAACCTTAGCCACTAAACCCCACCCTAACCCGAACCCCTAACCTCTAACCCAAACCTCTAACCCCTAACCCAAACCCCTAACCCTAACCCTACACCTAAACCCTAACCACAACCACAACCCTAACCCCAACCCTACCCTAACCCCAACCGTACCCCTACCCTAACCCTAAACCCTAACCCTAACTCCTAACACTACCCCTACCCTAACCCTAAACCCTAACCCCAACCCAACCCTAACTCTAAACCCTAACCCTAACGCCAACCCCAACCCTAACCCCCAAACCGTAACCCTAACTCTAACCCCAAATCCTAACCCCTAACCTATAATCCCTAACCCCTAACTCTAATGCTAAACTCTAACTCCTAACCCCTAATCCCTAACCCTCACCCTCACCCTAACCATGGGAAGTGGAGGTTGCAATGAGCAGATTGTGCTAATGCACTCCAACTTTGGCAACAGAACTACACTCTGTCTCAAAAAGAAAAAATATAAAAAATTAGCTAGGTATAGTAGTGGGAGCCTGTAATCTCAGCTACTTTAGGAGGCTGAGGCAGGAGACTTGTTTGAACCCAGGAGACGGAGGTTGCAGTGAGCTGAGATTGTGCCACTACACTCCAGCCTGTACGACAGAGCAAGACTTCATCTTAAAAACAAAATAGAGAAACAGATAAACACAAACTTCACCAATAAGACATGCAAACAGACAACAAACATATAACAAGATGATCAATATCATTACCATTATGGCCATCTACACTGAAACCACTATGGCATACTCCTTTCACACACACTATAATCCAAAGAAATGTAAAATAACAAGTGTTAGCAAGGTCTGAGAGAGATCGCCATCCTTAAATACCATATGGGGAATATAAAATAGTGCAGCCTATTTTTAAAATAGTTTGGTGTTTTCTCAAAAAGTTAAGAATAGGCCAGGCACGGTAGCTAATGCCTATAATCACAGCACATTGGGAGGCCAAGACAGGTGGATCACTTGAGTCCAGGAGTTCAAGATTAGCCAGGAGGACACAGCAAAATCCCATCTCTACTAGAAATAAAAAAACTAGCCAGGCATGGTGGCACACACCTGTAGTCCCAGCTACTTGGGAGGCTGAGACAGGAGGATTGCTTGATCCCAGAATGTGGAGGCTGCAGTAAGCCAAGATCGCACCACTGCACTCCAGCCTGGGAAACAGAGCAAGAGTCCATCTGAATAAACAGAACAGAAAGTGAAAACACAACCCACAGAAAGGAAGAAAATATTTGTGCATTATATATCTGACAACAGTCTGTTAACCACAATGTATAATTTGTACAACTCAACAATGAAAACAACCAAATTACAAAATGGAGAAACAGTTGAACACACACTTCGCCAATAAGACATCCAAATGGAAAACAGGCACATAAAAGATGAACAATATCATTATCATTACGGCCATCTAAACTGAATGACATACTCAATGTCATACTCAGTGTCATACATAATGACATATACAATGATATACACACACTTTGCCAATAATACATGCAAATGGAAAACAAGCACACAAAAAGATGATCAATATTTTATCATTATGGCCATCTAAACTGAAACCACGACATGCCCTCACGAACACTAGAAAGGCTATAATCCAGGAAATGTAAAATAACAAGTGTTGGCAAGGTCGCAGAGAAATCACAATCACAACCCTTAAATACTGTATGGGGAATAGAAAATGGTGCAGTCTGTTTTTAACATAGTTTGGTATTTCCTCAAAAAGTTAAAAATTGGCTGGGCACAGCAGCTAATGCCTGTAATCCCAGCACATGGGAAAGCTGAGGCAGGTGGATCACATGACTCCAGGAGTTCAAGACCAGCTAGGACAACATAGCAAAACCCCATCTCTACTAGAAATACAAAAATTAGTCGTTCATGGTGGCACACCCCTGTAGTCCCAGCTACTTGGGAGGCTGAGACAGGAGGATTGCTTAAGCTCAGAATGTGGAGGTCACAGTAAGCTGAGATCACACCCCTGCACTCCAGTCTCGGTGATAGCACAGGACCCTGTCTCAAAAAAGAAAGGTCAGGCATGCTGGCTCACACCTGTAATTCCAGCACTTTGGGAGGCCGAGGTGAACAGATCACTTGAGGTTAGAAGTTCAAGACCAGCTTGGCCAATATGGCAAAACTTCAAAATATGAAAATTACCTGGGATTTCTGGCATGCACTTGGAATCCCAGTTACTTGGGAGGCTGAGGCAGAACTGCTTGAACCCAGGAGGTGAGGTTGCAGTGAGCCAATATCCAGGCAAGATCCCATCTCAAAAAGAAAAAGAAAGAAAACCAAAATGCCTGGGAGTGGCAGGGTGCAGTATAACTCAACAACAAATTACAGCTCAATCCTATAATCCCAGCACTTTGGGAGGCTGAGGCAAGCAGATCACCTGAGGTTGGCAGTTCGAGACCAAACTGACCAACATGAAGACACCCATCTCTACTGAAAATACAAAAATTAGGCAAGCATGATGGCTCACACCTGTAATCCCAACTCCCCAGGAGGCTGAGGCAGGAGGATCACTTCAACCCAGGAGGTGAAGGTTGTAGTGAGCTGAGATGGCACTACTGCACTCCAGCCTGGGTGACACAGCAAGACTTCATCTCAAAAAAAATCCAAAACTTAGGTGAGCATGGTAGCAGGAGCCTGTAATCTCAACTACTTGGGGGGGCTGAAGCAGGAGAATCACTTGAACCCAGGAGGTGGAGGTTATAGTGAGCCAAGATCAGGCCCACTGCACTGCAGCCTGGGCAACAGAGCAAGACTGTCTCAAAAAAAAAAAAAAAAAAAAAAAACAAAAAGAAAGTGAAAAGACAACCCATAGAAGGGAATAAAATATTTGTATAATATATATCTAACAACAGTCTGTTAACCACAATGTTAATTTGCATAACTCAACAACAAAAACAACCAACTTACAAAATGGAGAAAGAGTTGAACACACACTTCACCAATAAGACATGCAAATAGAAAACAAGCACATAAAAGATGATCAATATCATCATCATCATGGCCATTTAAGCTGAAACCACAATGACATACTCCTTCACACACACTAGAAAGACTATAATCCAAGACATGTAAAATAACAAGTATTGGCAAGGTCAAAGAAAAATCACAACCCTTAAATACTGTATGGGGAATATAAAAATAGCGCAGCCTATTTTTAACATAGTTTGGTGATTTATCAAAAAGTTCAAAATAGGCCTGGCGCAGTAGCTAATGCCTATAATCACACATTGGGAGGCCGAGACAGGTGGATCACTTGAGTCCAGGAGTTCAAGACCAGCCAGGATAACACAGCAAAATGCCATCTCTACTAGAAATACAAAAATTAGCCAGGCATGGTGGCACACACCTATAGTCCCAGCTACTTGGGAGGCTGAGGCAGGAGGATTTCTTGAGCCCAGAATATGGAGGTTGTAGTAAGCCAAGGTCGCACCACTGCACTCCAGGCTGGGCAACAACACAAAACCCTGTCTCCAGAAGAAAAGGCTGGGCATGGTGGCTCACACCTATAATACCAGCACTTTGGGAGGCCAAGGCAGATGGATCACTTGAGGTCAGGATTTCAATACTGGCTTTGTCAACATGGTGAAAACCTGTCTTTACTAAAAATACAAAAATTAGCCGGGCATGGTGGCACGCAACTGTAATCCCAGCTACTGGAGAGGCTGATGCAGAATTGCTTGAACCCAGAAGATGGAGGTTGTGGTGAGCAGAGATCACCCGATGGTACTCCAGCCTGGGCAACAAGAGCAAAGCTCCATGTGAAAACAAAAATGCCTGGGAGGAAATGATACATTCAGAAATGAGGATTTTCCTGCAGGACTAGAGTTTTCAATGAAGGTGACAGTTTATCCTTCAGTCTCCACAGGCCAACAATTTGCCATCCAGCAGGAGGCAACAGAGGGAGCCCAAAGTCCGATACCAGAGGTGTGATGTAATTACATTACCTTATTCATTTCAATACTTAAATATTAATAATTCATCTGCTTAAATATCTATACTTAAGGCCATGCACAGTGGCTCACACCTGTAATCCCAGCACTTTGAGAGACAAAGGCAGGAGGATGAGGTCAGGAGTGTAAGACCATCCTGGCCATCATGGTGAAACTCCATCTCTACTAAAATACAAAAAATTAGCCAGGTGTGGTGGCCCTCACCTGTAGTCCTAGCTACTCAGGAGGTTGAGGCAGGGGAATCTCTTGAACCCAGGAGGCATAGGATGCAGTGAGCTGAAATTGTGCCACTGCACTCTAGCCTGGGTGACAGAGCGAGACTCCATTTCAAAAAAAGAAATCTACACTTATTTCACCAATTTTCCATTGTATGGATGAAGAGGTTTGCAAATATCTATATAGTTTATCATAATGTGGACAGGACTTTTTGATAGTTTGATTGACTATATAAAATATAAAAGTTTAAACATAAACTACCTTGCAACTGCTAACACAAGGCTACAGAATATGGCAAGGTAATAATCTTTCCACTAAATTCTTCTAAAATTACTTTTTTTTTTTTTTTTTGGAGACAGTGTCTCCCTCTGTTACCCAGGCTGGAGTGTAGTGGCACGCTCTCAGCTCACTGCAACCTCCACCGCGTGGGTTCAGTGATTCTCCTGCCTCAGTCTCCTGAGTAGCTGGGACTACAGGAATGTGCAACCACGCCTGGCTAATTTTTGTACTTTCAGTAGAGATGAGTTTCACCACCTTGTCCAGGCTGGTCTCGAGCTCCTGACCTAAAGTGATCTGCCCCCTCTTGGCCTCCCAAAATACTGGAATTATAAGCGTAAGCCACTGCACCCAGCCTTCTTCTGAAATTTCAATAATCAACAGTGCCATTTGCCTTTCCTTCAGCAGTGGGATTTTATTTTTCTTTCCTAATTATCTCAAACATAAACTTTGGTTCCCAGGGAACTAGTATTTCCTTGATTTATAAATTGAGGATAGCTGAGCACGGTGGCTCACGCTTGTAACCCCAGCACTTTGGGAGGATGAGGAGGGCAGATCATGAGGTTAGGAGTTCAAGACCAGCCTGGCCAACATAGTGGAAACCCCATCTCTACTAAAAATACAAAAATTAACTGAGTGTGGTGGTGGCTACCTGTAGTCCCAGGTACTCAGGAGACTGAGGCATGACAATCGTTTGAACCTGGGTGGTGGAGGCTATGGTGAGCAGAGATTGTGCCACTGAACTCCAGCCTGGGCAACATAGAGACTCCATCTCCAGTAAGAAAAACTTGAGGGTCATCTCACAGATAATCTTATAAATAATGAATTATTTCCTTGTCTTTAGAAAAATCACATTAACTTTTCTACTTTTAGATAACATAACTGCTATGACTTTATAGACTTATCAAGAAAAAGCCTTAAAAAACTAGGGTGGGCACTGGGTAAATGGGTTGAGGTAACACACATAAAATCCCCGGAGACACGCAGGAGCCTATGTATATGAGTGGGACTACAGGCAGCAGTAGTAGACTAGATGGGAGAGAGCAGCAGGCCAGAGCACTCAAGGTCCAGAGACCATGGTTCTAAGGCCATTGGGAAACCATTGGCAAGGTCAAATCTGGAGCTGGAAGGATGAAATTTGTGATTATGAATAAATATTTTGCCATTACCAAGTGAGATTCTAGTGTTGGTTGGGTGGATGGAAGCTCCTCCAGGTGGGCCGCACTGAGAAAAGCACAGCACCAGGCCAGGGTGTTCCTGCCAGCAATGTGGGGTCTGCACCTGTTCAGGAGGGAAATGCTGGGCAGACCCAGCTTGGAGTCATCTCTGCTTTTTACATCTGTCAAGGCTGTGAAAACTGAGAGAGTCAGCTGTGTGTGGTGACTCATGGCTGTAATCCCAGCACTCTGGTTGGCCAAGGCAGGTGGATCACCTGAGGTCAGAAGTTCGAGACCAGCCTGGCCAACACGGTGAAACCCTGTCTCTACTAAAGATACAATAAATTAGCCAGACATGGTGGTGGATGCCTGTAATTTCAGCTACTCGGGAGGCTGAGGCAGGAGAATCTCATGAACCCAGGAAGTGGAGGCTGCAGTGAGCTTAAATCTCACCATTGCACTACAGCCTGCACAAGAGTGAAATTTCATCTCAAAAAAAAAAAAAAAAAAAAAATGAGAGTCTCAGGAACAGTTCCCAAAAAGGAAAATTGGGCCCCCATGGAAACAGACATTTTTCTTTTCTTCTTTTTTTTTTTCTGATTTTCTAGCACCATTCTCAAAAGGTAATGTTATGGCAAGGGGTAGTAGGAGATATACCCAACGTCTAATCTTTTTTTCTTTTTTTTTTTTTTTTTTTAGAAAAGAAAGAGAGAAAGAAGGAAGAAAAGAGAATGAAAGAAAGAGAAAAAGAAAGAAGAAAAAGACAGAGAGAGAATGGGAATCTTGCTCTGTTGCCCAGGCTAGAATGCAGTCTAGAAATGGATATTAAAAAGCTCTTTTATACTAATAATTGTGTTATACAATGGAGACAGAAAGGAATAAGGGGAGGAAAAAAACAAACAGCCAACCAATATTTCGTTTAAACCTATGGAATGCTATGCAATTGCTGGGGAGTAATCTACTCCCAACCATGTGGTCACTTTTAGAATAAATGTGATGTGTTACTGAAAAAAAATGTGTATTTTGTGGATTTGGAGTAGAGAGTTCTGTAAATGTTTATTAAGTTTACTCATTCGAGGTCTAAGTTCAAGTCCTGGGGTATTCTTGTTAACCTTCTGTCTCATTGATCTGTCCAATATTGACAATGTAGTGTTAAAGTCTCCCACTATTATTGTGTGGGAGTCCAAGTCTCTTTGTAAGTCACCAAGAAGTTGGCCTATGTATCTGGGTGCTCCTATATTGGGTGCGCATAGACTTAGGATCGTTAGCTCTTCCCGTTACATTGATCCCTCTACCATTATACAATGTCCTTCTTATCTCTTTTGGTTTCTATTACTTTAAAGTCTATTTTATCAAGAGATGAGAATTTGCAACTCCTGCTTTTTTTTTTTTTTTCCTCTCTCTCCATTTGGTTGGCAAATCTTCCTCCATCCCTTTGTTTTGAGTCTCTGTATATCCTTGCATGTGAGATGGGTCTGGATGCAGCTTACCGATGGGTTTTTTGGAATGACTGATACTGGTTCTTCCTTTCTGTATATAGTGCCTCTTTCATAAGCTCTTGTAAAGCAGGCCTGGTGGTAATGAAATCTCTGAGTACTTGCTTGTTCGTGAAAAATTTTATTTTTCCTTCACTTATGAAACTTAGTTTGGCTGGATATGAAATTCTGGGTTGAAAGTTCTTTTCTTTAAGGATGTTGAATATTGGCCCCCACTCTCTTCTGGCTTGTAGGGTTTCTGCTGAGAGATCTGCTGTGAGTCTGATAGGCTTCCCCTTGTGGGTAACCTGACCTTTCTCTCCGGCTGCCCATAGTATTTTCTCCTTTGTTTCAACCCTGATGAATCTAATGATTATGTGCCTTGGGGTTGCTCTTCTTGAGGAATATCTTTGTGGTGTTCTCTGTATTACCTGGAGTTGAGTATTGTCTTGCCTTGCTAGGTTAGGAAAGTTTTCCTGGATAATATCCTGAAGAATATTTTCCAGCTTGGATTCATTCTCTTTGTCACATTCAGGTACACCTATCAAAGGTAGATTAGGTCTTTTCACATAGTCCCATATTTCTTGGAGACTTTGCTCATTCCTTTTTACCCTTTTTTCTCTAATCTTGTCTTCTCGTTTTATTTTGTTAAGTTGGTCTTCGACCTCTGAAATCCTTTCTTCTGCTTGATGAATTCGACTGTTAAAACTTGTGCATACTTTGCGAAGTTCTCGTATTGTGTTTTTCAGCTCCATTAATTCACTTATATTCTTTTCTAAATTGTCCATTCTCGTTAACATTTCATCAAACCTTTTTTCAAGGTTCTTAGTTTCCTTACATTGGGCTAGAACATGTTCTTTTAGTTCACAGAAATTTCTCATTATCCACCTTCTGAGGCCTGATTCTATTGATTCCTCACATTCATTCTGCATCAGGCCTTGTTCAATTGGTGATGAGGCACTGCAATCCTCTGTAGGAGGAAAGGCATTCTGATTTTAGGTGTTTTCAGCATTTTTGCACTGGTTTCTTCCCATCTTTGTGGATTTATCCACCTGTCATCTGTGTAATTGCTGACTTTCAGATTAGGTCTCTGAGTGGGCGTCCAGCTTGTTGTTGATAAAAGTTTTTTCTGTTTCTTAATTTTCCTTCGGCGGACCCCCCTCCCCCACAGAGCTGGACCTTCCCAGGTTCAGCTGTACTTGCTGTGAAACTCTCAATCCTCAGCAGTTCCAATTGCTGTTTTGTTTTGTATTTTTGTGGGGGGGGGGCACCAGCCTTGTGCGGTGACCCACTACGCCGGCTCAAACAGCGGCGTTAAGATTCGTGACGCTTTTCTGCCCGGGGAATCTCCTGGTCTGGTTCCCCCACTTCAGTCTGCTTTTCAATCAGCTCAACAGGAGACTCTGCCTTCCTGGAGCTCCAACGCCACCCAAAGGGCACTCAGTCCCATATACTCTGGACTGAGCACCGCCACACCAGGGTGCCTGCAAAACGGCTGCGCCGGCCAAAAGAGTTGCGCTGGTGACCTGTGGGGCTCCTCCATCAAGAATCTCTTGGTCCGTGGACAATAAAAATTTGTCTGAAAATGTGGCGTCCACTCACTCTCTGCACTTTCAGTGGGAGCTACAATCCTGAGCTGCTGCTAATTGGCCATCTTGGATCTCTCTCTGGAAAGAGACATTTTTCTACCAGCTGGGGCAGACATTGAAGTGAAGTAGGTCTGTGAACTGGACTTTCACATAGAAAGTGTGTATTTTAGCTGGGCACGGTGGCTCATGCCTGTAATCTCAGCACTTTAGGAGGCTGAGGTGGGCAGATCACAAGGTCCAGAGATTGAGACCATACTGACCAACATGATGAACCCCATCTCTACTAAAAAAAAAGTACAAAAATTAGCCAGGCATGGCGGTGCTTGCCTGTAGTCCCAGCTACTTGGGTGGCTGAGGTAGAAGAATCACTTGAACCAGAAGGCAGAGGTTGCAGTGAACTGAGATTGCACCCACCCGCACTCCAACCTGGTGTCAGAGCAAGACTGTCTCAAAAAAAAAAAAAAAAAAGAAATACAAAAAATTAGCAGAGCATGGTGGCACACACCTGTAATCCCAGCTACTGGGGAGCCTGAGACAGGAGAATCCCTTGAACCGGGGAGGTGGAGGCTCCAGTGAGCCAAGATCACACAACTTCACTCCAGCCTGGCAACAGAGCAAGACTCCATCTCCAAAAAAGAAAAAACAACCGTGTATTTCCAGATTTGGGGGTCCTATGGGGGTCACCTGGAGGAGTGTCTCCTGCTTTTGGTGAAAACATGGGGGTATTTTGTGTGAAGCTGCAAACTGGCACAGCAATAACTGCTGGAGAATCGGAGAGAAAGGAGAAGGCATACTAACTACAATTGCAAGTTTCCCAGAAGTACATTCCTGGAAAGTCAACTAATTTTTAAAATAACCGTTGTTAATACCACGTTAGAAAGGCAGAAACAACAACATCACACTTCATAACAAGTCAAATCCAGCCCAAACTCAGCTTGGGATAGGTTGTGAACCCAGCGCCCCGGCAAGAGCTGGAGGGTCCCATCCTTAGCGCTACAGATGCTCTGAGTGGGCTCCAAAGGCCATGTCTGCGTCCCACTCAATGTGTGTTTCTAAGGGACATATGTGTGTTCCAGAGGTTATATGAGTGTGATGGGTGCTGTGTTAGTCTGACGGTGTCATGGGTGTTCCAGGTGATATGTGCACTCTGAGAGACACATGCCTGTTCCAGAGTTTATATGAGTGTGATGAGTGTTGTTAGTCTGACTGTGTCACAGGCATTCCAGGCGTTATGTGTTTGTTCTGAGGGAATATATGCATATTCCAGGGGTTATATGACTGTGACGGGTGTTGGGTTAAACTCATCGTGTCACTTGTGCATTCTGAGTGATATATGTGCTCTGAGTCTACGCTGTTACAGGCATTCCAGGAATTAGCGGTTCTGAGGGACACATGTGTGTCTCGGGGGTTATATGAGTGTAATGGGTGTTGAGTTAATCTGATGGTGTCACTTGTGCATTTCTGAGTGATATGTGCACTCTGAGTCTGACTGTGTCACGGGCGTTCTGGGCATTACATGTGTATTCTGAGGTACACACGCGTGTTCCAGGGGTTATATGAATGTGTCGGGTGTTGGGTTAAGTCTGACAGTGTCACGGGAGTTCCAGGTGATATGTGTGTGCTCTGAGGGACACACACGTGTTCCAGGGGTTATATGAGTGTGATGGGTGTTGGGTTAGTCTGACAGTGTCATGAGCATTCTGGGTGATATATGTGCGCTCTGAGCGTGACGGTGTTGTGAACGTTTCAGGTATTCTGTGCGCTCTGAGGGGACACATCCCCATTTCCGGGGTCAGACCTGCGAGGCAGCTGCTGCGTTTCCCTGATGGGTGTGACACCTGTACAACGGGTGCTAACACCAGCTGCACAGACAGAGCGTTAATGGTATTATGGGGGGTTATTATGAGGGTGGCGGGTGCCCTATTTGCTTCTCCCAATGCTGCATTTCTGTTCTGAGCCCAAGGCTTGGTCCTGTGGCTGCCTGACCTTGATGTGGAGAAGAACCTCAGCTGCGCTGGGTTCATTGGGGTTTTTGGTTTCTAATTTTCCACATGAAGGGTCTCTGCCCCTCAGTAGTCAGGGTGGCAAACAGGAAGGATTTTACTCACCGTGGTCACAGGCTTGAGGTGTCCAAAAAGCGAGGGGCATCCCCCCGGGTCTGCGCTAGGAAGAATGCGGCTCCGCCCTTGCAGGGCGCCTGCACTGAGGCAGTGGGCGGGAAAAGGCGGCCTCCGGGATAAGAAAAGCTGGGCTGGTGTGCCCTCTGCTGGCGGTGGGGGCAATGCAGGTCCCTTGGGCTCTCAGTGGACAGGAGCTGGTGGCGGACGCGTGCCCTCTGTTGGCCGTCCCGCTGCACCACTGAAAGTCAGAGCGTAGAGTGTTTAGCGCCATCGTTCTGGAAATGCAAACTGGCACGGACCCCACTGGCCCATGTATTTCTAAAAAGGAAGAGGGACAATTAATTGGAAACCATAGGAAATGAAATGAACATGAATGCACATTTTACAACTTACGCAAAAATTCACTTAACATGGTCTTCAGACTTAAAATGCAAAACTGGCAGAGGTGTCTCAACCACAGTGACTTTATTTTAAATAAAAGCTTTTAAAAAAGTTAAATCTCAGCAAGGTGCAATGGCTCACGTCTGTAATCCTAGCACCTTGGAAGGCCAAGGTGGGAGGATCACTTGAGATCAGAAGTTCAAAACCAGCCTGAGAAAATAGTGAGACCCCCATGTCTACAAGAAATATAAAAATTAGCTGTGTTGTGGTGAATGCCTGTCATCCCAGCTACTTGGGAGGCTGAGGCGGGAGGATAATAGAGCCCAGGAGTTTGAGGCTACAGTCAGCCAGCCATGATCACACAAAAGAGGAAACTCCTCCCTAACTCATTTTATGAGACAAACATTATCCTGATGCCAAAACCTGGCAGAGATGCAACTAACTAAAAAAAAATTTCAGACCAATATCCATGAAAAATATTGGTTCAAAATCCTCAACAAAATACTGGCAAACCGAATCCAACATCAATTCAAAAGCTTATTCATCACTATAGGTCTATTTCATCCCTGGGATGCAAGGCTGGTTCAACATATGCAAATCTATAAATGTAATCCATCACATAAACAGAACCAAAGACAAAAAACCCTAATTACCTCAATAGATGCAGAGATTGCCTTTGAAAAAATTCAACAGGTTTTTATGCTAAAATCATTCAGTTATTAAGACACATGCACATGTATGTTCATTGCAGCACTGTTTACAATAGCAAAGACTTATAACCAACCCAAATGCCCATCAAAGATAGACTGGATAAATCAAATGTAGCATATATACACCATGGAATACTATGCAGGCATAAAAAAGGTAATTTGTGTCCTTTGTAGAGACATGGATGAATCTGGAAATCATCATTCTCAGCAAACTACACAAGAACAGAAAACCAAAGACCGCGTGTTCTCACTCATAAGTGGGTGTCGAACAATGAGAACACATGGACACGGTGGAGGGCCCATCAGGCTGTGGGGGAGGCTATGGGAGGAATAGCAGGGGCTGGGGGAAATTGGGAGAGGGGTAACATTAGGAGAATTACCTAATGTAGATAATGGGGGGATGGATGCACCAAACCACCAAGGCACGTGTATACCTATGTAACAGACCTGCATGTTCTGCACATGTACCTCAGAAATTAAAGTATAATAAATAAATAAATAATAAAAGAAAGCAAAAGAAGTAAGTTTCAGATTCAATGTGACCCTAAGAAGCTAGGGTACCACAGGATGGTATGCCCTCTGGGATCACAATAGCAGCCTTCAGTCTTGGTCTGGGCTATAAGAACTGCTTCTTGAGACTTGGGTTTTTATTCTTAACACTGCCACTAATGGGTTAAGTCAGAAAAGCTTTCACTTTCCTGAGCTTTCGAGTTTTGGTTTCCAGATCAGCACAATGGGAAACTGAAGAGAAGGAAAGAGAAAAAAGACAGAGAGGATCAGACATCCCTTCTGCCTGTACAATGCCATAATGCGGACACAGGATTTGGGCAACCATGGCCCATCCAATTCCAGCCTGTGGTCTCTGGTTATACAGCTTCTGAGCCAAGAATGGTTTTACATTTTTAAAACAGTTGAAAGAATTCAAAGGAATAATAATATTTTGGGACATGTAAAAATTATATAAAATGCAATTTTCAGTACTCATAAAGTTACTTTGGAACTCAGCCTCACTTTTTTATTATGTATTTCTATGGCTGCTTTCACACCACAACAGCAAAGTTGAGTAGTTGTGACAGAGATTATATGGGCCTCCAAGCCTAAAATATTTACTACCTTAGACTTTTACAGAAAAAATGATTGCCTGACCTTTTATAAAGACAATCAAGCAAGTTATTACCTGAGAAAATTAAAATGTGTGTCTAGGACAAGGGGTTCCTCTGTAAACCCGGGGGCAATCTTCCTCACTACTTATGCAAGAACATTCACCACTGGGAGAGCAGGCTGCATGTCTTGGCAGCACTACTGCCACCGGGCTCAAATCCTCCCCTCACCCGATGCCCTTTAAGTGACCAGCATTTTAGGCATCCATGGAGCAGTGAGGAGCATTCTGATGGCTGGCCCCACATCTTCCTTTCCTCCTACTTCCTCACATTCTATTTTCTGAGTGGTTGTTAGAGGAACGCTGAATCCTGTTGTCATTTTTTTAGACCCAAGGAGCCATGTATGACAGTCTTGGCACCATGTAGCATTCCAAGCTCCTATCTCAGCAGCACAGCTACTGTTCCTTGCTCAGTCCAGATAAGTTTGCCACAATGCCTTTGACCTTTAATCTCTCTCTCTCTCTTTTCCCTCCCCCTCTTCTCTTCCTCCCTCCCTGGCTCTTTCTGTCACATGGCATGTGCACACACACAAGTTCTAATTGGATAAAGGGAGAAACCCTTCTAGTTTTTTTCCAGGCCAATAGATAATGCATTTTTCACAAAAACAGAGCTGTTTTTGTCCACTGTAAAAGTCTGGGTGTCCTTCCTTTGGAGAGTCATAATGGTTGCCTACATGGCCTTCTCTGACTCAATGCATGTTTGTACATATATGTATGTGTGTGTGTGAACATGTGTATGGGCATGTTTGGGCATATGAGTGTCAGTGATGTGTGTGTGTGTGTGTGTGTGTGTGTGTGTGTGTGTGTGTGTGTAGCAGGGAGGAAGGGGAAGAAGGATAGTGTAATAAGAAGAAAACTCAGAATAGCCAATAAAATACATCATATCAACACTATAAAGTTAAGATACAGTATTTCCAAGTCAATCACCTTGAAGCTGGAGCACATGGAGTGTGAGGAGAGAGGGTGTTCTTCTCTAACAACTTACTCATTGTCTAAGACAATGTTACGAATCAAAGTATCTTTGAATAAAGGTGCCTGGAACAAAGTACAGAAAGAGAATATAGCAAAATGTTAACAATGATTGTCTTTGGATGTAAGAGAAGAGAGAGGTTGTGGGTGATCTGTTTTTTTTTTAGTTCAACTATTCTACATTCCTCACTTTTAAACTTTGGATATTAAGCTGCAGAGAAAGGACATGAATATAGAGATGAACACGCAGAATGTAGCAATGAATGCTGAGTTAGCCAAAGATGCCTGGCTACACTCCACATCTAATAATCTGAGGGCAAATTAGAAAACACCACTTTCAGAAATTTTTTTTAATGTTCTTTACATTATTTCTTCTTTCAGCCTAACCAGTAAAAATTGAACACAATCATATCTGCCCCATTGCCTTAAGGATTCTTCAACCAGTTCAGGATCCATTTTATGTATGTCACTACTTTTTAGATGGGAAACAGGGCTAAATTCTTATTGACTTCCAAGTACACAGACCCACAGATTTGTTTGTCACAGTATCCTCCTTCTCCCTCCCTCCCCCACCTTTCTCTCTCCTCTTCCACATAACCCCAAAAACAGAAGGCATGTATAAAATTCTGGTTAACTGAAACATGGAATGATTAAGATTTTACTCAAAGAGAAATACATAGACATCAGCTAAGACATTTGGTTGAATAAATGTATATACGTTCACTCCATCATTAAACCACATTAACATGGAATGATTAAAAATAAATAAATAAATCAACAAAGATAAGAAGAAGAAAGAAAAGATAATACCTTAAGCATTTAGAAAACTAGAAAGAAGAAGCTGTGAGTGGCATCTGACAGCAGACCCAGGGATGCTGAATCTCATGCCAGGAGTGGGAAGGCAACCAGAATCCCCAAAAGTTCAAGAGTTGTCAGCATAATTTACCTCATAAGGCAGAGAAAACGTAAGCGTGAAAACGGGGTTGAATTCTATTTAAATAGTAGGTAGATCCCAGATCCTCTCCCTAGATTAGGTGACTGCATCCCATGGTGGCAGCAGGCTGGAGGTTTTCTCTCTACAGGGTAAAATGTGGCGTCTTTAGGCAGGAGCTCTCCAGTCACCAAGTGCTTAAATGTTCGCACTGAAATCCTCCAGGTTTTCCTACCAATTGGTTCCAATGAGGTGAGAGACAGTCAGAAGGTAAGATGATTCTTCTTGGGAAAGAATCTCTCTAGCCCAAGTGAAAAGGTCTGACCCAGCAAGATGGCCTTCCAAGGAAACTTACAATCACAGAGCTTCCATCAGCTTTTAGCTTTTCAGTACTCCTTTTTATTTTTTAACAGAAACAGACAGCTAAGTATCACCAGGCATCTGAGTAAAGCTTATAATATGAATGGCAGAGACCAGAACAAGCAGACAAATAAAAGCATCGATGGAAAGGACTGAATGGAAAGGACTGTGCTAGGAGACAAAACCTTCAGAAACCCAAATGAGTGTTCTCATAGAGATAAAAGGAGTCACAATTTTCATGAAACAAGCACCCAATTTAAAGAATAAGAAAGCTCTTAGAAATTGAAAATATGACAACAAAACTTGTTAAAATTTTTCATTAGAATGGTAAGAAGATGAAGTTGAGTAGATGACCTTATGTCCTCTGGAAATAGAGCAAAAAGAAAAAATTTGAAACCTGGAAGAAAAATAAAAGAGGTTCAACACTAAAATGATCAGAATTCAAGATATAGAAACAGAGATAGACAGAAAGAGAGGGAAAGAACAGACACATGCTCCAAAAAAGAAAGAGAGAGACAAATCCTAACACATTAATAGCTGGAGACTTCAACACCTCCCCTTTCAGCATTGGAGAGATAGTCCAGACAAAATCAACAAAGAAACATTAAATTTAATCTGTACTATAGACCAAATGGAAGTAATAGATATTCAAGGAACATGTCAACCAATGGCTGCAGAATGCACATTCTTCTACCCAGCACATAAATAATTCTTAAAGATAGAAGACATGTTAGGTCACAAAGCAAATGCAATCACATTTGAAATGAGGGCTAAGAAATTCATTTAAAACATACAATTATACAGAAATTGAATAACTTGCTCCTGAAAGACTCCTGGGTAAATAATTACATTGAAGCAAAAATCAAGAAGTTCAAGAAGTTATCTGAAACTAATGAGAATAGAAATACAACTTAACAGATTTCTGGGATGCAGCTAGTAAAGCAGTGTTAAGACAGAAATTTATAGCACTAAATGACCAGATAAAGTGAGATCTCCAACTCAACACAATAAAATGAGAAGGTAAGATTAGAGAAAAGAGTGAAAAGAAATGAACAAAGCCTCCAAGAAGGGACTATCTGAAAAGACCTCATATACATTTGATTGCTGTACCTGAATGTGATGGGGAAAATGAAACCAAACAGGAAAACACTCCTTAAGGTATTATTCAAGAGAACTTTCCTAACCTAGCAAACCAATCCAACATTCAAATCCCGGAAATATAGACAACACCATGAAGATATTTCTCAAGAAGAGCAACCTACCTCAAGACACATAATTGTCAGATTCACCAGGGTTGAAATGAAGGAAAAAATGCTAAAGGTAGCCAGAGAGAAAGGTCAAGTTACCCACAAAAGAAGCCCATTCAGACTCACAGTGGATTTCTTGGCAGAAACCCTACATGCTAGAAGAGTATGGGAGCCAAGAGTCAACATCCTTAAAGAAAAGAACTTTCAACCCAGAATTTCGGACCCAGCCAAACTAAGTTTAATAAGTAAAGGAGAAATAAAATCCTTTATGAACAAGCAATTGCTGAGAGATTTTGCCACCACCAGGCCTGTCTTACAAGAGCACCTGAGGGAAGCACTAAACATGGAAATGAACAACCAGTTCCAGCCATGGCAAAAACATACCAAATGGTAAAGACCATCGACACGATCATGAAACTTCATCAACTAATGGGAAAATGTATCAAAATGGTAGAATTAAATTCACATATAACAATATTAACCTTAAATGTAAATGAGCTAAATGCCCCAGTCAAAAGACACATACAGGCAAATTGGATAGAGTCAAGACGTATCAGTGTGCTGTATTCAGGAGACCCATCTCACAGGCAAAAACACACATAGACTAAAATTAAAGGGATGGAGGATTTTCCAAGCAAATGGAGAAGAGAGAGAGAGAAAAAGCAGGGATTTTTTTTCTGGTTTAAAGTCTCTGATAAAACAGACTTTAAACCAACAAAGATTGAAAGAGACAAAGACGGATATTACATAACAGTAAAGGGATCAATGCAACAAAAAGAGCTAACTATCGAAAATATATTTGCACCCAATATAGAAACACCCAGATACATAAAGCAAGTACTTTATGACCTACAAAGAGACGTAGACTCCCACACAATAATACTGGGAGACCTTAACTCTCCACTGTCAATTTATACACATCAACGAGACAGAAAATTAACAAGGATATCCAGGACATGAAATCAGATCTGGATAAAGTGACCTAATGGACATCCACAGAACTCTCCATCAGATCTGGATAAAGTGGACCTAATAGAAATCCACAGAAGTCTCCATCCCAAATCCACAGAATATACATTCTTCTCAGCAGCACATAGCACTTACTCTAAAAATGACCACATAATTGGAAGTAAATCTCTCCTCAGCAAATGTAAAAGAACAGAAATCTTAACAGTCTCTCAGACCACAGTGCAATCAAATTAGAACTCAGGATTAAATTCAAAACCACACAGCTACATGGAAACTAAACAACCTGCTCCTGAATGACTACTGGCTAAAAAATGAAATGAAGACATAAATAAGGATGTACTTCAAAACCAGTAAGAATGAAGACACAATGTACCAGAATCTCTGAGACACATTTAAAGCAGTGTCTAGAGGGAAATTTATAGCACTAAATGCCCACAAGAGAAGCAATAAAAGATCTAAAATCAACACCCTATCATCATAATTAAAAGAACTAGAGGAGCAAGATCAAACAAATTCAAAAGCTAGCAGAAGGCAAGAAATAACTAAGATCAGAGCAGAACTTAAGGAGACACAGACACAAAAAACCTTTCAAAATAATTAATAAATCCAGGAAATGGCTTTTTGAAAAGAACAACAAAATAGATAGACCACCAGCCAGACTAATAAAAAAGAAAAGAGAGAAGAATCAAATAGATGCAATAAACAATGATAAAGGGGAATCAGCACTGATTCCACAGAAATACAATCAGAGACTACCACGAACAACTTTATACACATAAACCAGTAAATCTAGAAGAAATGGATAAATTCCTGGACACTTTCACCCTCCCAAGACTAAACCAGGAAGAAGTTGAATCCCTGAATAGACCAATAAGAAAGTCTGAAGTCAAAGCAGCAATTAATAGCCTACAAACCAAAAAAAGTTCAGGAATAAAGAGGTTAACATCCAAATTCTACCAGACATGCAAACAGGAGCTGTATCATTTCTTCTGAAACTACTCCAAACAATACAAAAAGAGAGAATCCTCCCTAACTTATTTTATGAGACCTACATCATCCTGATACCAAAACCTGGCAGAGACATAACTAAAAAATAAAATTTCAGGCCAACATCCATGATGAACATTGATGCAAAAATCTTCAATAAAATACTGAGAAATCAAATCCAACAGCACATGGAAAAGCTTATCCATCACAATCTAGTCGGCTTCATCCCAGGGATGCAAGGCTGGATTAACATATACAAATCTATAAACATAATCCACCACATTAAACAGAACAAAGACAAAAACCACATGATTATCTCAATAGATGCAGAAAAGGTCTTTGACAAAACTCAACAGCGTTTTATGCTAAAAACTCTCAATAAACTAGGAATAAGTGGAACGTATCTCAAAATAATAAAAGCTATTGATGACAAACCCACAGCCAATATCATACTGAATGGGCAAAAACTGGAAGCAATCCCTTTGAAAACTGGCACAAGGCTAGGGTGTCCTCTCACCACTCCTTTTCAACATAGAATTGGGCCTGGCCAGAGCAATCAGGCAAGAAATTGCAATAAAAAGTATTTGATTAGGAAAAGAGAAAGTCAAATTATCTGTATTTGCAGATGACGTGATTATATATTTAGAAGATCCCATCGTTTCAGCCCAAAGTCTCTGTACGATGATAAGCAACTTGAACAAAGTCTCAGGATACAAAATCAATGTGCAAAAATCACAAGCATTTCTATACACAAAAACAGACAAACAGAGAGCCAAATTATAAGCAAACTCCCATTTACAATTGCTACAAAAAGAATAAATTACCTAGGAATACAACTCACAAGGGACATGAAGGACCTCTTCATGAACTACAGACCACTGCTCAAGGAAATAAGAGGGGGACACAAACAGATGGAGAAACATTCCATGCTTAAGGTTAGAAAGAATCAATATCATGAAAATCGCCATACTGCCCAAAGTAATATATAGTTTCAATGCTATCCCCATCAAGCTACCATCGACCTTGTTCACAGAACTGGAACACACCACCTTAAACTTCATATGGAACCAAAAAGAGCCTGCATAGCGAAGACAATCCTAAGGAAAAAGAACAAAGCTGGAATTATCACCCTACCTGACTTCAAACTATACTACAAGTCTACAGTAATCAAAACAGCATGGTACTGGTACCAAAACAAAGATATAGACAAATGGAACACAACAGAGGCATCAGAAGTAACAACACACATCTACAACAATCTGATCTTTGACAAACCTGACAAAAACAAGCAATGGGGGAAAGAATTCCCCTGTTTAATAAATACTGTTGGGTAAACTGGCTAGCCATGTGCAGAAAGCTGAAACTGGACCCCTTCCTTACACCTTATACAAAAATTAACTCCAGATAGATTAAAGATTTAAACATAAGACCTAACACCATAAAAACCCTAGAAGAAAACTTAGGCAATACCATTGAGGACATAGGCATAGGCAAGGACGTCATGACTAAAACACTAAAAGCAATGGCAACAAAAGCCAAAATAGACAAATGGGATCTAATTAAACTTAAGAGCTTCTGCACAGGAAAAGAAACAATCATTAGAGTGAACCAGCAACCAACAGAATGAGAAAAAATTTTTGCAATCTCCCCTTCTGACAAAGGCTAATATCCAGAATCTACAAAGAACTCAAACAAACTTACAAAAAAAAAAAAAACCCTCAAAAAGTGGGCAAAGGATATGAACAGACACTTTTCAAAAGAAGACATTTATGCAGCCAACATAAATAGAAAAAATTCTCATAGGAAAAAAATGCTCATCATCACTTGTCATTAGAGAAATGCAAATCAAAACCACATTGAGTTACCATCTCATACCAGTTAGAATGGCAATCATTAAAAAATCAGGAAACAACAGATGCTGGAGAGGATGTGGAGAAATAGAAATGCTATTACACTCTTGGTGGGAGTGTAAATTAGTGCAACCATTGTGAAAGACAGTGTGGCGATTCCACAAGGATCTAGAAATAGAAATACATTTGACCCAGCAATCCCATTACTCTGCATATACCAAAAGTATTATAAATCATTCTATTACAAAGGCACATGCACCTGTATGTTCATTGCAGCACTGTTTACAATAGCAAGGCCTTGGAACCAATCCAAATGCCCATCAATGATAGACTGGATCAAGAAAAATGTGGTACATACACACCAGGGAATACTACACAACCATAAAAAAAGGATGAGTTCATGTCCTTAGCAGGGACATGGATGAATCTGGAAACTATCATTCTCAGCAAACTGACACAAAAACAGAAAACCAAACACCGCATATTCTCACTCATAGGCAGGTGTTGAACAATGAGAACACATGAACACAGGGAGGGGAACATCACACACTGGGGTCTGTTGAGTGTTGGGTGGCTAGGGGAGGAATAACGGGGTGGGGGGATTGGAGGGAGATAATATTAGGAGAAATAACTAATGTAGGTGATGGGGGGAGGATGCAGCAAACCACCATGACAGATGCATATGTATGTAACAATCTTGCACAATCTGTACATGTACCCCAGAACTTAAAGTATAATAAAAAAAACTTTAAAAAATGTGTATCTTTCAAATGCCCTATTTCCACCTTTAGCTTAGTGCTCTGATTATATAATAACCACAGTTAGGGCTCTGATGGTGTCACACACCAGGTTCCTGTGGAAAAAAAAAAAAGAAAAAGAAAAGTGAGATCTAAGGCTGGGTGCAGTAGTTTACGTCTGTAATCCCAGCACTTTGGGAGGCTAAGGCAGGCAGATCACAAGGTCTGGAGTTTGAAACCAGCCTTACCAACATGGTGAACCCGGTTCTATTAAAATACAAAAATTAGCCAGTGTGGTGGCACACACCTGTAATCTCAGCTACTCAGGAGGATGAGGCAGGAGAATCTCTTGAACAAAGAGACGGAGTTTGCAGTGAACTGAGATCACACCACTGCACTCCAGCCTGGGTGACAGAGCAAGAATCCATCTCAAAAAATAAAAATAAAAAGTAAGATCTCAGATTAGCTACCCAACATTAGAACTAAAAGAACTAGAAACCCAAGAGCAAAAAAAAAACCTCTCAAAGCTATGCTGAATGGGAGTGGGGAAAGAAGGCATCTTTGTCTTGTCCCAATTTTTAAAGGGAATGCTTCCAGCTTTTGTCCATTCAGTATTGATGCTGGCTGTGGGTTTGTCATATATGTCTCTTACTATTTTGAGGTATGTTTTTTGAATATCTAGTTTATTCAGAGAGTTTTTAACACAAATTGATGTTGAATTTTATCAAAAGCCTTTTCTGCATCAATTGAGATAATCATGTGGGATTTTTTCTTTAGTTCTGTTTATGTGATGGATCACATTTATTGATTTGCATGTGTTGAACCAAACCTTCATCCCAGGGATGGTGGATGTGATCAGAAATTTATCAGTTTCTTCTAGATTTCTCAATTCTTCTAGGCTCAGTGGCTCACACCTGTAATCCCAGCACTTGGGGGAGCCAAGGTGGGCTGATCACCTGAAGTTGAGAGTTCAAGACCAGCCTGATCAACATGGAGAAATCCCATTTCTACTAAAAATACAAAATTAGCCAGGCATGGTGGTGCATACATGTAATCCCAGCTACCAAGGAGGCTAAGGCAGAAGAATCACTTGAACCCAGGAAGCAGAGGTTGCGGTGAGACAAGATTGCATCATTGCCCAACCTGGGCAACAAGAGTCAAACACTGTCTAAAAAGAAATGAAAAAACAAAAAGTGCCCAGGGTTGTTTATAATATTCTCTAACAGTGGTTTGTATTTCTTGGGGGTTAGTGATATTTCCTTTATGGATTCTGATGGTGTGTATTTGAATCTTCTCTCTTTCTCTTTTATTTGTCTAGCTACAAGTTTATTTATCTTATTTTCTTTTAACCAATAACGTTTTAGTAGACCAGTTACTGGGAAGTAAATAAAAACTTTCAAAGAGCAATTTACAAAACAAATGATGATTTTGTTTGTGTTACTGGAAAATTTTAAGAAATACATTATGAGTTTTATTAATTTTTTAGAAAACCAGCTTTTAAAAATTTATATGGAACCAAAAAAGAGCCCAAACAACCAAGGCAATCCTAAGCAAAAAAAAAAAACAAAGCTGGAAGTGACATGCTACCAAACTTTAAACTATACTACAGGGCTACAGTAAACAAAACAGCATGGTACTAGTACAAAAACAAACACATAGACTAATGAAACAGAACAGAGGACCCAGAAATAAAACCACACATCTACAACTATCTGCTTTTTGGCATACTTGACAAAAACAAGCAACGGGGGAAAGGATTCTCCCCATTCAGTAAATGCTGCTGAGATAACTGGCTAGTCTTATGCAAAAGACTGAAACTAGGCCCCATCCTTACATGATATACAAAAATTAACTTAAGATAGATTAAAGACTTAAATGTAAAACCCAAAACTATAAAAACTCTGGAAGATACCCAAGGCAATACCATTCAGGACATAAGCACAGGTGAAGATTTCATGAAGACGCCAAAAGTAATTGCAACAAAAGCAAAAATTGACAAATGGGTTCAAATTAAACTAAAAATTTTCTGTGCCGCAAAATAAACTATCAACAGAGTAAAAAGACAACCTACAGAATGGGAGAAATTTTTTTTAAACTATGTATCCCACAAAGATCTAATATCCAATATTTATAAGGAATTTATACTTACAAGAGGAAAATAATCCCATAAAAAAGTGAGCAAAGGACATAAACAGACACTTTTCAAAAGAAGATATATACGCAGCAAACAATCATATGAAAAAAGCTCAATGTCACTAATCATTAGAGAAATGCATATCAAAATTACAATGAGATACCATCTCACTCCAGTCAGAATGGCAATTATTTAAAAGTCAAAAAACAACACATGCTGGTGATATTGTGGTGAAAAAAAAAACACTTATACACTGGATTTGGGAATGCAAATTAGTTCTGCCATTGTAAAAGACAGTGTGGTGATTCCTCAAAGATCTAAGATCTTTTCACATAGTCCCAAATTTCTTGGAGACTTTGTTCATTCCTTTTTATCCTTTTTTCTCTAATCTTGCCTTCTTGTTTTATTTCATTGAGTTGATCTTTGATCTCTGATATCCTTTCTTCTGCTTGGTCAATTCGGCTGTTGAAACTTGTGTATGCTTTACGAAGTTCTCATGTTGTGTTTTTCAGCTCCATCAATTCACGCATATTCCTCTCTAAGCCGTTTATTCTTGTTAGCATTTTGTCACGTCTTTTTTCAAGGTTTCAAGTTTCTTTGCATTGGGTTAGAACATGTTCTTTTAGCTCAGAGAAGTTTTTATTAATCACCTTCTGAAGCCTGTTTCTGTCAATTCATCACACTCATTCTCCATCCATCCTTGTTCCCTTGCTGGCGAGGAGTTGTGATCCCTTGGAGGAGGAGAGGTGTTCTGGTTTTGGGTGTTTTCCTCCTTTTTGCGCTGGTTTCTTCCCATCTTTGTGGATTTATCCACCTGTGGTCTTTGTAGTTGTTGACTTTCAGATTGGGTCTCTGAGTGGACGTCCAGTTTGTTGATGATGAAGTTATTTCTTTCTGTTTCTTAGTTTTCCTTCTAACAGTCTGGCCCCTCTGCTGTAGGACTGTTGGGGTCCACTCCAGGCCCTGCTTGCCTAAGGATCACCTGCAGCAGCTACAGAACAGTAAGGGTTGCTGCCAGTTTCTTCTTCTGCTATCTTTGTCCCAGAAGGATACCTGCCAGATATCAGTCTGAGCTCTCCTTTATGAGGTGACTCTTTGTATATACTGGGGTCAGGGAGCTGCTTGGGGAGACAGTCTGTCCATTTTAGGAGCTCAAGTGCTGAGCCGTGAGCTCTATTGTTCATTCAGAGCTGCTGGGCACGTACATTTAAGACTGCTGCAGCAGAACTCATAAACGCCTTTTTTAATTTTTATTTTTTCCCAGGTGCTCTGTCCCAGGGAGTTAGGACTTTATTTATAAGTTTCTGTCATGCTGCTGCCTTTTTTCAGGGCTGCCCTGCCCAGTGAGGAGGCAGGCTAGTCACAGTCTGCCAGCAGAGGCGTTGCTGAGCTGCTGTGGGCTCTGCCCAGCTGCCATGTGAACTTTCCTGCAGTCCTGTTTATAGGGGTATAGTTAGAACTGCCTCGGCAATGGTGGCCCACCTCTGTAATGGTGGACTCTCTCTGTAATGGCGGGCTGCCTCGGCAATGGCAGGCTGCCTCAGCAATGGCAGACCACCTCTGTAGTGGTGGACTGCCTCGGTAATGGCGGATGCCCCTCCCCCCACAGAGATGGACCATCCCAGGTTCAGCTGTGCTTGCTGTGAAACTCTCAATGCAGAGCATTTCAGATTTCTATTTTTTTGTAGGGGTGGGGACCAGCTGAGCCTGATCACCTGGATCTCTGCCTCAGAACCCCTTTTTTTTTCAGTTGAACAGGCAACTGTCTCCCAGCTGTTCCAGTGGCCTGTTGAAAAGGTGCTGGGATCTGTGTGATTTCCCATGTGGCAACCCACTGCACCGGCTGAAACAGCCACACTGAGATGCGTGGTGCTTTTTTGCCCAGGAATCTCCTTACTGACTCCCTGTTTCAATCCCCTTTTTATCAGTTGAATGGGCAACTCTGTCTCACAGGAACTCCAATCACCAGCTAAAACAGTGCCCAGACCCATGTATTTTGTGCGGATACCCACCATGCCAGCCAAAACAGCCGTACTGGTGACCCATGTGGCTCATCCACCTGGGAATCTGCTGGTCTGTGGGCAATAAAAATCCATCTGGAAATGTGGCATCCACTCACCCTCTGTGCTTTCACTGGGAGCTGCAATCCTGAGCTGCTCCTAATCAGCCATCTATCTTTTTATCTTTTAAACCAGAAAACAAAATTAAGCTCATGTGACCAGATTTTGAGAAATAAACTCCAAAATATTTTAAGCCATGATTTATTTCAAATGAATAGGAAAATAATGATTTTTGCTTACACCATGCAGAGATAAGCATTCATTTGTTATTCAGAAGAAAATTATATGCAGTGCTTTTATAGTTAACATCTTGAGGCAAATGTTCACTTAAATTCATAATGTCTCCATTGGCCTTTCACCAAAAGAGAAATATATCTTAAAAGCTTACTTCAATTTGCTCATTGACTATGATTAACCTTTTCTACCATATTTATATTTGATATCTAGATTTTAAAGAATATCACACAAAGCTTCTTAAAATATTGGTAAACATTTTGAGATGTCTTTATTAAGCAACCATATCAGCAGAGAAGTGGTAAACTGTTAAACTTTCTTTTTTGCCCCAAATTTTGTGTCAGAAAGGAAAATAAATACCACTTCTCTCCTTCTAGAGGTCACAAGATTCTTTTGCATTAAATGTGGTGGAGCAAAAAAGTAAAGATGGATAAAGAGAGGCAATGATTCTAAGGTACCCTTAGCATAGGGAATTTCAATATTTCAATGATTCTAAGGCACTCTTAGCATAGGGAATTTCATTTACAGTTGGCTGCTTTACAACACAGTTTAACTTTTTTTGGTGAGAATCACTTTGATATCCGTTAACAGCATAAACAGGTTGACTCCTTTTCCATAAATATGTTGTTTCCAACTAGTTTCCAGTCTTGCTTCCATGCCCAAAGTTCCAGCACATCTAGGTACTCCTGTCTTAGCCAATGGACAGGATGTATTTGAAAATGAGAAAAATGGGTTGAAATTAGGAAGAAAAGTACTTCGTTATAGATGAAATGGTTTTAAATAGTTGTATATAATGAATGACAGAGCATCTATTTTGGTACATTATGGCTTAAAATGCTATTTACTTTCAACTTCACCAATAAACACAGCTGTATGGTTTTGAAAAGCAATGAAAGGCATGCACCTCTCAGATTTAGCACATCTGACCAAGTAAGACACAAACATCTTTAAAAATATGCTTCATGCACTGTATTGGATTTTTTTAAGATGTAAATTTTAATGCGTTATTTCCTTTCTGAACTTGAACGGGAACCAGAATGGGATGATCCAGAAGATGACCTGTGGTGTCTGGGTAAAGTAGTGGTGTTCCGAAGGGGATGACCCTGGGCTCAGGGTTGTTTAGTGTTTTCACCAATCACCTGGCTTTCGGGTGACTGTGATCTTGTTCGTCTTTTTTTGCAATCACCAGATGAAGAAGATCTAGAATGACTTCTCTTTCTGTTCCTCCCAGGAGAAGATGATGAACTTGAATAAGATCATTTTCGTGGGGAAGAAGAGCCCTGGTGGGACCCGGAGCTAGATCTTGATTTCGATCCACAAGATCTACAATGTTCTCTGGAATTGAAGCGAGATCTTGACTGGAAACTGGAAGAACTTCTTGAATGGGACCTGGACCTAGACCTTGAACTTGAGGGGGAGGATGAGCATGATGAAGATCATGAATGTGAAGATAGAGACTTTGAGTGACTTTGTATTTTAGATTCTTCATCCTCATCTAATTTATATTTAGAAAGATCTTCATCCTCATCCTCTTCTTCCTCTGATTCTTTATCTTCAACTTCCTTTAATATAGATGCAAGACCAACTGCTTTCCCTCTTTATTTTTTCTTTTTACATCCAAATTCATCATATTCACCATCAGATTCTTCTCTTTCTATATATTCAACATTTCCTCTTTCATTAAAACCACCACCATATCCTGTTCTTTCTTCTAATTTAGCATACTTTGGAGTATTGCACATATTACATTCTGATATTCTGGCCCAGTTCACATTGCTGCAAGTTTTACACTGCCAGTCATTAGCACTAAATAGGCCTCGGTTCTTTTCTGCAAGTGTCTTTCCTATTTCAGTGCCCCCAGCTTTCATCATCGTGGCCTCAGTTGTTTTCTCCCGACCACATCGATTACAACTGGTTCTTCTAGCAAAGTTTACATTTCCACATTTTTGTCAGGGCAAATCCAGTCCCTGTCATTGACTCAGAAATTCTTGGTCAACATCTTGAACGCCACCAGCACAGCCACCTGCAGCTATGTCTTCCAGCTTTGTTCTTTTTGCTTAGGATTGTCTTGGCTATACGGGCTCTTTTTTGATTCCATATGAAATTTAAAGGAGATTTTTCTAATCCTGTGAAGAAAGTCAATGGTAGCTTGATAAGGATAGCATTGAATCTATAAATTGCTTTGAGGAGCATGGCCATTTTCATAATATTGATTCTTCCTATCCATGAGCATAGAATGTTTTTTCATTTGCATCCTTTCTTATTTCCCTGAGCAGTGGTTTGTAGTTCTCCTTGAAGAGATCCCTCATATTCCTTCTAAAACTATCCCAAACAATAGAAAAAGAGGAACAACTCCCTAACTTATTTTATGAACCTAGCATCATCCTGCTACAAAAACCCAGCAGATAAAACAAAAAAAGAAAATTTCAGGCCAATATCCCTGATGAACATCAACGCAAAAATCCTCAATAAAATACTGGCAAACCAAATCCAGCAGCATATAAAAATGCTTATCCACCACGATGAAGTCAGCTTGATCCCTGGGATGCAAGGCTGGTTCAACACACGCAAATCAATAAACGTAATCCACCACATAAATAGAAACAATGGCAAAAACCACATGATTAACTGAATAGATGGAGAAAAGGCCTTCAACAAAATTCAACACTCCTACATGCTAAAACCTCTCAATAAACTAGGTATTGATGGAACGTATCTCAAAATAATAAGAGTTAGTTATGACAAACCTACAGCCAATATCACTGAATGGGAAAAAGCTAGAAGCACTCCCTTTGAAAAAAGTCACAGGACAAGGATGCCCTCTCTCACACTCCTATTCAACATAGTACTGGAAGTTCTGGCCAGAACAATCAGGCAAGAGAAAGAAATAAAGGGTATTCAAATAGGAAGAAAGGAAGTCAAGTTGTCTCTGTTTGCAGATAACATGATTGCATATTTAGAAAACCTCATTGTCTCAGCCCAAATTCTCCTTAAGCTAATAAGCAACTTCAGCAAAGTCTCAGGATACAAAATCAATGTGCAAAAACCTCAAGTATTCCTATACACAAATAATAGACAAACAGAGAGCAAAATCACGAGTGAACTCCCATTCACAATTGCTGCAAAGAAGCTAAAATAGCTAGAAATACAGCTTTAAAGCTCTTTAATAAACTTTGTCTCCTGCTTTAAAACTTGCATCCATCTCTCTGCCTTAAGCTCCTCTGTCAAATTCTTTCTTCTGAGAAGCCAAAAATTGAGGTTGCTACACATTGTGTAGAAAACTACCACCACTAACAAGGGTAGTTTTGTTGAGGCAGTGAAGAAGACTGAAATCTAACTCAAGTTACAGATACCAAATCCTGCAGGGAATGCCCAGAGGGAAGGGCTAGCAATGTAGGGGATTTGTTTCACTAGAAAAAAAATATTAAAATTTATATGGAACCAAAAAAGAGCCTGCATAGCCAAAGCAAGACTAAACAAAAAGACAAATCTGGAGGCATCACATTAGCCAACTTCAAACTATACAATAAAGCCATTGTCACCAAAACAGCAGGGTATTGTTATAAAAATAGATACATAGACCAATTGCAAAGAATGGAGAATTCAGAAAATAAGCCAAATACTTATAGCCAACTGATTTTCAACAAAGCAAACAAAAGCATAAAGTGGGGAAAGGACACCCTATTCAACAAATGGTGCTGGGATATTGGCAAGCCACAAGTAGAAGAATGAACCTGGATTGTGATTTCTCACCTCATACAAAAATCAACTCAAGATGAATCAAGGACTTAAATCTAAGATCTGAAACCATAAAACCTCTAGAAGATAACACTGGAAAAACCCTTCTACACATCAGCTTAGTCAAAGACTTCATGACCAAGAACCCAAAATCAAATGCAACAAAAACAAAGATAAATAGACGAGACTTAATTAAACTAAAAAGCTTCCACACAGCAAATGAAAAAATCAACAGAGTAAACAGACAACACACAAAGTGGGAGAAAATCTTCACAAGCCATACATCTAACAAAGGACTAATATATAGAATCTATAATACAAGGAATTCAAACAAATTAGCAAGAAAAAAATCCCATCAAAAAGTAGACTAAGTACGTAAATGGACAATTCTTAAAGAAGACACACAAATGGCCAAAGAGAAAAAAGGAAAGTTAAAAAAACAAGAGGTTATCAGCAACCAAGAGAACAGGAAAAAAATTTTGCAATCTACCAATATGACAAAGGGCTAATAACCAAAATCTACAAAGAACTTAAACAAATTTACAAGAAAAAAAACAAACAACCCCATCAAAAAGTGAGTGAAGGATATGAACAGACACTTCTCATAAGAAGACATTTATGCATCCAACAAACATATTAAAAAAAAAAGTTCATCATCACTGGTCATTAGAGAAATGCAAATCAAAACCATGTTGAGGTACCATCTCACACCAGTTAATGGCAACCATTAAAAAAATCAAAAGACAACGAATCCTGGAGAGGATGTGGAGAAATAGGAATGCTTTTACCCTGTTTGTGGGAGTATAAATTATTTCAACCATTGTGGAAGACAGTGTGGCGATTCCTCAAGGATCTGGAACCAGAAATACCATTTGACCCAGCAATCCCATTACTGAGTATACACCTGAAGGATTATAAAACATTCAACTATAAAGACACATGCACATGTATGTTTATTGTAGCACTTTTCACAATAGCAAAGACTTGGAACCAACCCCAAATGTCTATCAAAGATAGACTGGATAAACAAAATATGGCACATATACACCATGGAATACTACAAAGCCATAAAAAAGGATGAGTTCATGTCTTTTGCATAGACATGGATGAATCTGAAAACCATCATTCTCAGCAAACTGACATAAGAACAGAAAACTAAACACTGCATGTTCTCACTCATAAGTGGGTGTTGAACATTGAGAACACATGGACACAGGGAGGGGAACATCACACACTAGGGCCTGTTGAGGGGTAGGGGGTTGGGGGGGGGGGATAGCAGGGGGGTGGGGGAATTGGGGGAGGCCTAACATTAGGAGAAATACCTAATATAGATGATGGGGCGATGGATGCAGCAAACCACTATGGCACATGTATATTTATGTGACAAACCTGCACATTCTGCAGATGTGCCCCAGAACTTAAAGTATAATTTTAAAAAAGAGGTTCTTGTAACATAGATGTCCAAGGGATTAACTTTCTATAGACTTTCTATCCAGCCCAATGAGAAAAATTTGAAAACAGATGTGACCAGAGAAGAGAATACACCTGGACTTTAGCTACAAGCTTTCCATACCATAGACACAGCACAATCCAATTCTTGTAGGTTGATAAGCTGGTGAAGTTCAACCTTATGATATTGGGAGACTCAGAGGAGTAGCACTTTTGAATGTCAAGGTTGACTCCCCTCCAATTACTTCTCAATCCAGATGGGGGCAACGTGCTTTATCATCTATGTAAATGTTTATTTTACCAAATAACTGTGTCCAGAGCATTTGTAATGGAACATAGTTCACAATCCTTACACTATCCAGTACAAAATGGAAAAGAAAGAATAAGGGAAATAAAAAGTTATTATTACCAAAATAATATTGATCATATTTTAATTTTATGGGAGAAAATATTTGCAAACTGTCCATCTGACAAGGGATTAATAACCAGAATATATAAGGAGCTCAAACAACTCTATAAGAAAAAAAATCAAATAATCTGATCAAAAGATGGGGAAAATATTTGAAGAGACATTTATCAAAAGAAGATATACAAATGACAAACATAGCATATGAAAAGGTGTTCAACATAACTGACAGCTAAAGGAGTTTAAGTGTGCTTACACAGCACTGTCCACCTTGACAGTGATGAATTATATGTACTTACAAATGCATCTAATTTCTACTTATTTTCTCCTCACTTTTTCTAATGGAATCTTAGATTCACCAGAAGAAAAAAAAAAGCTATTTCATAAGCAAAAGAGAATTTGTCTAGTATGTTCTGAAATAAGCCACACCTTTAAATTTGGGGTCTTGAACAGGACTCAGTAGCCCAGAAATTCCCTAATTCCTCTGTGATCAACACCACAGAGAGGCGAGAAGGAAAGGAAGTTGCTACTCTGCTACGTCATTCTTCCATAGGATTGAACAGGGACCCAAGGGTCAGACTGGACCTTTTGCTGATAGCAATGTGGGTGAGGTCACAACAAAACCAATGTGTATTTGAATGTATATTCAAATTGGGTTTTTTTGTTTTGGGGTTCCAAGTTTCTTTGTAGAGACAGGATCTCCCTATGTTGCCCAGGCTGGTCTTGAACTCCTGGCCTCAAGCAATCCTCCGACCTCAGCCATCGAAATTAATGAGATTATAGGCATGAGCCCCTGCGCACATATTGAAACTATCAATCAATCAAAAAAAAAAATCATCACTCTCTCTCTGTTTTATAGAAAAAGAAAATGATGATTCCACTGTGTTCTCTCTACAAAATGCCATAGACGTTCTTGCCTTTTAGCAGCATGTTGAGAGGTCCCAGAGAAAAATTACGCTTCGCTGAGGAGTGCTCCAACTCCACAATCTCTTCACGAATGTCCCACCATCTTTCAGCATCTTTCCATACTTCTCTCGGGAGCTAATTCAAAACTTCCCTACTT
Source organism: Ateles fusciceps (assembly GCA_036589455.1). Lineage (NCBI taxonomy): Eukaryota > Metazoa > Chordata > Mammalia > Primates > Atelidae > Ateles > Ateles fusciceps. Next base: position 54,247 of record JAZHEH010002597.1, read on the forward strand.
TTACCAAACCTTCATTCCCTTCATTCTTAGGCAATCAGTCCACTTTCTACACAGAAAAAAAGGAAATTCCATAAGTATTCCTTCCATCTCCCATTGTCATTTATTCCTACACCCGTTTTCCTTCTTAATTCACTAGAAGGTTCCCCTCCTACAGCCCAGAGATAATCTGATCACCTTTGTTCTAGATGAAATTGAGTCCTTCCCCACCTCCTTAGATATAAGGAAAGAGTTAAGGAATAATTTCCATAACTCTCTCCTTTTACTACATTCCTACCTCTTCCTTCTACTGGCTCTGTCCCTTCAGCATATAAATATATTCAAGTCTCTTACCTCCTTCCCATCAACTCAGGGACTCATCACATATCAAATGGGAAAAGAAAAAAAATTCCTCTACCCCACTGTTTGCAGACTAGGGTCCATAGTCTTTAGAAGCTTCCTAAAATAATGTTTAAATTTATGTTATTATATGTATGCATTTTATAGAAAAAGAAATTATGGCCTTTCTGAGAGTCTCAAAGTCTCAAATGAGCTAGTAACCTAAAAATGATAAGCTGTGCTAGATCTCTCTAAAATGCAAATCTGTTTGTATCATTTCCCCAATTAAAATAATTCAATATCAGCTTTAAGTTACAATCTAAACACTTGATCTGACACCTGCCAGCCTTTCTCAAACATTTATGATGTGTCCAAATTTCACTAGTAGGAAATGGCAGAAATAGAATTCAAACTTCTCTCCAAATTCAAAGCCCATGTCTTAAGTAAAGTGACTTGCAGAAAACCTGACTTACATTTGTTGGAATCATCCTCTTAATAGGATTGATTCTTCAGAAATAAATGGAAGACATCTCATCAGCCTCATCAGGGATGGGAAGTCAAAGCTTTGACTATGAAATGAAGCACCTTATATCCCCAGGAGGACAGGCAGGCTGATTTATGTTTCTATATACAGGTCCTGTCTAATGAATTTTCAAGTGCTTTTTGATGAGCCCTCAAAATCTGTTGTAGAAGAAGGTGGTGAATAAATACTTGGCACTTTGAGGTAATAAAAACAAAATCTCTTGGGTAAAAATAAATACACATGTACACACGAATACAGGAAAACTAGTGAAATCTGAATATGATGGGTTAATTGTATCAATGGTAATATCATGGTTGTGATATTATACTATACTTTTACAAGAAAAAATGTGTAGTTCCAGAGGTACAGTATTTCCAAACTTCCCTCTCCATTCCTGTGTCACTCCCCCAGCCCTTTGGTCCAGATTTCAAGTCTGCCATTCTGCTGATTTTGCCTTGTCAATTGTTTCCTTTCCTTTGCTCTGTCTGGAGCTCTGTCTTGAATCTCTGCTCAACTGGACTGTTTCTGGGCCCCGAGAAGATGCTAGGTCCAGTCAAACCCTCATCAAACTGGGCCTTATTCTTGTAGACACTCCAGAGTATTTATATATCACAGGTAAACTGTTCAGAGTCTGACATTGGATGGGCATCATGTAATGAATGTTGGCATCTTCTGCAACCAAAGTCTTGACCACTTCCTGGGATTTTAGTGAAGGCAGACTACTAATAATGATATGTCAGTCAACTGAGTTCAGAGACAGACTAAAAGGAAGCACCAAGTTATATTGTTTAATACATGTTAAGCCTTTGCAAAACCTCTTCCTGTTTGACATCAGCTTATTTTTATGCAGGCATTCAAATAAATCTTATCTATACACCAAAATAAATAAATAAATAAGATACCACTATACACTTAATAGAATGGTTAAAATCAAGGCTAAGTATCGTGGCTCACATCTGTAATCCCAGAGCCAAGTCAGGAGGATTACTTGAGGCCAGGATTTTTAGACTAGCCTGAGCAACATAACAAGACCCCATAGCTAGAAAAAAAAAAAATTACCCAGTTGTGTTGGCACACACTTGTAGTCCTAGCCACTTGGGAGGCTGAGGCAGGAGGATTGCTTGAGCTGAGGAGTTCAAGGTTGCAGTGAGCTCTGATCACACCACTGCACTTCAGCCTGGGTGACAGAGCAAGAGTCTATCTCTAAAAAAAAATAATAATAATACAAAATAAATGTAAAAAGAAATATTAAAAAAAGAATAGTTGAAATCCAAAACACACATATTGCCAAATGCTGGTAAGAACATAGAGAAATAGGAAATCCATTGCTGGTAGGAATGTAAAATGGTACAGCTACTCTGAAAGACAGTTTGACATTTTGTTACAAAACTAAACATAGGTTTACCATACAATCCAGAAATTATAGTCCTAGGTACTTACACAGATAAATCGAAGATGTACCTTCACAAAACTGCACACAAATGTTTACAGCAACTTTATATATAATTTCCAAAAATCAGAAGTAACCACAATGTCCCTCAACAGCTGACTGAATAAGCAAACTGTGGTACATCCATACAATGGAATATTATTGAGCAGCAAAAATAAATGAGCTATGAAGCCACAAAAAGACATCAAGGAACCTCAAGTGCATATTGCTAACTGAAAAGTCAATCTGAAAAGGCTACATACTATATGACTTCAACTAGATGGCATTCTAGAAAAGGCAAAACTCTTATAGAGACAGTAAAAAGATTAGTAGTTTCTAGGGGTTTGAGAGGAGAGATGAATAGGTGAAGCATAGGGAATTTTTAGGGCATTGAAACTATTCTCTATGATACTGTAATAATAACTACATGTCATTTGTCAAAACTGGTAGAACTGTACAGCACTGCTATGGACTGAATTGTGTCCCTACCAAAATATTTATGTTGAAGCCTTAACTTCCCATTGTGACTGTATTTGGAAATAGGGCCTTTAAAAAGGTAATAGGTCATAAGAGAAGGACTTGATATAATAGGACTGGTGATTGCTGTCATTACAAGAAGGTACATCAGAGCACTCTCGCTCTCTCTCCCTCTCTCTCTCTCTCTCTCTCTCTGCTGAGGCATAGAGGAAAGCCAGTCTGAGCACACAGAGAGAAGGTTGCTGTCTACAAACTATGAAGAGAGACAACCTTTCTCCACCAGAAAATCATCCTGCTGGACCTTAATCTGGCCCTTCATGCCGATAGAACTGTGAGCAAATAAAATTCTGTTAGCTAAACCATCTAATCTATGGTATTTTGTTATGGCAACCTGAGCAAACTAATATAAGCACAACAAGTGAACCCTAATGTAAGCTATGGACTTTAGTTCATAATAATACATCAATACTGATTTTTCAATTGTAACAAATGTACCACACTAATGAAAGATGTTAACAAAAGGAGAAACTGTGGGAAGGAGTGATATGTGGAACTCTTTATTTTCTCCTCAGTTTTTCCATAAACCTAAAATTGCTGTTAAAAAAAAGTCTATTAATTTTAAAAAGTACTTTGGAAGAGAGTTTTTCTGACTTTTACAATATACTGTGTTTCAATAAGATTACAATCTGACCATGCTCTATATCTGCAAATATATCATTATAAATTGATAGCTGTGTATGTTCATTAAAAGTTTTCATCGTTTTGGTCTTTGATAAAAATGTAACTTTGATGACGAGGAGAATATTGGTAAAATACTTTAAAGTTTATATTTTAAAATATTAGTATCAGTCAGGGTCTAATCAGGAAAGCAGAACCACAGCCCCATAAAAAAAAATTACACAGTCCAAAACCCTGTAGGTTTCTCAACCTCCAAAATTAATATTTTGGACCAGATAGCTTCATGTTCCAGGGAGGGCTACTGTCCTCTGCACTGTAGGATATTAGCCATATACTTAGACTCTGCCCACTAGATGCCAGTAGCAACTCTTACATCTGCTCTCCCTAATCTCCCCACTCCATCATGATAATCAAAAATGTCTCCAAAATTTCCAAATCCATCCTGAGCATCAATATCACCCTCAGTTTAGAACCACTTATGTGAAGGAATTTGATCAGGGTATTGTGGGATTCGGTTAAGCAGTCTACATACGCTGGTATCCCCCAAATCTGATGCTGAAGCTTGAGGTCTACAGGGTAAGTAGTCAGGAAGGGAAGATAAACATACAGCAGGGTGAGGAAGAACAAACTGGAACTCAAGCATGAGTGGGTCCCCTACAAGGATGGGCTGAACCCCATGTCTCTTCTTGCTGCCTCTGTCACTGGTAGCATAGGTGTCCTACAGAAGCTAGGGCTCTTGATCACAAAGCTAAACACACTTGGCCCAAAAGTCAGAGAAACTGAAAGATCTGGGAAAGGCAGAGCAGTCGAAAGCCCATTGCTCACTCACATCAACAATGTAAACCAGCAAATAAGCAGCAATATGTATGAGCTACAAAATGGTTACCGCTTAACTTCCACCCTACCAATCTTGCACAAAAATCTCTCTTGTGGCTTACCCTAACCAGAAATACACAGGAAAAGAAATTCTGAGAAATGTCATTGAACCTACTCAAACACATCACAAAGCCACCACCAAGTCTCACATTAATGTTATGAAATTAAGGTGTTCAAAACTGATTAAGTAAGCTTGTCATTATCTTATTTTTATTTTCAAGTGATCTTCAAAAAAATATAGAAATACTCTTATAAACCTGCAGGGACCTTCAACAAACTATTTCCTACAGAATATTAATTCTATTCAGTTTATAATCAAATTCTGCCTCATGTTTCCTGCACTGTACTCATATATGAATCAGTCTTTTAAAATCAATTTAAAACTTAAATGTAGCGTATGTGACATATTAGCAATTTCTTGTTGCAGAGGCCTGATGTTGATAGTATCTCACTTTATCTCTTCCAGGCTGGGTAACCTTGAATAGCCCATATTTGCATAGTGTATTTCCTATGGATTTTTTCATTCCCAACTAATTAGTTTAGAATCCATCTGCCAGAGTGTGAAGATGTCCTTGCTGGCACTAGTTACAGGCCTTTCCTTATGAATGATCATGCAGATTTGGAAAGATGAAGTCTGTCTTCTCTCTAGTATATAAAATCTAGGTAATTTAGGATGTTTTAAGTATGGCATGGAGCATGCCGGAGTTTCATAATGACCTGTTTAGAATATAAAAGATAAGACCAAGCCCCTGCAAATAACAGAACACTTCTGTTATATGTCTAAGATAATGAGAGGGGCTTTATTTGGGAAATAACTCAAAAGACATTATCACATTGGTTCAGTAAAATCTTTGTGAAGATGTCATCTGAATCAGGCTTGAGCTGGGGCACTGCCTGACCCCCATTGTATACACAGCCATGAGACAAACAATACCTCCTCTAAAATTCTAAGAGCCAAACATTCCTGCTTCCCTATTGCCCCAGAGCCTTAAAGGGTCTTGGCCACCAGAGGGATGTGTTCTTAAATAAGCAAGATATTTCATAATGTTACAGATACCCTCCCAATCAAATAGATCATATCATTTATCTATCTCCCAGTGAGACTGTAAACTTCTACATGAATGTCTAGAAAGAATTACAAATTTGCATGTTCTCATATCCTTAAGTACAGGAAGTCCCTTCTCCTCAAGAATTTCTGAGAGGAATCAGGAGTGCTTTTATTCCTGGACCAAACTGAGGGTTGGGCTGCTATTTCTATAGTCCAATAACAAGATGCAGATGAAATGGGGGAGGAAGAGAGTGTTTTATTTCTGTAACTGGTTACAGGGAGAAGACCTGGAAATTATCATCAGACCAACTCAAATTACAAAGATTTCCAGAGCTTATATAACCTTCTAAGCTATATGTCTACATGTAAGTATGCATTCATCTGAAGACACAAGTGATTAACTTATTTTAATCTACAACTAAGGCCTGAGTCCTGAAAATCTTCCTCTCAAGACTCAGTAAATTTACTTAATCTAAATGAGTCCAGGTACTGGGTTGATCACCCTTATCTCGCCTCCTGCTAAATCATGAAGGTTTGGGCAGTTCCTTCAGACCTCCAGTAAACTTGTTTGTGGAGGCCTGGGGAGTTTCTTCAGACCACCAATGAAACTTGTTTAATCCTAAATGGGTCCTGTTAAGAAATCCTTTGTTATTCTGTCACACTTTAAAGCCCAGGAAAGGCCTAGGCAAAACTCCGGGTGGGATTTTTGTTACATTCCAGCCTTTGTATAAGGGCACTGGCTCAATGAGCTTTCAATGTTTAACCTAGCTACTCAGACAGTGCTGGGACATTTGTAATGGAGGCCAGCATTAGCAAGACCTGGTCTGCCATGCTTTCACTGGCCCGCCATGCTTTCACTGGCCCATGAGTCAATCCTGATTTATTGTTAGCCACTACAAATAGCCAGACCTAGAACCTACAGCCTCAAGCCTCAACACTCCATCAGAGGCTCTCTAACATGAAACTTTTCTCCCAAACTTGCTAATCATTCTATTGTGAGTGTAACCAGAAAAACACTTCTCACAAGAGATGGCATTGATGTTTTGGCAACATGTAGAGACCATTCATTCTATATTATACTGAAAGTATACCACAATAAGCTTGCTTGAATCCAGTGTGTCAGCAATTAGGTAACATGGCCACCTTCTCCTGGGATACACAAACCAAGGTTTGATCTCTATCTACATTGTTGCTGGAACCCCTTCAAGACATGAGCATTGTCACTAAACATTGCCGAACCTGGCAGACATCATCTTCTCTTCTAATGAATTCTTTCTTGCCTTCTTGGTCATGGTCTCTATAATCTAATTTCCATTCAACTCCCTTGATTTGCCCAAATTTGTGTATCAACCATTATTGATTGGTGGAGTTCCCCCAGAAGTAATACAGCCTCTGTGTGAATCAGTTTATGTAAATGGTTTAGGGCTACAGAGGAGTATCCCATATCTCCATCCACCAGAATCTATTCGGACCTCAGATAACACATCTTGTCACATTTCTTTTTATTTCTAACCGTCTTCAACAAGTGTCAGTAATAAGAGTGCCCATACTGAATCTAGATTATTGCTAAGGAATTACTTAAGAGTAGATAAAGAAGTTGATTCCCTTTCCAAGACGCCAATTTCCTGTCATTTTTTCTCCTGTATGTGAGTTTCTACTTCCTCTTCATCTATAAAGGGGGAATAATAATAATACCTTTAGATTTGTTGTAAGAATTAAATTATATTGAATTAACAAGTTAATATATACTTGTTAATTTAAAAATTACTTAGTATGGACTAAGTGCATAACAAATGTTACATGAAATTAATATGAAAGAAATAAAAGTTGAAAAAATACAGATTCTGTGGGACATCTAGGAGTCACTTTGTCCCTAAAGCCATTACAATAAGTTTCTGGAGCCCTTATCATTTAAATCTTGTATAATACCAAACACTATTAAGTTGAGAACATTATAAGGCTTGGATACTTTAGTAAAACTTTTTCTGAGAATAAGTCTAATAAAACTCCTTTTCTTTTTCAGAACAAGTAGAAACTTCAAATAGCCAAAATTTTATCTCCCTGTGTATTTTATTCTCTATTTTTTGTGGAAAAGTGTGAAAAGATACATCAAAACAAATTGATATGTAGAGATTTTCTGTGGATTAGAAATTAAATGAAAACATGGAAAAATACTAATAAATTTTGAATCTAGTAGTAGGTATATGGGTATGTATTATACTATAATTTCAACTCTTTATATGACTGAAAATGTTTTGTTTTGTTTTGGTATATATATATATATATATATATATTATAATTTTTTTTTTGCACTTTAAGTACTGGGCTACATGTGAAGAACATGCAGGATTGCTGCTTAGGTACATACATGGCAATGTGGTCTGCTGCCTCCATCCCCATCACGTATATCTGGCATTTCTCCCCATGTTATCCCTCCCCAAATCCCTCCCCCACTGTCCCTCCAATAGTCCCCTCCAACAGAACCCAGTGTGTGATGCTCCCCCTCCCCTGTGTCCATGTGTTCTCATTGTTCACACCCACCTATGAGTGAGAACATGCAGTGTTTGATTTTATGTTCTTGTGTCAGTTTGCTGAGAATGGTGGTTTCCAGATTCATCCATGTCCCTACAAAGGACACAAACTCATCATTTTTTATGGCTGCATCCCATATACACATAAACAAATGTGTATATGTGCCACATTTTCCTTATCCAGTCTATCATCGATGGGGAATTTGGTTGGTTCCAACTCTTGGCTATTGTAAACAGTGCTGCAATGCACATACGTGTGCATATGTCTTTATAATAGAACAATTTATAATCCTTTGGATATATACCCAGTGATGGGATTGCTGGGTCAAATGGAATTTCTATTTCTAGGTCCTTGAGGAATCGCCACACTGTCTTCCACAATGGCTCAACTAATTTACATTCCCACAAACAGTGTAAAAGTATTCCTATTTCTCCACATCCTCTCCAGCATCTGTTGTCTCCAGATTTTTTTAATGATCACCATTCTAACTGGCGTGAGATGTATCTCAATATAGTTTTGACTTGCATTTCTCTAATGACCAGTGATGATGAACACTTTTTCATGTTTGTTGGCCTCATATATGTCTTCTTTTGAAAACTGTCTGTTCACATCCTTCACCCAATTTTGAAGGAGTTTGCTTGTTTTCTTCTTGTAAATCTGTTTTAGTTCTTTGTAGATTCTCGATATGAGTCCTTTATCAGATGGATAGATTGCAAAAATTGTTTCCCATTCTGTTGGTTGCCAGTTTACTCTAATTATTGTTTCTTTTGCTGTGCAGAAGCTCTGGAGTTTAATTAGATCCTATTTGTCTATTTTGGCTTTTGTTGCCAATGCTTTTGGTGTTTTAGTCATGAAGACCTTGCCTATGCCTATGTCCTGAATAGTTTTGCCTAGGTTTTCTTCTAGAGTTTTTATGATGTTAGCTATTATGTTTAAGTGTTCAATCCATCTGGAGTTAATTTTAGTGTAAGGTGTCAGGAAGGGGTCCAGTTTCTGCTTTCTGCACATGGCTGGCCAGTTTTCACAACACCATTTATTAAACAGGGAATCCTTTCCCTGTTGCTTGTTTTTGTCATGTTTGTCAAAGATCAGATGGTTGTAGACGTGTGGCACTGCCTCCAAGGCCTCTGTTCTGTTCCATTGGTCTATATCTCTGTTTTGGTAGCAGTACCATGCTGTTTTGATTACTGTAGCCTTGTAGTATAGTTTGAAGTCAGGTAACGTGATGCCTCCAGCTTTGTTCTTTTTGCTTAGAATTGACTTGGCTATGCGAGCTCTCTTTTGGTTCCATATGAAGTTTAAGGTGGTTTTTTCCAGTTCTGTGAAGAGGGTCATAGGTAGCCTGATGGAGATAGCATTGAATCTATAAATTACTTTGGGAGGTAAGCGCGATTTTCACAACACTGATTCCTTCTAACAATGAGCATGGAACGTTTTTCCATCTTTTTGTGTCCTCTCTTATTTCATTGAGCAGTGGTTTGTAGTTCTGCTTGAAAACGTCCTTTACATCCTTTGTTAGTTGTATTCCTAGGTATTTTATTCTCTTTGCAGAAATTGTGAATGGGAGTTCACTCATGATTTGACTCTCTTTAAGTCTGTTATTGGTGTATAGGAATGCTTGTGATTTTTGCATATTGATTTTGTATCCTGAGACTTTGCTGAAGTTGCTTATCAGTTTCAGAAGATTTTGGGCTAAGACACTGGGGTCTTCTAAATATACAATTATGTCATCTGCAATAGAGACAATTTGACTCCCCCCTTTCCTAATTGAATATCCTTTATTTCTTTTTCTTTCCTGATTGCTGTGGCTAGAGCTTCCAATACTATATTGAATAGGAGTGGTGAGAGGGGCATCCTTGTCTAGTGCCAGATTTCAAAGGGAATGCTTCCAGATTTTGCCCATTCAGTATGATATTGGCTGTGGGTTTGTCATAAATAGCTTTTATTATTTTGAGATAGGTTCCATCAATACCTAGCTTATTGAGAGTTTTTAGCATAAAGGGCTGTTGAATTTTGTAGCAGGCCTTCTCTCCATCTATTAAGATAATCATGTGATTTTTATCTTTGGTTCTGTTTATGTGGTTAATTACATTTATAGACTTGCCTATGTTGAACCAGCCTTGCATCCCCGGGATGAAGCCTACTTGATCGTGATGGATACGCTTTTTGATATGCTGTTGGATTTTGTTTGCCAGTATTTTATTGAAGATTTTTGCATCTGTGTTGATCATGAATATTGGCCTGAAGTTTTCTTTTCTTTTGAGTCTTGGCTGGGTTTTTGTATTAGGATGATATTGGTCTCATAAAATGATTTGGGGAAGGATTCTCTCTTTGGATTGTTTGGAATAGTTTCAGAAGGAGTGGTACCAGCTCCTCTTTTTATGTGTGGTAGAATTCAGCTGTGAACCCATCTGGACCTGGGCTTTTTTTGGTTGCTAGGCTATTAATTGCTGTCTCAACTTCAGCCCTTGTTATTGGTCTATTCAGGGTTTTGATTTCTTCCTGGTTTAGGCCTGGGAGGGTGCAAGTGTCCAGGAATTTATCCATTTGTTCCAGATTTACTGGTTTATGTGAATAGAGTTGTTTGTAGTAATCTCTGATGGTGGCTTGTATTTCTGTGTAATCTGCGGTGATATCCCCTTTTATCAGGTTTTGTTTTTTTTTTCCTGCCTCTATTTGATTCTTCTCTCATTTCTTTTTTTATTAATCTGGGTAGTGGTCTGTCTATTTTGTTGATCTTTTCAAAAAACCAGCTCCTGGATTTAATGATTTTTTGAAGGATTTTTGTGTCTCTATCTCTTTCAGTTCTGCTCTGATGTTAGTTATTTCTTGTCTTCTGCTAGCTTTTGAGTGTTTTTGATCTTGCTACCCTAGCTCTTTCAATTTTGACAATAGGATGATGATTTTAGATCTTTACTTGTTTCTTATGTGGGCATTATTGGTATAAATTTTCCTCTAGACATTGCTTTAAATGTGTCCCAGAGATTCTGGTACATTGCGTCTTTGTTCTCGTTGGTTTCAAAGAACATTTTTATTTCTGCCTCCATGTTATTGTTTATCCAGTCAAAATTCAAGAGCCAGTTGTTCAGTTTCCATGACGTTGTGCAGTTCTGAGTTAGTTTCTTAATCCTGAGTTCTAATTTGATTGCACTATGGTCTGAAAGACTGCTTGTTATGATTTCTATTATTTTGCATTTGCTGAGGAGTGATTTACTTCCAATTATGTAGTCAATTTTCGAGTAGGTGTGATGTGGTCCTGAGAAGAATGCATATTCTGTGGATTTGGGGTGGAGAGTTCTGTAAATGTCTATTAGGTTTGCTTAGTCCATATCTGAGTTCAAGTCCTGGATATCCTTGCTAATTTTCTGTCTCATTGATCTATCTAATATTGACAATGGAGTGTTAAAGTCTCCCACTATTATTGTGTGGGAGTCTAAGTCTCTTTGTAAGTCACTAAGAACTTGCTTTATGTATCTGGGTGCTCCTGTATTGGGTGCATATATATTAAGGATGGTTAACTCTTCTTGTTGCATTGATCCTTTTACCATTATGTAATGTCCTTCTTTGTTTCTTTGATCTTTGCTGATTTCAAGTTTATAAGAGACTAGGATTCCAACTCCTGCTTTTTTTTTTTTTTTTCTCTCCATTTTCTTGGTAGATCTTCCTCCATCCCTTTATTTTTGAGCCTATGTGTATTCTTACATGTGAGATGGGTTTCCTGGATAGAGCGCACCAATGCATTTTGACTTTTTATCCAATTTGCCAGTCTCTGTCTTTTGATTGGGGCATTTAGTCCATTTACATTTAAGGTAAATATTGTTATGTGTGAATTTGATCCTGCCATTTTGATGCTAGCTGGCTATTCTGCCCATTAGTTGATGCACTTTCTTCATTGTGTTGATGCTTTTTACCATTTGGTATGTTTTTGGAGTGGTTGGTACTGCTTGTTCCTTTCTAGGTTTAGTTCTTGTTTCAGGATCTCTTGTAAGGCAGGCCTGGTGGTGATGAAATCCCTCAGCAATTGCTTGTTTATAAAGGATTTTCTTTTCTCCTTCACTTATGAAGCTTAGTTTGCCTGGATATGAAATTCTAGGTTGAAAGTTCTTTTCTTTAAAGATGTTGAATATTGGACCCACTCTCTTCTGGCTTGTAGGGTTTCTGCCAAGAGACCCACTGTGAGTCTGATGGCCTTCCCTTTGTGGGTAACCCGATCTTCTTTCTGGCTGCACTTAGCATTTTTTCCTTCATTTTCAACCCTGGTGAATCTGACAATTATGTGACTTGGGGTTGCTCTTCTTGAGGAATATCTTTGTGGTGTTCTCTTGTATTTCCTAGACTTGAATGTTGGCCTGCCTTGCTAGGTTGAGGACATTCTCCTGGATAATGCCCTGAAGAGTGTTTTCCAGCTTGGAACAATTCCTCCGCCACATTAGGTACACCTATCAAATGTATATTAGGTCTTTTCACATAATCCCATATTTCTTGGACACTTTATTTCTTTTACTCTTTTTCTCTAATCTTGCCTTCTCATTTTATTTAATTGAGTTGATCTTCAATCTCTCGATATTCTTTCTTCTTCTTGGTTGATTTGGCTATTGAAACTTGTGTATGCTTCGTGAAGTTGTCCAGTTGTTTTTCAGTTCCATCAATTCATTTATATTCCTCTCTAAGCTGTTTATTCTCCTTAGCATTTCATCAAATCTTTTTTCAACGTTCTTAGTTTCTTTGCATTGGGTTAGAACATGTTCTTTAGCTCAGAGAAGCTTCTTATTACCAACCTTCTGAAGCCTGATTCTGTCAATTCATCACACTCATTCTCCAACCAGCTTTGTTCCCTTGCTGGTCAGGAGTTGTGATCCCTTAGAGGAGGAGAGGCATTCTGGTTTTGGGTGTTTTCATCCTTTTTGCACTGGTTTCTTCCCATCTTTGTGGATTTATCTACCTGTGGTCTTTGTAGTTGTTGACTTTCAGATTGGGTTTCTGAGTGGACATCCTTTTTGTTGATGATGAACTTACTTCTTTCTGTTTTTTAGTTTTTCTTTCTAACAGTCAGGCCTCTCTGCTGTAGGACTGTTGGAGGTCCACTCCCAGCCCTGATTGCCTGGAGATCACCTGCAGTGGCTGCAGAACAGTAAGGGTTGCCGCCAGTTTCTTCTTCTCCTATCTTTGTCCCAGAAGGTTACCTGCCAGATGACAGCCTGAGCTCTCCTTTATGAGGTGTTTCTTTGGATATAGGGGGATTGGGGATCTGCTTGGGGAGACAGTATGTCCCTTATAGACACTCATGTGCTGAACTGTGAGCTCCTTTGTTCCATTCAGAGCTGCTGGGCAGGTACATTTAAGTCTGTTGCAGTGGACTCGTTACCACCTTTTTTCCCAGGTGCTCTGTCCTGGGAAGGTGGGGGCTTTATTTATAAGTGTCTCACATGCTGCTGCCTTTTATCAGAGATGTCCTGCCCAGCAAGGAGGTAGCCTAGTCACAGTCTGCCAGCAGAGGCATTGCTCAGCTGCTGTTGGCTCTGCCCAGCTGCTGTGTGAACTTCCTTGCAGTTTTGTTTATAGAGGTATAGTTAGAACTGCCTCGGTAATGGCAGTAGGCTTCAGTAATGGCGGATTGTCTCTGTAATGGCAGACTGCCTTGGTAATGGCAGACTGTCTTGGTAGTGGTGTACTGCCTCGGTAATGGCAGATGCCCTTCCCCCCACAGAGCTGAACAGTCCTGGGTCCAGCTGTGCTTGCTGTGAAACTCTCAGTCCAGATTGCTGGTCTTTGTGGTCAGACCAGCTGAGCCAGATCACCTGGCTCCCCTGTTTCATTCTCCTTTTTTTCAGTTTAACAGGCGACTCTGTCTCCCAGGTGTTTAGGTGCCAGTTGAAACAGTGCCCAGATTTCTGTGATTTTTTCTGTGGAGATCCACTGTGCCAGCTGAAACAGCTGGCTGGAGAATCATGGCACTTTTCTGCCAGGGAATCTCCTGGTCTGTGGGCAGTAAAAATTCATTTGGAAATGTGGTGATCATTCACCCTCTGCATTTTCACTGGGAACTGCAATCCAGAGCTGTTCCTATTTGGCCAGCTTTGATTATCTCCCCCTGTAAATGTTTATAATAAACTGTAGGGAAAGTGGTAAAACTTAAGATGTATATTAAGGTCACTGAAAATTCAGCCTTAATCACTATGGCTTCTATATACTGATAATATTATATACTGATAATTGATACTATAATTACTCTTACACAGTATAAAGTCCTTAAACATGCCTTTTGAATTATCAAAGATTAATAATACATTTTTAAAAATAAAATTCATGAGGGAGGGATCCAAGATGGCCGATTAGGAGTAGCTCAGGATTGCAGCTTCCAGTGAAAGTGCGGAGGGTGAGTGGATGCTGCATTTCCAGACAGGTATTTATTGCCCACAGATCAAAAGATTCCCAGGCAGAGGAGCCCCACGGGTCACCAGTGCGGCTGGTTTGGCCGGGGCAGCTGTTTTGGCTGGCGCGGCTGTTTGGCAGCGCCCCAGCACGGCGGTTCCCCATACAAAATACACGGGTCTGGGTGCCGTTTTAGCTGGCAATTGGAGCTCCAGGAAGGCAGAGTTGCCCAACCATCTGATTAAACAGGGGACTGAAACAGGGAGCCAGGCCAGGAGATTCCCAGGGCAAAAAAGCTCCACAAATCTCCGCACCCGCTGTTTCAGCTGACACAGTGGGTCACCACACAGGAAATAACACAGATCCTGGTGCCTTTTCAACAGATGACTGGAACACCTGGGAGACAGTCGACCATTCAACTAAAAGAAAGGCTCTGAGGCAGGGAGCCAGGTGATCAGGCTGGGCTGGTCCCACCCCCACAAAAAAACAGCAATGAGAAACGCTCTTGATTGAGAGTTTCACAGCAAGCACAGCTGAACCTGGGACAGTCCAGCTCCGGGGGGGAGGGGCGTCTGCCATTATCGAGGCAGTCCACCATGATGGAGGCAGTTTGCCATTGCCGAGGCAGCCCACCATTGCTGAGGCAGTTCTAACTACACCCGTATAAACAGGACTGCAGGGAAGTTCACGCGGTAGCTGGGTGAAGCCCACAGCATCTCAGCAAAGCCTCTGCAGGCAGTGACTAGGCTGCCTCTCAATGGGCAGGGCAGCACTGAGAAAAAGGCAGCAGCACAACAGAAACTCATAAATAAAGCCCTAACTCCCCGGGACAGATCACCTGGGGGAAAAAAAGGGTCTATGAGTTCTGCTGCAGCAGATTTAAACGTACTACCCACTAGCTCTGAATGAACAATGGAGCTCACAGCTCAGCACTTGAGCTCCTATAAAGGACAGACTGTCTCCTCAAGGACCTCCCTGACCCCAGTATATACAAAGAGTCACCTCATAAAGGAGAGCTCAGACTGATATCTGGGGGGTATCATTCTGGGGCAAAGATAGCAGAAGAAGAAACTGGCAGCAACCCTTACTGTTCTGCTGCTGCTGCAGGTGATCCCCCAGGCAAGCAGGGCTGGGAGTGGACCTCAGCAGTCCTACAGCAGAGGGGCCAGACTGTTAGAAAGAAAACTAAGAAACAGAAAGAAATAACTTAATCATCAACAAACTGGACGTCCACTCAGAGATCCCATCTGAAAGTCAACAACTACAAAGACCACAGGTGGATAAATCCACAAAGATGGGAAGAAGCCAGCGCAAAAAGGAGGAAAACAACCAAAACCAGAACGCCTCTCCTCCTTCAAGGGATCACAACTCCTCACCAGCAAGGGAACAAGGCTGGATGGAGAATGAGTGTGACAAATTGACAGAATCAGGTTCAGAAGGTGGGTAATAAGAAACTTCTATGAGCTAAAAGAACATGTTCTAACCCAATGCAAAGAAACTAAGAACGTTGAAAAAGATTCGAGGAAATGCTAATAAGAATAACCAACTTAGAGAGGAATATAAGTGAACTGATGGAGCTGAAAAACACAATAAGAGAACTTCAAGAAGCATGCACAAGTTTCAACAGCCGAATTGACCAAGCAGAAGAAAGGATATCAGAGCTCGAAGATCAACTCAATGATATAAAATGAGAAGGCAAGAGTAGAGAAAAAGGGTAAAAGGAATGAACAAAATCTCCAAGAAATATGGGACTATGTGAAAAGATCTAATCTACGTTTGATAGGTGTACCTGAATGTGATGGAGAGAATGAATCCAAGCTGGAAAATATTCTTCAGGATATTATCCAGGGAAAAGTTCCCCAACCTAGCAAGGCAGGCCAATATCCAAGTCCAGGAAATACGGAGAACACCACAAAGATATTCCTCAAGAAGAGCAACCCCAAGGCACATAATCATCAGATTCACCAGGGTGGAAATGAAGGAGAAAATGCTAAGGGCAGGCAGAGAAAAGGTCGGGTTACCCACAAAGGGAAGCCCATAAAACTCACAGCAAGATCTCTCAGCAGAAACCCTACAAGCCAGAAGAGAGTGGGGGCCAATATTCAACATCCTTAAAGAAAAGAACTTTCAAACCAGACTTTCATATCCAGCCAAACTAAGCTTCAGAAGCAAAGGAGATAAAATCCTTTACGAACAAGCAATTACTCGAGATTTCATCACCACCAGGCCAGCTTTACAAGAGCTCCTGAAAAAAGCACTAAACATAGAAAGGAACAACCAGTACCAGCCACTCCAAAAACATACCAAATGGTAAAGAGGAGCAACACAATGAAGAAACTGCATCAACTAATGGGCAAAACAGCCAGCTAGCATCAAAATGGCAGGATCAAATTCATACACAACAATATTAACCCTAAATGTAAATGGGATAAATGCCCCAATCAAAAGACATACACTGGCAAACAGGATAAAAAGCCAACACCCATTAGTGTGCTGTATCGAGGAAACCCATCGCACATGCAAGGATACACAAAGGCTCAAAATAAAGGGATGGAGGAAGATTTACCAAGCAAATGGAGAGCAAAAAAAAGCAGGAGTTGCAGTTCTCATCTCTGATAAAACAGACTTTAAACCAACAAGGATCAAAAGAAACAAAGAAGGACATTACATAATGGTAAAAGGATCAATGCAACAAGAAGAGCTAACGATCCTAAATATATATGCACCCAATACAGGAGCACTCAGATACATAAGGAAGTTCTTAATGGCTTACAAAGAGACTTAGACTCCCACACAATAATAGTGGGAGACTCTAAGACTACATTGTCAATATTAGACAGATCAACGAGACAGAAAATTAACAAGGATATCCAGGACTTGAACTCAGACCTGGACCAAGCAAACCTAGTAGGCATTTACAGAACTCTCCATGAAATCCACAAAATATACATTCTTCTCAGCACCACATCATACCTACTCTAAAATTGACCACATAATTGGAAGTAAATCACTCCTCAGCAAATGCAAAAGAATAGAAATCATAACAGTCTCTCAGACCACAGTGCAATCAAGTTAGCACTCAGAATCCAGAAACTAAGAACCACACAGCTTCATGGAAACTGAACAACTGGCTCTTGAATTTTGACTGGGTAAACAATAAAATGAAGGCAGAAATAAAGATGTTCTTCGAAACCAATGAGAACAAGACACAACATACCAGAATCTATGAGACACATTTAAAGCAGTCTCTAGAGGAAAATATATAGCAATAAATGCCCACATGAGAAGCAAGGAGAGATCTAAAATTGACACCCTATCATCAAAATTGAAACAGCTAGAAGAGCAAGATCAAAAAATCTCAAAACCAAGCAGAAGACAAGAAATAACTAAGATCAGGGGCAGAACCGAAGGAGACAGAGACACAAAAAACCCTTCAAAAAATCAATAAATCCAGGAGCTGGTTTTTCGAAAAGGTCAACAAAATAGACAGACCACTAGTCAGGTTAATAAAAAAGAAAAGAGAGAAGAACAAATAGATGCAATAAAAAACGATAAAGGGGATATCACCACAGATTCCACAGAAATTCAAACCATCATCAGAGATTATTACAAAGAACTCTATGCACATAAACTAGTAAATCTGGAAGAAATTGATAAATTCCTGGACTGCTTGCATCCTCCCAAGCCTAAACCAGGAAGAAGTCGAAACCCTGAATAGACCAATAACAAGGTCTGAAGTTGAGGTACCAATTAAGAGCCTACCACCCCAAAAAAGCCCAGGTCCAGATGGGTCACAGACAAATTCTACCAGACATACAAAGAGGAGCTGGTACCATTCCTTCTGAAACTATTCCAAACAATCCAAAAAGAGGAATCCAAATCATTTTATGAGACCAACATCATCCTGATAGCAAAACCTGGTAGAGACTCAGCAAGAAAAGAAAACTTCAGGCCAATATCCATGATGAACATAGATGCAAAAATCTACAATAAAATACTGGCAAACCGATTGCAACAGCACGTCAAAAAGCTTATCCCCATGATCAAGTAGGATTCATCCCGGGGATGCAAGGCTGGTTCAACATACACAAGTCTATAAACATAATTCACCACATAAACAGAACCAAGGACAAAAACCACATGATTATCTCAATTGATGCAGAGAAGGCCTTTGACAAAATTCAACAGCACTTTATGCTAAAAACTCTCAATAAAGTAGGTATTGACAGAACGTATCTCAAAATGATAAAAGCTATTTACGATAAACCAACAGCCAATATCATACTGAATGGGTAAAAACTAGAAGAATTCCCTTTGAAATCTGGCACTAGGCAAGGATGTCCTCTCTCACCACTCCTA
Organism: Ateles fusciceps; assembly: GCA_036589455.1. NCBI lineage: Eukaryota > Metazoa > Chordata > Mammalia > Primates > Atelidae > Ateles > Ateles fusciceps. The sequence continues at coordinate 72,856 of JAZHEH010002597.1, forward strand.
TTCAATATAGTATTGAAAGTTCTAGCCAGAGCAATCAGGCAAGAAAAAGAAATAAAGGGTATTCAAAAAGGAAAGGAGGAAGTCAAATTGTCTCTATTTGCAGATGACATGATTGTATATCTAGAAGACCCCATCATCTCAGCCCAAAATCTCCTGAAACTGATAAGCAACTTCAGCAAAGTCTCAGGATATAAAATCAATGTGCAAAAATCACAAGCATTCCTATACACCAATAACAGACTTAAAGACAGCCAAATCAAGAACCAACTGCCATTCACAATTGCTACAAAGAGAATAAAATACCTAGGAATACAATTAACAAGGAACGGAAAGGACCTCTTCAAGGAGAACTACAAACCACTGCTCAACGAAATAAGAGAGGACACAAACAGACGGAGAAACATTCCATGTTCATGGTTAGGAAGAATTAATATCGTGAAAATGACCATACTGCCCAAAGTAATTTACAGATTCGACACTATCCCCATCAAGCTACCAATGACCTTCTTCAGAGAACTGGAAAAAAACACTTTAAACTTCATGTGGAATCAAAAGAGAGCCCACATAGCCTAGTCAATTCTAAGCAAAAAGAACAAAGCAGGAGGCATCACACTACCAGACTTCAAACTATATTACAAGGCTACAGTAATCAAAACAGCATGGTACTGCTACCAAAACAAGATATAGACCCATGGAACAGAAAAGAGGCCTCTAAGGCAACACAACCCATCTACAACCATCTGATCTTTGGCAAACCTGACAAAAACAAGCAATGTGGAAAGGAGTCCCCTGTTTAATAAATGGTATTGGGAAAACTGGCTAGCCATGTGCAGAAAGCAGAAACTGTACCCCTTCCTGACACCTTACACTAAAATTAACTCCAGATGGATTAAAGACTTAAACATAAGACCTAACACCATAAAAACCTTAGAAGAAAATCTAGGCAAAACCATTCAGGACATAGGCGTAGGCAAGGACTTCAAGACCTAAACACCAAAAACATTGGCAACTAAAGCCAAAATAGACAAAATGGGACCTAATCAAACTCCACAGCTTCTGCAGAACAAAAGAAACAGTCATTAGAGTGAATCGGCAACCAACAGAATTGGAAAAAATTTTTGCAGTCTACCCATCTGACAAAGGGCTGATAACCAGAATCTACAAAGAACTAAAACAGATTTACAAGAAAAAAAAAAAAAACAAGCCCTTTCAAAAGTGGGTGAAGGATATGAACAGAAACTTTACTAAAGAAGACATACCTGAAGCCAACAAACATATAAAAAAATGCTCATCATCACTGGTCATTAGAGAAATGCAAATCAAAACTACATTGAGATATCATCTCATGCCAGTCAGAATGGCGATCATTAAAAAATCCGGAGACAACAGATGCTGGAGAGGATGTGGAGAAATAGGAACACTTTTACACTGTTTGTGGGCGTGTAAATTAGTTCAACCATTGTGGAAGACAGTGTGGCGATTCCTCAAGGACCTAGAAATAGAAATTCCATTTGACCCAGCAATCCCATCACTGGGTATATATCCAAAAGATTAGAAATCGTTCTACTTTAAGGACACATGCACACAAATGTTCACTGCAACACTGTTTACAATAGCAAAGACCTGGAACCAACACACAAATGCCCATGGATGATAAACTGGACAGGGAAAATGTGGCACATATACACCATGGAATATTATGCAGCCATCAAAAACGATGAGTTCGTGTCCTTTGTAGAGACATGGATGAACCTGGAAACCATCATTCTCAGCAAACTGACACAGGAACAGAAAGTCAAACACCGCATGTTCTCACTCATAGGCAGGTGTTGAACAATGAGAACACATGAACACAGGGAGGGGAGCATCACACACTGGGGTCTGTCGGGTGGAAAATAGGGGAGGGACAGCAGAGGGTGGGGAGTTGGGGGAGGGGATAGCATGGGGAGAAATGCCAGATATAGGTGATGGGGGAGGAAGTCAGCAAATCACATTGCTATGTGTGTACCTATGCAACAATCTTGCATGTTCTTCACACGTACCCCAAAACCTAAAATGCAATAAAAAAATGGAAAAAAAATTAAAAATTATTTAAAATGTTTAAATAAAATGATCAGAAATAAAAATAATAATAATAATAAAATTCATGAGCAAGTTTGTTGTAATAATGAAAAGCAAAGAATTGGAAACCTAAAGTCTATTGACAAAGAGAAGAGCAAAAGTACAGTACATCTTTACAATGAAATAGTATGCATCCATTAAATAAGAATGAAGAAGCACTTTATGTGCTGATAAGGCAAGAACGTCATGATATACTGTTAACAAAAAGCAGAAGAGTGCATATAGAATTCCATTGTTTGCATGATAAAAAGAAAGTAAGTAATAATTAAGAAAGAATATCCTAAACATGGATAAATTGGTAGAGAAGGGAATGAGAGGTAGGAGTGAGAGGGAAACTTTTAAAATCTTCCTTTTGAAAGCTGTTGAATTTTGTCTTATGTCAATGCATAACCTATTTTAAAAATAAATAAAATGAACATTTTTAAATAAACACTTAAATAGAAAAATAAAATAGCTAAGGAACATATTCTAGTCTACACTTGGGAAAGTTGCAAAGTTAACATGAAACTAATAGTCAAATGATCAGGTATCAAGGCACTACAAAACTAGCAAAATCCACCCATTCTTTTTATAGTAAAGGTGAACAAGTGACAACTGGATTACTCTGGAAGGAGAACCTGAGAAGAAGAATAAATGTCCTAGCAAAGTAATAAAAAGACCAACTGCCTTACGCATTCTTTAAGAAGCAAGAAAGTTCTTGGTATATCGGTTTCCTTTCAGGAGCACAAGGAAACCTTTGGACTGGTCACCTGACTTTTGCACATTATATGTCACACCACAGCCTAGGGCTGGTCCTGGCTACAGAACATGGACTCTAAAAGCAGTTCTAGCACCACCTAGTCCTCTCCATATTGTCAATCCAAAATTTAACATTTTGAATTCCATTTTCTTTGGTATCTTAGCAATTTTTTTTACTAATTCTCCCTATTGTTTCTTTGCTTATTTTTGCCAACAAATCTGATTTAACAAGAAAATAAAGAATAACTTTAGTTCAAATTCAAGTATTTGTGTTAATCCTATTCTGGTTAAAACGTTGAATACTACAACACTTTCATGTTCAAATTTATTTACTAACAAAATAATAATCCTTAATCCTATCTACCTAGGCACTTTTCTTTCTTTACATGATGCTTTCCTTATCCAACTATGTAATAAGAGCCTCTCTGTTAGTTCCCAGTAATTTCCATCTCCTAATATTCACACCCCATGTAACCCTCAGCCTTTTAAATATGGGTGGACTTAATGATTCATTTCTAAAAAACAAAATATGGCAGAATAATGGGATGTAACTTTGAATGTTAGCCTATAAAGAGACTGTGGCCTGCATCTTGGATACTCGTTCTTGTTCCTCTTTAGATCATTTGGCCTGAAGGAAGCCAATTTCTGTTTTGCCAGGCTGCCCTGTGTAGGGGCCCATGTGAGTATATTTGGAAGCAAATCCTTCAGCCCCAGGTAAACCTTAAGATGACTGCAGCTCGAGCCAAGAGTTTGACTGCCACCTTGTGAGGGACTTTGAGCCAGAGGCACCCTACTCAACTGCTCCCAGATTCCTGACCCTCAGAAATTATAAGATAATAAATGATTATTCCTTTAAACCACTATAGTTTGGAGTAATTTGTTAGGCAGCAACAGATTACTAATACAAACTACAACTATTAAAACCAAAATTTTAAATGAATAGCAAAATACAGCAAAATCTCTAGCCCAAAGACTACAAATACCAAAGAGCAGATGTTCAATAATGTTGATTGACTGTGATAAATTATTAGAAATCCCATTTCAGTAATTCCACAATCAATGAAGTAATTTCTTTTTAAATTAATGAAGACCTTGGGATGACTCATCAAAAAATGAAATATTGTTTAGCGTGGTAAATTTTTCATATTTTTATATTCTGTGAAAATTATTTTTTAATATATGAATTAAAAATTTCTGTATTTGCATAAACAGAATCACTAATCCCCAGTTACATCAGATAAAAAACAGTTTTCTAAAGCTGAAATTCAACATATATGTCTAAATTTTATTTCAGTTTTAATTCCTGTAGAATTGATGTCTGAAATAGCACTTGCTTTAAAAATGGGACATGAGTGCCCTCTTGTGATAGAATAGGCATTTAAATTCATTAGTAAATATTTTTCAGTTGCATATGAAATAATTTGAACCATATCATTTAGCAAACACAAAATACCCTCTATTGCTAGGGCAATTTATATCAGTACATTTTTGTGAGGGAAAGATAAGTATCTAAAAATCTGGTTAGTATTAATAGACAATATGAATAATTCATAATAAAATGCTAAACAAGAGGAAGTCTCAGGACCAAGCAGGTAGGCTCTGACATGCTTCTACTCCCTAGCTCCCACTGAATGAAGTGCCTGTTTTCCAAGCATCAATCATTTGATCCAGAACTACTTAAGTCAATTGTACTTGCTTTAAATATATCTAATTAAATAATATGCAAAGTAATTATTCATTGAAAAAGAAAGAAAATGTTAAGGAAAACAAAGTTGGATTCTTTGGAATGACTTCACGAAAGGTAATTGGGGAAAACGACTTTCTTTTGAAACTACAAAGACAAGAAAACTATACAAGATAAATAATAAATAATATGAACTGAAAAATTCTAAACCTAAAAGTTTCACATCAGTAAACTAATTTAAAATAATTTTTAACAAAAGCCTCCATCAGCCAGGCAAGGTGGCTCATGCCTGTAATTCCAGCACTTTGGGAGGCAGAGGCAGTTGGATCACCTGAGGTAAGGAGTTTGGGACCAGCCAGCCTAACATAGAGAAACCCCGTCTCTATTAAAAATACAAAATTAGCCAGGCATGGTAGTTCATGCCTGTAATCCCAGCTACTTGGGAGGCTGAAGCAGGAGAATCGCTTGAACCCTGAGGTGGAGGTTGCAGTCAGCCAAGTTCATGCCATTGCACTCCAGCCTGGGCAACAAGAGCAAAACTCTGTCAAAAAATAATGCTTTCACCCTCTACCAAAAGACTGATAAAATATTCATTTATACATTTTATTCTAAAGTAAAATATTTAAGGTACTTATTTTTTTTGAATGATCTCTGCTTTAATGAACTTTTTTGATTCACTAACACTAAAGTGTTTTTTCTTTAGATGCTCTTTATATATATAATATATATATATATTATATATTATATATATATTATATATATTATATATAATATATATATATATATATATAGTACGTATTTAGATAAAAACATCTGTGTAATGTGTATACGGCAAGATTCTAAAATGAACTTCGCTCAATATTGGAGAGGTGCTTGAAATGGACCCTTTTCTACATTGCAGAGGATTTCGTCCTTAGTGCAACTTTTCTAGAGGATAGTTTGTCAATATGGATCAAGAGCTTCAAAAATACTCATGCCCAGTGACTTAATATTTCCACTTTCAAAAATAAATCATGAATTTACACTAAAATAAACAAACAAACCAATAAATAAATAAATAAACTTCAGTCTATGTGTCCCAAAATACAAGAAGCCTGTCGGTGGTTAAAACTCAAACCGTAACATCTGGCATTGACATCTGGGAATATTTGTGTAAACTTTTGACCCTTAAAAATACACTGCTCTTACATTACTGACCTCAATGTCTGCTATAAAAGCTTTATTCTGACAACAGTCTGGAATTCTCACCAAAGGAGGGCAGAAAATTTGGGTTTATCAATCTTTAAGTAAACCCAAATGACTTATATGCAAGTCTGAGCATAGTTTTTCATGGTGACAAGACCAACTATAGAATCAGATAAGAGGGCTTCCACTTCACTTTTTACGTTATTTTTAATTATCCAGAAAAGTATGAATATAATAAGCCCAAATTGCTACAAATGGCCAATATTTCTCTGAATTACATTTATTTTAAAATTTTTGAACACCTACAATGTGCTCCTTCTGTTTTTCCCTTGAATTTACACAGGAGCTTCAGTAACAGTCACATCTACTATCAGATTTCAGTATACAATTGTCCTATTTCGGACTTCATAAGACTTGTTAAAAGATAAAATTACAACAAATCTGGTTTTATAGATCTTATGGCTTTTATTTGTGATTCTAGAATCAGGCAGCAGTCTAGACCAAACTGGTTTAAAATGTTCTGCCCCATCACATGTGCAGGTTATATTTATAGCCAGAGAAATGTAAGTGACATACAGAAAATGAAGGTGAGGTACTGAGACAGCTAGATTGGCTAGAATTCAGTGACACCTTAATTCAACTTTGTTTGAGCAGTTGGCTGCCTATGATTGACTGAAACTCAACTACTGTGATTGGCTGAGACTCAGCTAATTTTTACAAGAGTGCATTACAGTCTGTTGACACAAGGTGGATTGCAGTTGACTCTATATGGAGAAACCTTTAGGACAAACTTAAAATATGTACAGAGGCACCTTTAGGCTGAACTTAATTTAATAGTTCTGTCCTTTTGGTCAACTTTTCAATTTTGAGATGTGGACCAAAACTGTAGGCATTGATGTCACTCTTTGTCACCATTATAATAAATTTATTTCATCTCAAATCCCACTGGGAAATATCAAAACAATGGATTTTGTAAGGTGGGGGACAAACAAATAGAACAACAGGGGGGAAACCCTGATTGGTTAACATCAGGCCACCTAAGTCACTTCTGGAAGGATTAAAGCAGGTAGGAGTTTTTTAGTCTGTTGACCCAAGTAGACTAAAATCTCTTGTTTTTAGGGGGAAAAAAATCACTGGTCTCTTTTGGGATTTATCTGCTTCTTTAAAGTTTCCATTTGATTATGTGGCATTTAGCATGAGTGACTTCATTTTTGGTTTGTCTGATCTGTTGGAGCAAAGGCAAGACCTCAGTACAAGCAATCATCTCTCATAATTTTGCTTAATAATTTCTCCCTTTTGGTTAGGTTCTCACCTAGGCACCAGTGTGAGCAAAAAGCAAAACTTAGGGAACTTATGTTCAACTTATATTTTCCAGTGGAAGTGAATCTGAATGACATCAATATTCAATACTTTTAACCAAGGTATTTAATTAATTTATTTAGCTTTGTCTAATGCCATTGTATTTCTACTATCTTATTTACCTGTTTTCCAAATTTTCCAGTAAAATGAGTACATTTATCATTGAAAACTTTTCCAGAAATTCCCCATGAGAGAAATACACATTCTAATAACCTTTTAGTTACTATAATGACATCAGCTTTCCTTCATGGGAAGCTTCTATACAACCAGAAAACATGCATTGAAAATGGCAATTGAACAAAATCCCTCTACGAAATGTTAAAATGGCCCATCAGGTAGCAGAAATGTATCTGAAGTATTGGCTGTTGTATTAGTCCATTCTCACACTTCTATAAAGAACTACATGAGACTGGGTAATTTATGACTCATAATTCCACAGGCTATACAGAAGGCATGGCTGGGGAGGCCTCAGGAAACTTACAATCATGGTGGAAGGGCAAAGGAGAAGCAAGCAGATCTTCATATGGTGGCAGGAGAGAGAGAGTGAAGGGGGAAGTGCTACATACTTTTAAACCACAAGATCTTGTGAGAACTCACTATCACAAAAATAGCAAAGGGGGAAATCCACACCCATGAGCCAATCACCTCCCATCAGGTCCCCCCTGCAACATTGGGAATTACAATCAACATGAGATTTGGGTGGGGACACAGAGCCAAACTATATCAAGTGTCCTCCCAGGATTATAGGTTTCACAAGCCAAATATTGGTCATAAACAATGTTAACAGTTTTAGAACAGTCACAAACCCAACTTTTTTTCACAATTTGGATCATTTCACCTCTTTCATTGTAAGTCATGGAGTACAAAGGTTTTAACAATGGGAGTTTTAATGACTCAGAAAGAAAACTCATAGGAAAATTATCTTTCCACATTTAACATTGGATTTGTATTCTCTTAAATACCAATTTTGTTTCTCTAATTAAGATGCATGGTACTGTGCTTCAGTGATTTGATTTGGGTCACGGACTTCATTCAAACGGCATATCTTAATAATTTCAGTACTGACTCACTTAACATAAAAATCTGCCACTACCAAATATTTCCTTGGTATACAATTCTTGTTTTGCTTGATGTTGGGTTAGCAGTTTCATAAAACAGTCAGTATTCTAGAGTTCTTAGAAATCTTACCCAGTTCAATGGTATAACATTAAAGTTATTCAAAAACTGTATTTACCAGAGTTCTTTCCATTCTTACTTGTCATGAGTTTCCTTGAAGAAGAAGCAACTTTGGACTATAGCTGATTGCAAATGCTTTTAGAGAAGAATGGAAACCACTCTCTGTTGTTAACAAAGACTTAGGACGACCATGCTTAAAATCTGACACATTTATTATAATCAGCAATTGGCCAGAAAATTTGGTTATTTCTGTGTCATACAACATTTCAACATAATAGCCAATATTATGAATGACAACATATCAGATTTCTAAGAATCCCACACAATTTTTAGAATATTCATATAAACAATACACCCATAGATATAACTCAAAAAGTCCAGTATCACTTATTTGACAATGGTTCCCCTATAACACAACACAAAATATAAACCTAATTAATATCTTTTTTTAAGAAAGAAAAGAAGAAAGAGAGAAAGAAAGAAAAAAGAGAATGAAAGAAAGAAGAAAGAAAAAGAGAAAGAGGGAGAGAGGATGAAAATCTTGCTCTATTGCCCAGGCTAGAATACAGTCTAAAGATGGGTATTAAACCTTTTTTATGTGAATAATTGTGTTTAACAATGGAGACAGGAAGGAGTGAGGGAGGAAAATAACAAACAAGCAGCCAATCAATATTTCATTTAAGCCTGGGATGCTGTGCAATTTCTGAGGAATGATTTACTTCCAATTATGTGGTGACTTTCAGAATAGGTGTGATATGATACTGAGAAAAATGTATATTTTGTAGATTTGGGGTGGAGAGTTCTATAAATGTTTATTAAGTTTACTTGTTTCAGGTCTGAGTTCAAGTCCTGGGTATCCTTGTTAATTTTGTCTCATTGATCTGTCTAATATTGACAATGTAGTATTAAAGTCTCCCACTATTATTGTGTGGGGGTCTAAGTCTCTTTGTAAGTCATTAAGAACTTGCCGTATGTATCTGGGTGCTCCTGTATTGGGTGCATATATATTTAGGATCGTTAGCTCTTCTTGTTACATTGATCGTTTTACCATTATGTAATATCCTTCTTTGTCTGTTTTGGTCTTTGTTGTTTTAAAGTCTACTTTATCAGAGACGAGGATTGCAACTCCTGCTTTTTTTCTTTTTCTTTTTTTTTTTTTTTTTTTGCTCCCCATTTGGTTGGTAAATCTTCCTCCATCCCTTTGTTTTGAGTCTTTATGTATCCTTGCATGTGAGATGGGTCTGGATACAGCATACCGATGGGTTTTGGCTTTTTATCCAATTTGCCTGTCTGTGTCTTTCGATTGGGGCATTTAGTCCATTTAAATTAGGATTAATATTAATATATGTGAGTTTAATACTGCCATTTAATACAAGCTAGCTCTTTTGCCCATTAGTTGATGTAAATTCTTCATTATGGTGATGCTCTTTACCTTTTAGTATATTTTTGGAATGGCTGATACTGGTTATTCCATTCTATATGTACTGCTTCTTTCAGAAGCTCTTGTAAAGCAGGCCTGGTGGTAATGAAATCTCTGAGTACTTGCTTGTTTGTAAAAAATTTTATTTTTCCTTCACTTATAAAGCTTAGTTTGGCTGGATATGAAATTCTGGGTTGAAAGTTCTTTTCTTTAAGGATGCTGAATATTGGCCCCCACTCTCTTCTGGCTTGTAGCATTTCTACTGAGAGACCTGCTGTGAGTCTAATAGGCTTCCCTTTGTGGGTAACCTGACCTTTCTCTCTGGCTGCCCTTAGTATTTTCTCCTTCATTTCAACCCTGGTAAATCCAACAATTATGTGCCTTGGGGTTCCTCTTCTTGAGGAATATCTTTGTGGTGTTCTCTGTATTACCTGGAGTTGAGTATCGTCCTGCCTTGCTAGGTTGGGAAAAGTTTCCCTGGATAATATCCTGAAAAATATTTTCCAGCTTGGATTCATTCTCTTCATCACATTCAGGTACACCTATCAAACGTAGATTAGGTCTTTCACATAGTCCCATATTTCTTGGAGACTTTGCTCATTCCTTTTTACCCTTTTTTCTCTAATCTTGTCTTCTCGTTTTATTTCATTAAGTTGGTCTTTGACCTCTGAAATCCTTTCTTCTGCTTGATCAATTCGACTATTAAAACTTGTGCATACTTCATGAAGTTCTTGTATTGTGCTTTTCAGCTTCATTAATTCACTTATATTCCTCTCTAAACTATCTATTCACATTAGCATTTTGTCAAACCTTTTTTCAAGGTTCTTAGTTTCTTTGCATTGGGTTACAACATGTTCTTTTAGCTCACAGAAGTTTCTTATTGTCCACCTTCTGAAGCCTCATTCTGTCAATTCATCACACTCATTCTCCATCAGGCCTTGTTCCCTTGCTGATGAGGGACTACAATCCTCTGTACGAGGAGAGGCATTCTGATCCTGGGTGTTTTCAGCCTTTTTGTGCTGGTTTCTTCCCATCTTTGTGGATTTATCCACCTGTCATCTATGTAATTGCTGACTTTCAGATTAGGTCTCTGAGTGGACGTCCAGCTTGTTGATAATGAAGTTTTTTCTATTTCTTAGTTTTCCTTCAGTGAGCACCCCTCCCTCACAGAGCTGGACCTTCCCAGGTTCAGCTGTGCTTGCTGTGAAAGTCTCAATCCTCAGCGCTTCCATTTGCTGTTTTTTGTGGGTGGGGACCAGCCGAACCTCGTCATCTGGCTCCCTGTCTCAGGGCCTCTTCTTCTTTTTTTTTTTTTTTAAATGGTCGACTCTCTTCAGGTGTTCCAGTCGCCCACTAAAAAAAGTGCCAGAATCTATGTAATTTCCCCTGCAGAGACCCACTGTGCCAGCTGAAACAGCAGCATTGAGATTCATGGGCTTTTCTGCCCAGGAATCTCCCAGTCTGGTTCCCTGCTTCGGTCTCCCCTTCAATCAGCTGAATGGGTGACTCAGCCTTTCCAGAGCTCCAACGCCAACCCAAAGGGCACCCAGACCCGCACACTCTGCACTGAGAACCGCAGCGATGGGGCTCCGGCAAAACAACCTCACCGGCCAAAAGAGTCATGCTGGCGACGCGTGGGGCTCCTTTGCAGGGAATCTCCTGGTGCGTGGATAATAAAAATTCTTCTGGAAGTGTGGCGTCCACTCACTCTCTGCACTTTCACTGGGAGCTACATTTCTGAGCTGCTGCTAATCGACCATCTTGGATCTCTCTCTCTAATATCTTTACAAGATAAGAAACACATACTTTGTAGCTTTTCATGGGCCCAACTGAAAAATTCCAAAGTTAATTTCACGTAATTTTTTTGTTTTTGAGATGGAGTCTTGCTCAGCCACCCAGGACGGAGTGCAGTGGCACAATCTCGGCTCACTGCAACCACTGTCTACAGGTTCAATTGATTCTCCTGTCTCTGCTTCCTGAGTAGCTGGGATTACAAGCACCCACCATCATACTCAACTAATATTTGTATTTTAGTAGAGATGTGGTTCAGGCAAATTTTTTAAAAGACTTAAGAGTTTGAGACAAATACAAGATGACCAATTAGGAGCAGGTCAGGATTGCAGCTCCCAGCAAAAGCATGGACAGTGAGTGGATGCCACATTTCAGATGGATTTTTATTGCCCACAGACCAGGAGATCCCCAGGCGGAGGAGCTCCACGGGTCGCCAGCACAGCTGTTTTGGCGAGGGTGGTGGGTCTCCGCACAGAATACACTGGTCCAGGCGCTGTTTTAGCTCACGATTGGAGCTCCTGGGAGACAGAGTCACCCATTCAACTGATAAAAAGGGAACTGAAACAGGGAGCCAGGCCAGGAGGTTCCTGGGCAAAAAAGTGCCACGAATCTCCACACAGCTCTTTCAGCCAGTGCAGTGGGCCACCCTACACATTTCAACAGGCAACTGGAACGCATGGGAGACAGAGTTGCCCATTCAGCTGATATAAAGGGGACTGAAACAGGGAGCCAGGCCAGGAGATTCCCCAGGTGAAAAAGTACCATGAATCCCCAGCGCAGCTGTTTCAGCCAGTGCAAGGGGTCACCACTCAGGAAAGGACACAGATCTGGGCGCCTTTTCAACAGGTAACTATAATGCCTGGGAGACAGAGTCACCTGTTCAACTGAAAAAAAAAGGGGGACTGAAACAGGGAGCCAGGCCAGGAGATTCCCAGGTGAAAAAGTGCCACGAGCCTCCAGCAGCAGTTTCAGCCAGCGCAGCGGGTCTATGTACAAGAAATCACACAAATCTGGGCATCATTTCAACTGATGACTGGGACACTGGGGAGACAGAGCCACCCATTCAACTGAAAAAAAAGAAGGGGGCCTCTGAGGCAGGGAGCCAGGTGATCAGGCTTAGCCAGTCCTACCCCCACAAAAAACAGCAACCTGAAACCCTCTGGTTTGAGAGTTTCACAGCAAGCACAGCTGCACCCGGGATGGTCCAGCTCTGTGGGGGAGGGGTGTCCACGATTACTGAGGCAGTCCACCACTATGGAGATAGTCCGCCATTGCTGAGGCAGCCCGCCATTGTCGAGGCAGTCCACCATTGCAGAGAGAGTCCACCATTACAGAGGCAGGCCACCATTGCCGATGCAGTTCTAACTATACCCCTATAAACAGGACTGCAGGGAAGTTCACATGGCAGCTGGGTGGAGCCCACAAGCTCAGCAAAGCCTCTGCAGGCAGACTGTGACTAGGCTGACTCCTCGCTGGGCAGGGCAGCCCTGAAAAAAGGCAGCAGCATGACAGAAACTTATAAATAAAGCCCTAACACCCCAGGACAGAGCACATGGGGAAAAATTAAAAAGGCGTATATGAGTTCTGCTGCAGCAGATGTAAATGCACCTGCCCAGTGGCTCTGAATGAAACAACACAGCTTACAGCTCAGCACTTCAGCTCCTATAAAGGACAGACTGTCTCCTCAAGCAGCTCCCTGACTCCCGTATATACAAAGAGTCACCTCATAAAGGAGAGCTCAGACTGATATCTGGCAGGTATCCTTCTGGGACAAAGATAGCAGAAGAAGAAACTGGCAGCAACCCTTACTGTTCTGCTGCTGCTGCAGGTGATCCCCAGGCAAGCAGGGTCTGGAGTGGACCTCAGCAGTCCTATAGCAGAGGGGCCTGACTGTTAGAAGGAAAAGTAAGAAACAGAAAGAAATAATTTCATCATCAACAAACTGGACATCCATTCAGAGACCCCATCTGAACGTCAACAACTACAAAGATGACAGGTAGTTAAATACACAAAGATGGGAAGAAAGGACCACAAAAAGGATGAAAACACCCAAAACCAGAATGCCTCTCCTCCTCCAAGGCATCACAACTCCTCACCAGCAAGGGAACAAAGCTGGATGGAGAATGAGTGCGATGAATTGACAGAAACAGGCTTCAGAAGGTGGGTAATAAGAAAACTTCTTGGAGCTAAAAGAACATGTTCTAACCCAATGCAAAGAAACTAAGAACTTTGAAAAAAGGTTTGACAAAATGCTAATGAGAATAAACAGCTTAGAGAGGAATATACATGAATTGATGGAGCTGAAAAACACAACACGAGAACTTCATGAAGCATACACAAGTTTCAACAGCTGAATTGACTAAGCAGAAGAAAGGATATCAGAGGTTGAAGATCAACTCAATCTAATAAAATAAGGCAAGATTAGAGAAAAAAAAGCATAAAAAGAAATGAACAAAGTCTCCAAGAAATATGGGATTATGTGAAAAGATCTAATCTACATTTGATAGGTGTACCTGAATGTGACAGAGAGAATGAATCCAAGCTGGAAAATACTCTTCAGGATATTATCCAGGAAAACTTCCCCCAACCTAGCAAGGCAGGCCAATATCCAAGTCCAGGAAATACAGAGAACACCACAAAGACATTCATCAAGAAGTCAGATTCACCAGGGTGGAAATGAAGGAGAAAATGCTAAGGGCAGCCAGAGAGAAAGGTCGGGTTACCCACAAAGGGAAGCCCATAAAACTCACAGCAGATCTCTCAGCAGAAACCCTACAAGCCAGAAGAGAGTGGGGGCCAATATCAACATCCTTAAAGAAAAGAACTTTCAAACCAGACTTTCATATCCAGCCAAACTAAGCTTCAGAAGCAAAGGAGATAAAATCCTTTACGAACAAGCAATTACTCGAGATTTCATCACCACCAGGCCAGCTTTACAAGAGCTCCTGAAAAAAGCACTAAACATAGAAAGGAACAACCAGTACCAGCCACTCCAAAAACATACCAAATGGTAAAGAGGAGCAACACAATGAAGAAACTGCATCAACTAATGGGCAAAACAGCCAGCTAGCATCAAAATGGCAGGATCAAATTCATACACAACAATATTAACCCTAAATGTAAATGGGATAAATGCCCCAATCAAAAGACATACACTGGCAAACAGGATAAAAAGCCAACACCCATTAGTGTGCTGTATCGAGGAAACCCATCGCACATGCAAGGATACACAAAGGCTCAAAATAAAGGGATGGAGGAAGATTTACCAAGCAAATGGAGAGCAAAAAAAAGCAGGAGTTGCAGTTCTCATCTCTGATAAAACAGACTTTAAACCAACAAGGATCAAAAGAAACAAAGAAGGACATTACATAATGGTAAAAGGATCAATGCAACAAGAAGAGCTAACGATCCTAAATATATATGCACCCAATACAGGAGCACTCAGATACATAAGGAAAGTTCTTAATGGCTTACAAAGAGACTTAGACTCCCACACAATAATAGTGGGAGACTCTAATACTACATTGTCAATATTAGACAGATCAACGAGACAGAAAATTAACAAGGCTATCCAGGACTTGAACTCAGACCTGGACCAAGCAAACCTAATAGGCATTTACAGAACTCTCCATGAAATCCACAAAATATACATTCTTCTAAGCACCACATCACACCTACTCTAAAATTGACCACATAATTGGAAGTAAATCACTCCTCAGCAAATGCTAAAGAACGGAAATCATAACAAACAGTCTCTCAGACCACAGTGCAATCAAGTTAGAACTCAGAATTCAGAAACTAACTAAGAACCACAGAGCCTCATGGAAACTGAACAACTGGCTCTTGAATTTTGACTGCATAAACAATGAAATGAAGGCAGAAATAAAGATGTTCTACAAAACCAATGAGAATGAAGACACAACATACCAGAATCTCTGGGACACATTTAAAGCAGTGTCTAGAGGAAAATTTATAGCAATAAATGCCCACATGAGAAGCAAGGAAAGATCTAAAATCAATGCTCTATCGTCAAAATTGAAAGAGCTAGAAGAGCAAGATCAAAGAACTCAAAACCTAGAAGAAGACAAGAAATAACTAAGATCAGGGCAGAACTGAAGGAGATAGAGACACCAAAAAAAACCTTCAAAAAATCAATAAATCCAGGAGCTGGTTTTTTGAAAAGATCACAAAATAGACCACTACCCAGACTAATAAAAAAGAAAAGAGAGAACAAATAAATGCAATAAAAAATGATAAAGGGGATATCACCACAGATTCCACAGAAATACAAACCATCATCAGAGATTATTACAAACAACTCTATGCACATAAACTAGTAAAACTGGAACAAATGGATAAATTCCTGGACACTTGCATCCTCCCAAGCCTAAACCAGGAAGAAGCCGAAATCTTGAATAGACCAATGATGAGGGCTGAAGTTGAGGCAGGAATTAACAGCCTACCACCCAAAAAAGCCCAGGTCCAGATGCGTTCACAGCCGAATTCTACCAGACATACACAGGAGCTGGTACTGTTCCTTCTGAAACTATTCCAAACAATCCAAAAAGAGGAATCCTTCCCAAATCATTTTATGAGACCAACATCATCCTGATACCAAAACCCAGCAGAGACTCAGACAAGAAAAGAAAATGTAGGCCAATATCGATGATCAACATAGATGCAAAAATCTTCAATAAAATACTGCAAACCATTTGCAACAGCACATCAAAAAGCTTATCCACCATGATCAAGTAGGCTTCATCCCGGGGATGCAAGGCTGGTTCAACAAACGCAAGTCTATAAATGTAATTAACCACATAAACAGAACCAAAGACAAAAACCACATGATTATCTTTAAGAGATGCAGAGAAGGCCTTTGACAAAATTCAACAGCCCTTTATGCTAAAAACCCTCAATAAACTAGGTATTGATGGAACGTATCTCAAAATAATAAAAGCTATTTATGACAAACCAACAGTCAATATCATACTGAATGGGCAAAAACTGGAAGCATTCCCTTTGAAATCTGACACTAGACAAGGATGCCCTCTCTCACAACTCCTATTCAATATAGTATTGAAAGTTTTTGCTAGAGCAATCAGGAAAGAAAAAGAAATAAAGGGTATTCAAAAAGGAAAGGAGAAAGTCAAATTGTCTCTATTTGAGGACAACATGATTGTATATTTAGAAGACCCCAGTGTCTCAGCCCAAAATCTCCTGAAACTGATAAGCAACTTCAGCAAAGTCTCAGGATACAAAATCAATGTGCAAAAATCACAAGCATTCCTATACACCAATAACAGACTTAAAGACAGCCAAATCAAGAACCAACTGCCATTCACAATTGCTACAAAGAGAATAAAATACCTAGGAATACAACTAACAAGGAATGTAAAGGACTTCTTCAAGGATAACTACAAACCACTGCTCAACGAAATAAGAGAGGACACAAACAGATGGAGAAACATTCCATGTTCATGGTTAGGAAGAATTAATATCATGAAAATGGCCATACTGCCCAAAGTAATTTACAGATTCAATACTACCCCTATAAAGCTACCAATGACCTTCTTCCCAGAACTGGAAAAAACCACCTTAAACTTCATATGGAACCAAAAGAGAGCTCACATAGCCAAGTCAATTCTAAGCAAAAAGAACAAAGCTAGAGGCATCATACTACTGGACTTGAAACTATACTACAAGGCTACAGTAATCAAAACAGCATGGTACTGCTACCAAAACAGACATATAGATCAATGGAACAGAACAGAGGCCTCTAAGGCAACACAACCCATCTACAACCATCTGATCTTTGGCAAACCTGACAAAAACAAGCAATGGGCAAAGAATTCTCTGTTTAATAAATGCTGTTGGGAAAACTGGATAGCCATGAGCAGAAAGCAGAAACTGGACCCCTTCCTGACACCTTACATTAAAATTAACTCCAGATGGATTAAAGACTTAAATGTAAGACCTAACACCATAAAAACCCTAGAAGAAAATCTAGGCAAAACCATTCAGGACATAGGCGTAGGCAAGGACTTCATGACCAAAACACCAAAAGCATTGGCAACAAAAGCCAAAATAGACAAATGGGTCCTAATCAAACTCCACAGCTTCTGCAGAACAAAAGAAACAGTCATTAGAGTGAATCAGCAACCAACAGAATGGGAAAAAATTTTTGCAGTCTACCCATCTGACAAAGGGCTGATATCCAGAATCTACAAAGAACTAAAACAGATTTACAAGAAATAAATAAATAAATAAGCCCATTCAAAAGTGGGCGAAGGATATGAACAGACACTTTACAAAAGAAGACACATATGAGGCCAACAAACGTATGAAAAAATGCTCATCATCACCGGTCATTAGAGAAATACAAATCAAAGCTACAATGAGATAGCATCCCATGCCAGTTAGAATGGCGATCATTAAAAATCTGGGACAACAGATGCTGGAGAGGATGTGGAGAAATAGGAACACTTTTACACTGTTGGTGGGAGTGTAAATTAGTTCAACCATTGTAGAAGACAGTGTGGTGATTCCTCAAGGACCTAGAAATAGAAATTCCACTTGACCCAGCAATCCCATTACTGGGTATATATCCAAATTATTATAAATCGTTCTACTATAAGGACACATGCATATGAATGTTCATTGCAGCACTGTTTACAATAGCAAAGACCTGGAACCAACCCAAATGCCCATGGATGATAGACTGGACAGGGAAAATGTGGCACATATACACCATGGAAAACTTATGCAGGCATAAAAAACGATGAGTTCGTGTCCTTTGTAGGGACATGGATGAACCTGGAAACCATCATTCTCAGCAAACTGACACAAGAACAGAAAAATCAAACACTGCATGTTCTCACTCATAGGTGGGTGTTGAACACTGAGAACACATGGACACAGGGAGGGGGAGCATCACACACTGGGGTCTGTCGGGGGAGAATGGGGAGGGACAGCGGGGGAGTGGGGGAGTTGGGGGGGAGATAGCAAGGGAAGAAATGTCAGATATAGGTGATGGGGAGGAAAGCAGCACATCACACTGCCATGTGTGTACCTATGCAACAATCTTTCATGTTCTTCACTTGTACCCCAAGACCTAAAATGCAATAAAAAAAAAAATTCATCTGGGTGTGGTGGTACATGCCTGTATTCCCAGCTACTCAGGAGGCTGAGGTAGGGGGAATCACTTTAGCCTGGGAGGACGAGGCTGCAGTGAGCTATGATCATGCCACTGTACTCCAGTCTGGACAACAGAGACCCTATTAAAAAAAAAAAAAAAAAAAAAAAAACTAAAATTGACAAATAAAAGTCTTATTAAAATTAAAGTTTATGATCAAGATGCTCCCAATTTTATAGATTTGTTTATGAGATTTGAGAGGCAGATTTAACTGGCTTCATGCTGTCTTAATCAGGATTATTTAGAAAATTAAATCTTCCCTCCAAAGAATAAAGGTTTTTGCCATTTTGTTAAATATTCGAGTTTTCATTTTGGCCAACTAAATAATAACATGAAATATCATTGTACTGATGTGAATTTTATTTTGTGTTATTGAGTGTTTTAAACCTTTGATATTTGACAAACTTTTCAAAACCAAATTTTAAATTAAGTTTTTACCTATTAGCCCATTTAAATATTAGATCCTCCAGTGTCCAAAAGAGATGTATTTGGCTTGTTTGGTATGTCATAATTATGTAAGAAGCATTGTCAATATAAAATGACATTTAGCTTTCTTTGAGTTATATTCATTTAAGTATTTTATTAGTATGTGTCACAAAATTATATAAAATGTGTATAATTCTGATATGTCTCAGTATATATTAACAGTAATAATTATAATTGTTGTGTTAAATTGCTGTGTGCCACAGATATGACCAGATTTCCTTGTCAATTGTGTCTTTAACTGTGGCTGTCCTAAAATTTTGGCATTAACAGACAATTGTTGTCTTGTTTCAATCCTTTTCAAAAAGAAGTTTATAATCAGCCATGGGACTCCAATAGGTACTCTTAAATGAAAATATCTTATACTTTGAAAATTGTGCCATTGAAATAGAAAAGGACAAAACAATTTTCAGGACTCTTATGGAAAACTAATATATTCATAAGAACTGCTAGCCCAATATTGGGCAAAACAAGAATAGCATGGACTAAATTAATAAAAGACCAAAATTATATTTTTTTATAATTTTTTTCTTAAAATGTTGCTGATTCTTTTTTGTTTTCTAAATTCAAGAAAACTTTTTTTTCTTTTGAGCTATTTATAGCTTTTAGAAATTGGGTAAACTATACTCTTGTGACAAGACTCTGGAGCATATTTCTTTCTCTCCACCTGATTTCTTTAGCATTTGGAAGTCATTTGTGATTATTCTTAAGTTGTGGCAATACAGTTGTTTGCATAATTGCAATAAGAATCTGTTTGCATAAGTGCAATAAGAATCTGTTTGCTTGTGTAACAGGACACAATTGGAGACTGGTTATTTTACCAAGGCTTTGACTGCAGTGGACTGTTTTCAAATACAAACAGACTGTTTTAAGGAGCTAAAGTTGATTTAGAGAGCCAATAAAATCCTCTTGGGAAACCTGGCCTTATACTTTGTCTACCCAGTCCCTATATAGGGTTCCTGGCCTGTGGTAAATAAAGAATGTCACTTTCTGACAGGTCCAAGCACCTGTCAGACCTTGAGTTATCTTGGGACTTTGGGAGAAGAGATTTTACCCAACTCATATAGGTATTTTCAGACACAAATAAATCTGTGGCTGGGCTCAAAGCTTTAAAAAATCTAATCTGAGATTGCTGTAAAGTTCCAACAAAGCCCATTTACAAAGAGCCTATGTGATAAATAATTACTCTTGCTACACTTTATGCAAATAATCCGGCCAAGTATAATAAGACTAAAACTTATATACTGCATTGCTTCTTGGCCTTCTTGGCTAAGATCAAGTGTAAAACTCATACTGCAACAAATTGGTTCTGCTGTAATTTTGTCTTAAAATAGGGATTGGAGAGAAAAATCATGATTCAAAATAAACTATAGTGTAACTTATTAGATTCTAACCTTGAGTAATTGTTTTCAATTTTTATTATTATCTAGAATTCAGACCAAATTCTAAAGTTTTTCCTGGCTCTGAAATTCCAAAATAATGTTTTTTATTCTTTTTCTTTTTTCTTTTTCTTTTTTTTTTCGTAATTTTTCCTGATCTGAAATTACTAAAACTTAAGCTGTGCTTTTCTTAAAGCCTTGTGAACTGAAGCTGGACAATTTAAACTTGAGAAGAAAATAACAGCAAACTCTTTTTATACATAAACCGGTTTTGTGCCTGCTTATTGATGTATGAACTTCAGAGTAATATGGCCTATATCAGTTTTCCAGGATTGTTCTTCCCTTTTTTTGTTGTTTTTTTTTGTTTATAGTTGTCTTTCTTCCTGCCCCTATTTTTTCTTCATAGGACATAAGAATTCATAACCTGCTAAAAATGAGCTTTCCTAACAATGTGGGACCTATTTGTCTGGGAATAAACTGTCCTAGCCACAAGAGATCGGACAAAACCCAAGACCAGAGACTCATTTTCTTCTAAAATACTGCCTCTGGAAAAGTTTTAAAAAGAAGAGGAAGAAATGTAAAAGGAAAATAAAAACTTGGGATCTCAATTTTCTTTGCCAAAAAGAAAAAACTGATCTGAAAGCTGAGTTATGCAAGAAGCTGCCTTTCCTCAAGCAAATAGCTTAAGCAAATAAGAGGTTTTTTAAAAAGATAGATAAAAGGTTTTTTAAAAATCTCCACAGGTAATAGAAAAAAAAAAACAATAACAAATACTAACAAAAAAATAATAATAATAAAATTAAAAAATTAAAAATAATCTCCACAGGTAGCTATTCCATGTTCACTTTACCTTATGTAAAGTGCCTGAGCATGAGATGAAAACTTGACTATTCCCCTACTTGCTCCTTTTCTCTTGCAGCAGGTGGATTCAGTAATGCAATCATACCTTCCCTTTTTACCACCAGCCTGCTTTATCGCTTTAAATATTGAAGCCCTCAAAATCACCTCTGGAAAAACCACAGACCACAGACTATTTCTCTCATTTCATGTTTTTTCTCCCAGGCATTGTCCTTATCCTTGGCAAAATAAACATCTAAATTGATTAAGATCTGTCTCAGATACTTTTTGGGTTATACTATAAAAGTGTTAATCTTTTAAAATTTTTTCCTAAAATACCTGGGTAAAATAAAGCAACATTAAAATAATTGTTTAGTTGTAACTTCCCAATAGTGTATATTGTGTCAACAGTAGATTATTATAGACTTCTCATTCCTTCCACACATTTATAAACATCAAGTCACAGCCCTTTTCATGGAGCTAGATTTTGGTGAGACATAGTTTACCATTGTACCTACAGCTCTGTTCATTCCTCTTTCTAAGCTTATCCCATCTGGCCATGCTCTTTTCATCCAGATGTTCATTTTGGCTTTCATCTCATCACTTATTTTGTACTGCATATGTTATCCCTCACTTTTCAAAATCATCTGCCACTGGAAAAGAAGAATTGCTCCAAACCTGGCCTGGGACAGAACTTTTTACTTGATACAATTGACAAATTCTTTCTAGGAAGAAATAACAATTCCTGATAAAACAATTAAGCAATTTTCAGATAAAGTTTAATGAAATTAAGACAATCAAGAAAGTCAGGTAAGGTAAGAGTGAATATGAATCCAAAGAGGAAGTTATTGGTGAAGAGCACAGTTTCTATGATGACATAAAGCAGAAGCCAAAATACAGTGGGTTGAGAAATGCAAGAGAATTAAAGAATTGGAGACCACAAGGAAGGTGTCTGTTTCAAGAATCTGGCTGGGAAAGGCAGGAGAAAGGGAAGATGATAGCTGTTTTTTATGAACACTTGATCATGTTTATATGTGAAGGAATGGAGAGTTATAACTATCTGTTAGACAAAAGCTTTTGCCTCTCATTACATGTAAGATGGCATGTTCTGATTTGGTTTCACTTCTTTAGAATAGGTAAGCAATAGAAATTTAGGAAGGAGAAAAGCTTATTTTCATTACCTAATATTAGAGAGTATGGTATAGAGCAAGATCTCCTAAATTCATCTGCCCAGTAGACTAAACTATGGATCTTGATAAAAATTAAGATTTCAGGGCTTTGTACCAGACCCACTAACCCAGAATGTCTAAGAAAGAGATCTAGAAATCTGCATAACATGTACCTTATGAGCAAGCAAAGTTGGGGAGAAAACGTTGCAGTGATGAAAAGCACAAGCTCTGTAATCAGAAAAATCTTGGTTGAAAATCTTCTCCATCACTATGTGGCCTTGTATAAATTATTACTATGTGGCTTTGTATAAATTATTCTATCTCCTCAGTGGTTGTTGAATGGATAAGATGATACAATACAAGTGCTGTTAAATAAATTTTATAGGAGGCCATTGGTTTGGACTAAGCTCCTACACTACACCCAACAAACCAAACCAAAATGGGGTTACTTGTGCTGAAGTTTCATGCCACCAAGCTACTAAGAGTTTTATATGACCTTCCAAGACATCAACAGAGAGATAATAGCCAAATCCCCAAGCAGGCCTGTTTTAGGCAGTATGATAAGGAAGTCCTTTTTGCTTTAACTGTTACAAGAAAAGTAAGTTTGAAATGACCAATCACTTTTTGTTTTCTGTTTCTGTTTTCTTTAGTTTTTTTCTACCTATAAAACCAGCCTCTTCTGTTCAGCTCATCAGAACTCTCATCTTATTTTACAGAATAAAATATTGCCCAATTCTAGAATTACAGATAAAAACTAATAAAGATATTTGAGTTTGTTGCAGTTTTGTCTTTTGATAGTCCTGGTATCCATAAAAAGGGATCTTAAGAAGACACCTGGCAAATCCCAAGACCCCTTGAGAAATTCAGGAAAGACACTGTTAACCCCTTTTGAGGTCCCCCTGTCTTCCTCCCAGAATCGTCAGCGTTGTAAGTTCCTCTCAGGTTGGACTATGCTCTTTGTGGATTAAGCTCCCTGATATTATTGGCTTTTGAATCCAGGGTTAGCTTGTGCTATAAGAGAGCATTTGACCTTGGAGTAACAAGTATTAGTTTGTACTCTAAGGGAGAACTTGACTTTTGGGTTTGTGTTGCCAATGAGATATTGGCAATAGTTACAGTGTTTGGTTTTGTCATTGTTGTTGTTGTGGTAGTGGTGGTTGTTTCAGAAAATGTCTCACTCTATCACTCAGGCTGGAGTACAGTGGTGTGATCTGGGCTCATTGCAACCTCCGTTTCCCAGGCTCAAGGGATTCTCCAGCCTCAGCCTCCTGAGTAGCTGGGACCACAGGGGTGAGCCAGCACACTTGGCCAATTTTTGTATTTTTTGTAGAAACAAGGTTTTGTCATGTTGCCTAATCTGGTCTCAAACTCCTGGGCTCAAGCCATCTGCCTGCCTCAGTCTCTGAAAGTGCTGGGATTACAGGCTTGAGCCATCTCACCTGGTCAAGAGCTACAGTTTTTAAATTGATAGCTGTTGCAGTAACTGGTTATTACTGCTGTAAGCTTTCAGAATCACAGGTATTTGGGTCTATCCTATTCATTTCTCCTTCTTGGGCCTCAGATATTTAGGTAAGAGAGGCCTCAGATATCTGACTGAGCCAGACAGAAACTATAAACCCATTGGCTAAGTTGGTCGAGGGGGATGTTAGAGCCAAATCCACAGCTTGCCTAGTGGGCACAGGCAAGGCAGTTAAGAGCTCCAGAGTGTTGCCATTGGAAAAAAACAAAAAACAATAGGGCTTCTGTGAAAGGATAAGCTGGTCACAGAATGGCCGAGTTGACATTAAGTCACCCGCCAGTCTCAAGAAAATGCCTGTGTGGCAAGGTACACTGTGAAAGCATTATACAACCCAACTCCATAGCATTTCCCTCTGAGACTTTTATTTCAGCTCTGAAAGATCCAAGATTCAATGTGAAAAATGAATCATGAAGATGGCCAAGAGAAGGCAACACCGGAATGCAGCTCCCAGCGAATGAGATGCAGAGCGCTAGAGGACTTCACAATTCCAAAGGAGGTGCCGGGTTCGTTTTGGTGGGACTGTTAGGGCACTGAAAATAGCCTAGGGAAGGAGCCACAGAGCGACAGCCACCTGGGGCGGGGGCAAACCAAGACAGGGTGGGGTGCATCCCCACCTGGAATGTGCAGCCGCCTCAGAGGTTGGGGGGCTTCACACCCTCAGTGCTCCCATTCGGATTCAGTGCTTACCTCATGCCTCCTGCAACCCAGAGTCCACAAAAGCCCTGCCAGACTGAGGGGCTCATTGAGTTGTCCATGCAAAGCTGAGCTGCGGCTCCCGCTGGGGCGCGGCAAGTTGTCATCACAGGTACCTGGGCAGAAGTTTGGACTAAGGCAAGCAGGACAGACCTTCCCACAGAAAGAGGCAGAGTTAAAAGCGGGGAAACAGGCCATAAGGCCGGCAGGCCCCACCCCTGCAGAACTCAAACTGAAGTCCTCGCTAGAAAGCTTGGTAGCGAATACACCAGTTTGACCCCAACCAGGCAGATCTAGCTCTGGGAAGGAGAGACGCTATTGGTAAGGCGGGGCCAATCTCACCTGCAAACAAACTCCAGGGAAGGACCACCCACCCAGCAACCTGACTGAATCCTAGAGAGCCCAGCAACACCCTCTACAGGCCAAAAAATATATAGTTCCAACAGAGACTCCTCTAAATTAACCTCGGAGATCAAATGGAGATAAATCCACAAAGATGGGAAAAAACCAGCGCAAAAAGAATGAAACCATCAAAGACCAGAACACACCTTCTCCTCCCAGGGATCACAACTTCTCACCATCAAGAGAACAAAAAAGACAGAGAATGAATTTGACAAATTGACAGACGCAGGCTTCAGAAGGTGGGTAATAACAAACTTCTCTGAGTTAAAAGACCATGTTCTAACCCAATGCAAAGAAACTGAGAACCTTGAAAAAAGGTTAGATGAAATGCTAACTAGAAGAACCAACTTAGAGAAGAACATAAAAGACTTGATGGAGCTGAAAAACACAGCACGAGAACTTCGCAAGGCATACACAAGTTTCAACAGCCGAATTGATTAGGCAGAAGCAAGGATATCAGAGATAGAAGATCAAATCAATGAAATAAAACAAGAAGGCAAGATTAGAGAAAAAAGAACAAAAAAATGAACAAAGACTCCAAGAAATTTGGGATTATGTGAGAAGACCTAATGTACACTTGATTGGCGTACCTGAATGTGCCAGGGAGAATGAATCCAAGTTGGAAAAAACTCTTCAAGATATTATCCGAGAACATCCACAACCTAACAAGGCAGGCCAACATTCAAATTCAGGAAATACAGAGAACACCACAAAGATATTCCTCAAGAAGAGCAAACCCAAGGCACGTAATTGTCAGATTCACCAGGGTTGAAATGAAGGAAAAAATCCTAAGGGCAGCCAGAGAGAAAGGTCGAGTCACCCACAAAGGAAAGACCATCAGACTCACAGAGGATATCTCGGCAGAAACCCTACAAGCTAGAAAGGAGTGAGGGCTAATATTCAACATCCTTAAAGAAAAGAACTTTCAACCCACAATTTCATATCCTGCCAAACTAAGCTTCATAAGTGAAGGAGAAATAAAATCCTTTACGAACAAGCAAGTACTCAGAGATTTTATCACCACCAGGCCTGCTTTAAAAGAGCTCCTGAAAGAAGCGCTAAACATAGAAAGGAACAACCAGTCTGTTTTGGTTCTGACCACCTTCCATATCTTATAACACAGGCCTGCCTCCAGCCATAATCCCATCAAGTCAGTTTAGCCAAAAATCTCTTATCCTTTATGTTTCCTCTGAGTAATTTTCCAATCACTGATACCCTCAACTCTGCTTCCTGGTTATAAAGCTCCATTTGTCCTTGTTGAAGTCAGAGTTGAGTCAAACCTCTTCGCCTCAGTGCAAGAGCCCATTGGCATGGTCCCTACACCTATCTCCATGGCCCCCTTGAATAAAGTCTGCCTTACCATTTTTTTTTTTTTTTTTTTTTTGAGACAAAGTCTCACTTTGTCTCCCAGACTGAAGTAGAGTGGCATGATCTCAGCTCACTGCAACCTCCGACTCCCAGGTTCAAGCAATTCTGCCTCAGCCTCCCAAGTAGCTGGGACTACAGGCGTGTGCCACCATGCCTGGCAATTTTGTATTTTTTAGTAGAGATGGGGTTTCACCATATTGGCCAGTCTGGTCTTGAACTCACGTGGTCCACCTGCCTCAGCCTCCCAAAGTGCTGAGATTATAGATGTGAGCCACTGCCCCAGCCCACCTTAACAATCTTTAACAAGTGTCATAAATAATTTTTTAACCTCCTTTTTGGGGGAAGTGAAAGGAAGGAATCGTTCTGAAAATATTCATTTGTTAGAGGGCATTACAAATCTTAGAATTTAAAAGAGACTTTGGAAATCATCTAGTTAGAAGTTATGCCAACTATCCTAAATATATCAGTAGCAAACTAGTTAAATAAATTATGGTATATCCATATAGCCAAATACTATGTAGCTATTGAATTTAAAAATGAGGAAGCTATACACTATTACAGAAAAAAAAAACTTGAGATATGCTATTAAGAGAAAACAGCAAGGTACAGAAAAATATATATTATCTTAGTCAGTTTGGGCTGCTATAAGAATACCACAAATTGGGTGGCTTCAGTAACAAACATTTCTTTCTCACAGTTCTGCAGGTGAAGTACAAGAAGAAGGCTCCAGCAGATGCAGTGTCTAGTGAAAGCACTCGTCCTGTTTGCAGATAACCACCTCTCTCTCTCTCTCCTCCTTCTCCTCCTCTCTCTGTCTCTCTCTCTGTCTCTCTCTCTCTGTCTCTCTCTCTCACATACACACACACACATGCACGCCTTTCTCCCTACCATGTGAAGATACAATAGAAGATACCAAGGATAAGAGATTTTCCCTAAACTGATTTTGTCCAAACTGGATTCAACAAGGACCAAGAGGAAAAACCAAGGCTGGACCTAGTCAAGCAGAGGACTTGTAAGAAATAAACGTTTGTTGTTTAAACCATCCAGTCTATTGTATTCTGTTATAGCAACTCAAACTGGCCAAGATACCTCCCAATGGCCCCTACTAATACTATTATATAGAGGTTTAGGATTTCAACAAACGGATTCTAAGGGAAGTCAAACATTTAGCTTATAATAAATATAAATATTACTTTTGCGTAAAATGGAGTCAAAACAAGGATGTGTATTTGTATATGCTTGTATAGGCATGAAAAAACTTAAAAATCTTTTCAATACCTTCACATAGATCTAAATAAAGAAACTTTCAAGGATATATAAGAAATTAAGAAGGAAGGGAGTAAAGTAGGAACTAGACACATGAGAGACAAACAAGACTTTGCACTTTATGATATTCTTTTTGATGTTCGAAACATGAACAAATTACCTTTTTAAAAAATATAAAACCCTAACCTCTCTGTGGAATTCAAGACTACCTGCCCAACATCTCCACTGAGATGTCTAATAGGCTTCCGAAACATGACATGTTCAAAACAGAACATTTGA
Organism: Ateles fusciceps; assembly: GCA_036589455.1. Lineage (NCBI taxonomy): Eukaryota > Metazoa > Chordata > Mammalia > Primates > Atelidae > Ateles > Ateles fusciceps. Next base: position 100,917 of record JAZHEH010002597.1, read on the forward strand.
GATCCCCCCCTCAAATGTTCTTCTCTCTTGATTTTCTATTACACAGTAAACACCACTACCATCTACTTGGTTGCTCAAGCTCAAAGTCTGAGAATTATTCTCAATTTCTCTTTCTCCTACCTCCATGAATTTTTAAGCAAACCCTATTGTTTCTACCATCATGATAGAGCCCTAATATGACCACTTCTTACCATCTCTACTATTACTGCTTCAGTCCCAGTCACTGTCATCTTTAACTACTGCAATAATCTAAGAAGTGTTACTTAAAGTGAGTCCCACAGACAAGAACTGTTTGTTCTAGTCCGTGACAACATAAGAAACTTGCACCAAAATGAAAATCAACTACTTTGCTAAGCACAATATTTAGGTCAGCTGACAATTTTTTTCATTTTCTTTTTCTTTTCTTTTCCTTTTTTGAGACAGAGTCTTGCTCTGTAGCCCAGGCTGGAGTGCAGTGGCATGATCTTAGCTCACTACAGCCTCTGCATCTGGGTTCCCACAATTCTCCTGCCTGAGCCTCCTGGGTAGTTGGGATTACAGGCACTCACCACCATACTTGGCTAATTTTTGTATTTTTGGTAGAGATGGGGTTTCACCATGTTGGTCAGGCTGGTCTTGAACTTCTGACCTCAGGTGATCTTTCCTCATCGGCTTCCTAAAATGCTAGGATTCTAGGTGTGAGCCACCACGCCTGGCTTTTTTGGGTTGTTTTTTTTAAAAAAAAAAAACAAACAAGATCTCATTCTGTCACCCAGGCTGGAGTGCAGTGGCATGATCATAGCTCACTGCAACCTTAAACTCCTAAACTCTAGCAATTATCCTCCCTCAGCCTCCCAAATGGCTGGAAATATAGGCAAGTGCCACCACACCTATTTTCTTATTTTTTGTAGAGATGGGATCTTGCTATGTTGCCCAGGTTAGTCTTGAACTCCTGGCCTCAAACATCTTCCCATTTTGTTCTCCAAAAGTGCTTGGATTACAGGTATGATAAGCCACTGTTTCTCATACAAGCTTCATGCCTCTGTACCTTTATACATACTATTTTCTCTGTTTGGAATACCTGCTCAGTTTAGAAGAAACCAACCCTGCTGACACCTAGGTATCAGACTTCTAGCCTCCAAAACTGTGAGAAAATAAATTTCTATTATTTAAGCCATCAGTCTGTGATACTTTATTATGGTAGCCCTAGCAATCTAGTACACTATGTATTAACTAACGTCTCCCCTGACTTGCTTTGAGTATTCTATCCTTATTTTCTTTTCACACTAATATTTAATTTTTTAATTTTTCTTTTCTGTGTATGTTTATGCAGCCACCTTAAATCCTTTTTGGAATCCATGAATCATCCTTTCCAAAACAGGGAGAGATTAATGCTAATTTGCCATTACTAGCTCTTAATGAATCCTGCTGTGTCGTGATCAATACAGCTTCCTTTTCCAAGTGGTTATGCCAAATGACTAATGATCTATTCAAGAAAGTTGCCAGGGATCAATATCAGGTTGGGAAGGTAGAAAACATCTAACAGGCTGGAGCAAGAAATGTGAAGTTGGCATTAGTACCAAGGACTTGAGGAGTGACTTGAAACCTGGGCACTGCTTTTAGCAAAATTGACTAAGCTATATGCTTAAATGAGCATTTAGGATATGCCAAGCACACTGTTAAGTGGTTATTTCATTTAATTCTCATCACAATCCTATGATGTAGGTACAAATATCTCCCTTGTAGAGATGAAGGAATTGAGACACTGAAGAAGTTCAGCAGCTTTCCCAAGGTCACACAACTAGAATGTGATAGACCCTGCTTTGAAAACCAGCAATCTGACTCCAAAGCCCATGCTCTTGGCTGCTGGATTATACTACAGATAACAAATGTACTGCACAATCAGTTCAGCTAAACAAACATTTATTGAGCAACTATCCTGTTCCAAACATTGCCAAGGACATACTGATGATACAGAGATAAATGGAATATAATCCTGCCTTTAAAGAGCTTTTGGTCGTGCTGGGGGGCCAGTAGCCATACAAATAAACAAACTGCAATATAGCTGTAAAAGAATAATGAAAAAAACAAGTTCAAGTTTTAGAAGTACTATAGTGGAGGAAATGATCTCTCTGTCATTGGTACACTTTCCAAGGAAATCCATTACCTGCTGATCTGGGTTCTGAGGAAGAGCTGAGAAAGAGATTCCAAGCAGAGAGCATGAGATGTTTAATCAGTGTGGTTGGTCTGAGGATCAATTAAATATTGTAGTCTGATAATGATGGAGACAAAATGAGAGTCAGGAGACAGGGGGAAAAAGAAATATTGGTATGCTTCCCCTGGGTGTCTTTCATATTTTAGGTTTACCCAGTTTTCATCATAACTTTCCTCTCATTCAGGCAGATGGCATGCTTTACCTCACCTGGGGCTACAGTTAATTTCCTTCACTGGTTGATTTGATTCAGCTAATCTCATTGCTTGACTGGGTTCTGCATTCTTTTTGTATTTTTGTGTGTAGCATCAATTCTATAGCTATTTAATTGGCAGATATTAACAAGTAATTGCTAGTCAGTGAGACTGGGCACTCTTAGAGGTATGTACGTGGCACTATGGTAGCAGACACCAAGACATATCTTGCTCCATTTGAGTAATAAGTAACTAAACTGAGGATTGAAGGCTGAGCAGGTCTTCCAAACAGAGGAAATAGTATATATAAAGGTACAGAGGCATGAAGCTTGTATGAAAAGCAGGAATTAATTTAACCAGAATGTAAAATGTACTGAGTTAAGAATTAGTGAGAGGTCAGTGGCCAGATAAGCAAATATCCAAAAAGGAAGGTTATGCATTCCATACCAAGGAGTTTGGTTTTTATCTGTTCAGTAATTGGGAGTCACAGATAAGTTTTAAGAAACAGAGTAACATGATTTGAGCTTCATTTTAGAAATGGCCTCTGGCAGCATTGTGGAGGTGAATTCAAAGCAGAGAGATCATTCAAAAGACTACAGAAAAAGACAATTTGAAGGACAATTTGGCAACATCTGTCAGCGCTAAAAATCTACATACTCAGCAATTTCACTTGGAAAAAATTATCCTACAGGTACACTTGCACATGTATAAAAGGTTACATACGGAGAGAGATCCAAGATAGCCGATTAGCAGCAGCTCAGGATTGCAGTTCCCACTGAAAGCGCAGAGAGTGAGTGGACGCCACATTTTCAGGTGAATTTTTATTGCCTACGGACCAAGAGATTCCCAGCTGAGGAGCCCCACGGGTCTCCAGCGCGACTCTTTTGGCCGGCGTGGCTGTTTTGCAGGCACCCTGGCACGGCGGTTCTCAGTCCGGAGTATACGGGACTGAGTGCCCTTTAGTTGGCGTTTGGAGCTCCGGGAAGACAGAGTCTCCCATTCAGCTGTTTGAAAAGCAGACTGAAGTGGGGGAACCAAACCGGGAGATTCCCGGGCAGAAAAGTGCCACAAATCTTAACGCTGCTGTTTCAGCTGGTGTAGTGGGTCGCCGCAGGGGAAGGATGGCCACCCCCCAACAAAAAAAAAACAGCAATTTGAACTGCTGAGAATTGAGAGTTTCACAGCAAGTACAGCTGAACCCAGGAAGGTCCAGCTCTGTGGGGGAAGGGTGTCCGCCGAAGGAAAACTAAGAAACAGAAAAAACTTTACCACCAACAAGCTCAGAGACCTAATCTGAAAGTCATCAATTACACAGACGACAGGTGGATAAATCCACAAAGATGGGGAAGAAACCAGCGCAAAAAGGCTGAAAACACCCGAAATCAGAATGCCTTTCCTCCTACAGAGGATTGCAGTTCCTCATCACCAATTGAACAAGGCCTGATCGAGAATGAATGTGAGGAATCAACAGAATTAGGCTTCAGAAGGTGGATAATGAGAAACTTCTGTGAGCTAAAAGAACATGTTCTAGCCCAATGTAAGGAAACTAAGTACCTTGAAAAAAGGTTTGACGAAATGTTAACGAGAATGGACAATTTAGAGAAGAATATAAGTGAATTAATGGAGCTGAAAAACACAATACGAGAACTTCGCGAAGTATGCACAAGTTTTAACAGTCGATCAAGCAGAAGAAAGGATTTCAGAGGTCGAAGACCAACTTAACGAAATAAAACGAGAAGACAAGATTAGAGAAAAAAGGGTAAAAAGGAATGAGCAAAGTCTCCAAGAAATATGGGGCTATGTGAAGAGACCTAATCTATGTTTGATGGGTGTACCTGAATGTGATGAAGAGAATGAATCCAAGCTGGAAAATATTCTTCAGGATATTATCCAGGAAAACTTTCCCAACCTAGCAAGGCAGGACAATACTCAACTCCAGGTAATACAGAGAACACCACAAAGATATTCCTCAAAAAGAGCAACCCCAAGGCACATAATCATTAGATTCACCAGGGTTGAAATGAAGGCGAAAATACTAAGAGCAGCCAGAGAGAAAGGTCAGGTTACCCACAAGGGGAAGCCTATCAGACTCACAGCAGATCTCTCAGCAGAAACCCTACAAGCCAGAAGAGAGTGGGGCCAATATTCAACATCCTTAAAGAAAAGAACTTTCAACCCAGAATTTCATATCCAGCCAAACTAAGTTTCATAAGTGAAGGAAAAATAAATTTTTTTACGAAGAAGCAAGTACTCAGAGATTTCATTACCACCAGGCCTGCTTTACAAGAGCTTCTGAAAGAAGCACTATATACAGAAAGGAACAACCAGTATCAGCCATTCCAAAAAACCCATCGGTAAGCTGCATCCAGACCCATCTCACATGCAAGGATATACAGAGACTCAAAACAAAGGGATGGAGGAAGATTTGCCAACGAAATGGAGAGCAAAAAAAAAAAAAAAAAAAAAAAAAAAGCAGGAGTTGCAATTCTCATCTCTGATAAAATAGATTTTAAAGTAATAGAAACCAAAAGAGATAAGGACATTGTATAATGGTAGAGAGATCAATGTAAGGGGAAGAGCTAACGATCCTAAGTCTATGCGCACCCAATATAGGAGCACCCAGATACATAGGCCAACTTCTTGGTGACTTACAAAGAGACTTGGACTCCCACACAATAATAGTGGGAGAACTTTAACACTACATTGTCAATATTGGACAGATCAATGAGACAGAAGGTTAACAAGGATACCCGGGACTTGAACTTAGACCTTGAATAAGTAAACTTAATAAAGATTTACAGAACTCTCTACTCCAAATCCACAAAACATACATTTTCTTCAGTAACACATCACATTTATTCTAAAAGTGACCACATGGTTGGGAGTGATCACTCCCCAGGAATTGCACAGCATTTCATAGGTTTAAACGAAATATTGGTTGGCTGTTTGTTATTTTCCTCCCTTATTCCTTCCTGTCTCCATTGTATAAAACAATTATTAGTATAAAAGAGCTTTTCAATACCCATTTTTAGACTGCATTCTGGCCTGGGCAATAGGCAAGATTCCCATTCTCTCTCCCTCTTTTTCTTCTTCTTTTTCCCTTTCTTTCATTCTCTTTTTTTCCTTCTTTTTCTCTTTCTCTCTTTTCTTTTCTTTCTTTTTCTAAAAAGAAAAAAAGGTTACATACAAGGTTATTCAAAGCACACAAATGTTCATCAATAGTACGTCCATAAAATGGAATATTTTAAAGCTCTAAGGAACCATTTTATGTATTGATATAAATTTATCTCCAAAAGCTATTGTGAAATTTTTAAAAAGAAACAAACCATAGAACAAAATGTAGTATGTGATACCATTTAAGTAAAAAGCAGAAACAAAAGCATTTAATGCTTTTAATTTAATGCAGTACATGAAAGAACAACATATGCATAATACATCTCTGGAAGGAAATACTAGAAACTGACAATATTAATTGCCTACAGAGAGGTGAGCTGGGTGGATGAGGGACAGGAGTTGGAACAGACATTTTACTAGAGCTTTTTAATTTGGAACCACATGAGTGTACTGCCTATTCCTAAATAAATTAATTAAATGTAAGTTTAAGTAGTAAAAATCCTAGTTAAGAGATAAAGAGGGACTCAATGAAAATCAAAATCACTGGAGGAGAAAAAGGGATAGATATATAAATGTTAAGTTTGGGCACAGTGGCTCCTGCCTATAATCCAAAAATTTGGTAGTCTAAAGCAGGAGGATCATTTGAGTCCAGGAGTTCAAGGCTGCAGTGAGCTATGATCTTGACACCACACTCAAGCCTGCGTGAGGGTGAGACACTGTCTCTGAAAAAAAAAAAAAGAAAAGAAAAGAAAGAAACAGAACGTTAAGGAAATAAACAAAAGCATTCCATGACTCATTAAAGCATGTGAAGAGAGCATGTAGAGAGAAGAGTTTATAAAACCTCCCAGATTTCTGACTTGGGAAACTGAGTGACTATATTGGTGCCACTGACCAAGATAATGAATGCAAGGATCATAACATATTTAAAGAAAAGAGAACTACTACAATTTTGAACATGTTATATTTGAAGTGTTGTAGGACCACATGCTCATGGATGAGAAGGATACTGTTAAAATGTTCATAGTATCCAAAACATCTATAGATTCAATGAAATCCCTATCAAAATACCAATGACATTCTTCACAGAAACAGAAAAAGAAAAAATGTACATGGAACCACAAAAGATCCAGAATAGCCAAAGCTATCCTAAGCAAAAAGAACAAAACTGAAGGAATCACATTCCCTGACTTCAAATTATACTACAGAGATATTGTAAGCAAAACAGCATGGTACTGGCATAAAAACAAACACAAAGACAAATGGAACAGAATGAGAGAATCCAGAAAAATATCCACACACCTACAGAGTGAGCTCATTTTCAACAAATGTGTCAAGAGCAGACACTGGGGAAGGACAGTCTTCAATAAACGGGGCTGGGAAAACTGGATGTCCATATACAAAAGAATGAAAACTAGATTCCTATCTCTTGCCATATACAAAAATCAAATCAAATTGATTAAAGACTCAACTCTAAGACTTTGAACTATAAACCTATTACAAGAAAATACTGGGGAAAATCTCCAGGACATTGGTCTGAGCAAAAATTTCTTGAGCAATACCCCACAAGCACAGGCAACCAAAGCAAAAATGAACAAATGGAATCATATCAAGTTGAAAAGTGTCTGCTCAGCAAAGGATACAATCAACAAAGTGAAGGAAAACTCACAGAATGAGAGAAAAGATTTGCAAACTATCCATTTGACAAAGGATTACTAACCAGAATATATAAGGAGCTCAAACAATTTTATAGAACAAAAAAATATTATAAGCAAATCCAAAAAAAATGGGCAAAAGATTTGAATAGACATTTCCCCAAAGAAGATACACAAATAGAAAACAGGTATATGAAAAAGTGCTCAACATCACTGATCATTAGAGAAATGCAAATCAAAACTACAATGAGATATCATCTCACCCCAGTTGAAATGGCTTATATCTAAAAGACAGGCAATAACAAATACTGGCAAGGATAAGGAGAAAAGGGTACTCTTGTATACTGTTAGTGGGAATGTAAATTAGTACAACAACTATGGAGAGCAATTTAGTGGTTCCCCAAAATGACTAAAAATTGAGCTACCATATGATTCAGCAATCCCACTGCTGGGCATATACCTAAAAGAAAGGAAGTCAGTATATCAAAGAGATATCTGCACTCCTATGTTTGTTGCAGCACTGTTTACAATACCTATGATTTGGAAGCAATCTAAGTGTCTATCAACAGATCAATGGATAAAGAAATTTGTTACATATATACAATGGAGTACTATTCGGCCATAAAAAGAAAGAGATATTGGCCAGGTGTGGTGGCTCATGCCTGTAATCCAAGCACTTTGGAGGCCAAGGTGGGCAGATCACCTGAGGTTGGGAGTTCAAGACGAGCCTGACCAATATGGTGAAACCCCATCTTTATTTAAAAAAAGAAAAGAAAGAGATACTGTCATTTGCAACTGATTGTGACAGGAGATAGAAAAATTCTTAGGGAGACAAGAATAGGTCCCTGGTGAAACCTGACCTTCAAGCCAAAGACAGCCTGAAGCCTGAAAACAAAGCTGGCAGTTCCAGGTGGAGTTCATAAGTAGAGTGAGAACTTCCTCGATGCCTTTTAGCCAATCAAATGGCGATTTTTCCAGGCCCACTCATGAACCAATCAGCATGTCCCCGCCCCCCCCATTCTGAGCCCATGAAAACCCCAGACTCAGGCTCACAGCAGGCTACCTGCTTTAGGCCCACTCTCACACAGAGGGCTACCAACTTTGGGTCCCCTCTCATTGACGAGAGTTTTCTGTCACTCAGTACAAATCTTTTCCTTGCTCACTCTCTAATGTCCGTGTACTTCATTCCTTTTGGTTGCAGGACAAGAACCCAGAACCCACTGAACAGTGGGTGCAAAAAAAGCTGTAACACTCTCTTCTGCTCACTGAGCAATGGGGGAGAAAAAAACCACTGGGTATCACATGCCCTGCTCGCTGAGCTGCCACTGGTGAAACCGAACAAGCTGTAACATGCCACGATTCACCAAGCTGAGGGTGGCGGGGGAGAAACGAGAGCTGTACCACTTCCTGGGGATCCAAACTGTAAAGCTTCCTGGGGGCTCAGACCTTGGGACTCCCTGAGCAAACACTGTAACACCACTTGGGGCTCCATGGTTGCTGGCATCTCTGATTTTGGACAAGGCCACATCCCTCTCATCCAGATGCCGGCATGCAAGGCAGAAGACGGTGGCAGCACGCCCGACCAGTGCAAAGCTGAAGCGGGTGCAGGATTCAGGCTGGTAGTACAATCTGAGTGCAGCCTGCCAGGCTGAGTGGGCAGAGCAAGCCCAGCAGGCCCCAGCAAAGCTTCTGGCAGAGGTGCCACTAGCCACAGAGATTTCCAGCTGGTGAAACAGCACTGAAAGAATCCTGTGTCACAACAACGTGGTTGTAACTAGAGATCATTATGTTATGTTAAATAAGACAAACATTGCATGTTCTCACTTATTTGTGGGATCTAAAAATCAAAACAACTGAACTCGTGGATTTGGAGAATAGAAGGTTGGTTACCAGAGGCTGGGAAGGGTAGTGGGGGGGTTGCAGAGAGGTGGGGATGGTTAATGGGTACAAAAAAATAGAAAGAATAAATAATACCTAGAATCTGATAGCTCAACAGGATGACTATAGTCAATAATAACTTAATTGTACATTTTAAAAATAGAGTGTAACTAGATTGTTTGTAACTCAAAAGATAAATGCTTGAGGAAATGGATACCCCATTCTCCATGATGTGCTTATTTCATATTGCATAACTGTACCAAACATCTCATGTACCCCATACATATATACACTTACTCTGGACCCACAAAAAATAAAACAAATAAAACAAATAAATGTTTTTACAAACCACATTGAAGCCAGGCACAGTGGCTCACACCTGTAACCACAGCACTTTGGGAGGCCGAGGTGGGTGGATCACCCTGAGGTCAGGAGCTCAAGACCACCCTGACCAACATGGTGAAAATCTGTCTCTACTAAAATACAAAAATTAGCTGGGCATGGTGGTGAGCGCCTGTAATCCCAGCTACTCACAAGGCTGAGGCAACAGGATCGCTTGAACCCAGGAGGCAGTGGTTGCAGTGAGCCAAGATTGCACCACTGCACTCCAGCCTGGGTGAAAAAGAGCAAAACTCTGTCTCAAAAAAAACAAAAAAACAAACAAACAAAAAAAAAATTGAGCAGCACAGTGACAATAGAAACAAAGGAAAGAGAAAAGTAAAAATAGGGGAAGGAAGCAGAACTTAGGGGGCTCAGAAATGACCCATTATATTTTTAACACTTCACAAACATAATAGAAGAAGGAACTGCTGAGCTAAGAATTTAGAAAACCCGTTCTGCAACAGCCTCCTTTTAAAAGTCAGGTAAATTAATTTTATATAAAAATGAGCATCATAAAAATGATCGAAGACAAATTCCACACATGTAAATTACTATAAGAAGAAATAAAATGGCTGGGTACAGTGGCTCATGCCTGTAATTCTACCACTTTGGGAAGCTGAGGCAGGTGGATTGCTTGAGTCCAGGAGTTTGAGACCAGGCTGGCCAACATGGGGAAACTCGTCTCTACAAAACAATACAAAAATAAGCCAGGCGTGGTGGTGTGCACCTATAGTCCCAGTTACTTGGGGGGGGGCTAAGGTAGGAGGATTGCTTGAACTGGAAGGTTGAGACTGCAGTGAGCCAAGATCGCATCACTGCACTCCAGCCTGGGTGACAAAGTGAGACCCTGTCTCAAAAGAAAAGAAGTAGAACACCACACCCATAAATGTTGAAAACACACAAAACAGTTAAAAACTATATCTTAGTATTTCAAAATGAGCTAAAATATTATAAGGTATAAAAAACAATGGGTTAGAAAAGCTCATAAATGGGATGATAAAACTCGCGGAGAGAATTACAAATAAAAAAATAAATCATTTCAGAAATGAAGACCAAACTAGAAGAAACACAAGAGTGAACAAAAATCAGATTGTGACGTTAGACAAATGAGTGGAAAGGATAGAATTTATTAAAATAATAAAGAAACTAACAATGAAATAAAAATGATTCCATAGAAAGTAACATGTAAGTGACAGCAAACAGAATCCATTATACCTGTAAGAAAGAATTACCAAAGAATATAACTGAAACGAGGGAACAGAAAAATAGCAAAATCTATAATTTGAGAAAATTTTTTGAAATAAAAAAAGAAAGAAGATTTGAAATACATAATGAGGGGACATAATACCTGAGAAAAAAATGACTCAGAATTTCTAGTATCAAGAAGTACTCTAGTAAAATTATTAGGTTGTTAAAAAAGATGGAAAAGACAGGGCACCTAAGACAAAAACAAAAAGTAACTCATATGGGCAAAAAATTCAGACTGTCATTAGACTTACCTTTTTGGGGTTGTTTGTTTAGAGACAGGGTCTTGCTCTGTCCTCCAGGCTGGAATGCTGTGGTGCAATCACGGCTCACTGTAGGCTCCCCATCTTGGGCTCAAGCAATCCTCACACCTTGGTCTCCCAAATCATTGAGATTACAGAATTCACTAGGAATGCTTTATGCCAAAGAAAATAAAGTAGCATGACTACAATATTCAAGGAAAGAAAATATGACCCAAGGACTTTATGCACATTCAAACTGACTTTCAAAAGTAAATGCCATAGTTAAACTATCATAAAAATGCAAGAACTCACAGAATATTGATCACATGAGCCTGTCCTGTGGAATCTACTACAGAATGAGCTTTAGATAACATAATGACTACAGAAATATTGACATAACTGTTGGTCAACATTAAATATGTATTTACTTGTAGAACTAAGATTAGATGAGACTTATAAGAGCATAGTGTGTGCAAGGATTATATATGCATTAACACTGTTGATACAATGCAATTGTGCTACACATCTATTTTTTAAAAGAGGGGAAAATGAGAAAAGTATACACAAAAATGATTTCATTGTTTTCAGTAATTACATGACTGGTCGTAGAATTGGCATTATTTTTCCAAGACTGTTGTATGTATAATGTGTATTAAAACAAATGAGTAATTGTGAGAGATTATAATTATGTCATTCCCAATACTCCTGAGAACTAAGATTATTCTTGGTGGGGAAAGAAGATACAGATGCAAGGTAAAAGAGGTAAAAATCATGTAATCCAGAATTTAAATTGGAAGTGTCAGTATGAACCCATGAGGTATTTTATTATGTATGTATACACACCCACACAAACAGATATATATATATATTATATTAGTTGGCTTTGGCTTCCATAATAAAATATCATAGACTAGGTGGCTTAAACAAGAGAAATTTATTTTAGGAGCCAGGTGTGGTGACTCACTCTTGTAATCCCAGTACTTTGGGAGGCCAAGGCAGGATGATCGCTTGAAGCGAGGAATTTGAGACCAGCCTGGGTAACATAGCAAGACCCTGTCTCTACAAAAAGAAATTCATTTCTCACAGTTAAGGCTAACATCCAAGACTAAAGTGCCATCAGGGTTGGTTTCTTGTGAGTCTTGTCTCCTTGGCTTCCAGATTGTGACTCCTCCTCTCTGTGTCCTCACATGGCCTCTTCTCTGCGTGTGCAAGTAGAGAGAGAGAACTCTGATGTCTCTTCACCTTCTTATAAGTACATTAGCTCAATTAGATTAGAGTCCCACCCTTATGACCTCCTTAAAGGTCCTGTCTCCAAATATAGCCACATTGGGGGTTAGGGTTTCAGCATGTGAATTTTCGGGAGCATAACTCAGTCCATAGCATGTACATATGTATATGTGTGTATGTATGTATATATATCTTAGTTCTGCCCATAAAAAATGCTAGAAACAACAACTAGCCTAGTAGCATCCAGGTTGTAACCTTAAAGCACCATGTTCCACTAAAAGAAAGCAGTATTTCTTGGAGAAATACTAACTTTAGTTCTGGGCAGGAAATATCTAAGAGGAGCACAAAACATCTTGTCAGACCCAATAGCCATAAAGCTATCAAAGACTACTATGGTGTAGCAAAATGACTCAGAAGCCAACTTGAAGAGGCTCCCTTGGCCATAGATGGGTATCTATGAATTATAACTGTGTGGATGGAAGCACATGAAATATATTTAAATCCATTAGTTCATAGTAATACTAAAACAAAAATGATGATAGGAAACTACTAATTGTTCTGAAAACTGGTAAAGATAGGAAAAGGATTGAGTACGGTATTTACTCTGCTTTCCTGTACCCACTTTGCCGCAGAGCAACCAAGCTAAGATTAGAGAAAATACTTTATTGAAGTATTCCAGCAAATAAGAAGAAATAATTGATTTAGAGATTATAGTTTTGAAATTCCTAAAGAATTAAATTCATAGGCATTGAGTTTCAAAGTCAGCTAGCATCAAGAAAGACAGCCAGACATTATATGTCTCCTGAATCACAGTAAGATTATAGAATCAGTGTACTGAAAGTATAGAAGGTTGAAGAATGTGTTAAAATATTATGAGGCTGGCATGGTGGCTCAGAATTAAATTCATAGGCATTGAGTATCAAAGTCAGCTAGCATCAAAAAGACAGCCAGATATTATGTGTCTCCTGAATCACAGTAAGATTATAAATTCAATGTACTGAAAGTAAAGAAGGCTGAAGAATGTGTTAAAATATTATGAGGCTGGGCATGGTGGCTCACACCTGTAATTCCAGCACTTTGGGAGGCCAAGGCAGGTGGATCACTTGAGGTCAGAAGTTTGAGACCAGCCTGGCCAACATGGTGAAATCCCATTTCCACCAAAAATACAAAAATTAGCTGGGTGTGGTGGCACATCCCTGTAATCCCAGCTACTTGGTAGGCTGAGGCATGAGAATCGCTAGAACCTGGGAGGCAGAGGTTGCAGTGAGCTGAGATCGTGCCACTACACTCCAGCCTGGGCGACACTCCAGCAAGACTCTGTCTCAAAAATAAATAAATAAATACAATATTATGAAGATAAAATCTGTAAAATCAAAACTGTGAGAAACAATAAATCAAATGACTCAATTTCCTCAACAAATAAAACATGAGGGGCAAACAAAAAAAGAAGATGAAGGAGGCAGAGCCCTCATGGCATAATCACTTCCCCCATGTCTCTACCTCTTAATATATCACATTGGTGATTAAGTTTCAACACATGAATTTTGGGGGGTGACATTGTTTGGCTATGTCGCCACCCAAATCTCAACTTGAATTGTATCTCCCAGAATTCCCACAGGTTGTGGGAAGGACCAAGAGACCCAAGGGGAGGTAATTGAATCATGGGGACTGGTCTTTCCTGTGCTATTCTTGTGATAGTGAATAAGTCTCATGAAATCTGATGGGTTTATCAGGGGTTTCTCCTTTTTCTTCTTCCTCATTTTCTCTTGCCACTGCCATGTAAGAAGTGCCTCTAACCTCCCACCATGATTCTGAGGCTTCCCCAGCCATATGGAACTCTAAGCCCAATTAAACCTCTTTTCTTTCCAGTCTCAGATGTATCTTTATCAGCAGCGTGAAAATGGACTAATACAGGGGGACACCAACATTCAGACCACAGCAGTAGGAAGGAGTTTGTGATTCCACTGAGGTACACAGAAGGCACCTGGACTGGCTGCCAAATTCCCTATCTTGGCCTAGGTAAGAGTCACAAGAATGTCCAACTTTTAATAATTCATTAATGTATACATCAAATACAGTTTTTTGTCTGTAATATGTTGGGCAATAAAAATGATTTAAAATAAAAATAAATGTTTAAATGTAAATCATATTATGCTGTTCCTGTGCCTGAAACTTTCCAATGGCTTTCCATCACAATCTAAACAAAATCAAAATTCCTTCCTTCCAATGTCATATTCTTCCATTCTCTGCTTTTTTTTTTTTTTATAGAAGCAGGGTCTCACTGTGTTGCCCAGGGTGGTCTTACACTCCTGGTGATGGCAGCAGCGACCCATCTGGAATGGCTGCTGTGAGGACGTCTGAAGCAGGAGAGGCATGACCAGGGCTACATACTGCAAAGAACTGACAGGTGCCAGGAATAGACAAATACCCCTGCCCCTACCAAGTCGGCAGGACAGGAGCCCCTCACTCCTGGGTGCAGCTGTGGCTGCCCAGTGATGGCTCCAGGCCCCAGCATCCCTGCACTCAAGGGCTCAGGAAATCCCCCTGCCCCAACAGACTCATAAGTGCCTGCTCCGGCTCTCTGGCCTCTCCCCCACTACCTGCACTTGCTCCAGGGCAGAGTAAAGTTGTGACTGAGCCTGGGTGCTGTCACAACCCGGCTGGATGTGCACACACTCAAGGCGGTGCTGACACACCAGCCACCTGCCATCTCAGTCCCCTCTTGACTATGGGCACTGACAAGCTCAGGAAGGAGGTTGAGTGGGGGCTGAGGGCAGCTCAGGATGGGCCTGCAAGCACCCCGCAGGCATGAACAGCCTGGGCACAGTGGATGACATGTTGATGACAGCAGAAGGTAGACAGGCTCCTAACCAGAAAGGAGCGGATCCTCAGTGAAACCCCACCTTCAAGCCAGGAACAGTCTGATGCCTGGAGACTGGGCTGCCAGTTCTGGGTGGAGTCTGTGGCCCAGAGTGAGAATGTGTGGTGCTTTTTCTGGGCCTGCCCATGGCCCCCCCCCCATAGACCAATCAGCAGGCACTTCCTCCCTTCTGAGCCCATAAAAACTCCAGACTCTTCCAGATTTAAACAGACCGTGGGACTACCAGCTGAGGGAAGGAGTTATGGGTCTCCTCAACTAATCAGGACAATCTACCTGCAAAAAGGAGCTACCCACCATGGGTCTCCTCTCTGCTGAGAGCTGGACACTTGTCAAGACAACTTGCCTATAGAAAGGAGCTACCCACTGTGGGCCTCCTCTGTACTGAGAGCTGGACACTCATCAGGACAACCTGCCTGTGGAAAGGAGCTACCCACTGTGGGCCTCCTCTCCACTCAGAGCTGGACACTCAAGAGGACAACCTGCCTGTAGAAAGGAGCTACCCACCTTGGTGTCCTGAGAACTGTTCCGTCACTCTATGAAGTTCCTCTCCACCTTGCTCACCCTCCAGTTATCCACATACCTCATTCTTCCTGGACATGGGAAAAGAACTCTCTGAACCAGTCAAATGTCAGGACTGAAAGAGCTGTAACACAAACAGGGCTGAAACACGCACCCTCATTTGCCAACCTCATTTGTTGCAGGTGACAAGAAGGAGAGAAAAGCTACAGCCCTTCAGGGAGCTCAGACCTAGGGGCTCCCCAAGCCAGGACTGTGACATCCTCTTGGGGTTCTACAGTTCCTGGCATCTCCAAGCTTCTGAGCACCACCACATTCCCCTCATCCAGACATGGTGCCTGCAGTGGAAACTGCATGCAGTACATCTGGTCCAGCCGCAGCCTCACACAAAGTCAGCACCGTGTCAGCACCTGGAACTGCCTGCCCTACCACAGCAGACAGCATGCCGGTCTATGTGCAGTTGCTGGGCCCCATGCTCACTCACTCACACACGCCTGGCTGCTCCATGCCTGGCTCACCCTTGGCAGATGTGGGATCCGGGCCAATAGCACAAGTCAAGCACAGACTGCCAGGCCAAGTGGGCCAAAAGAGCCCAGTGGGCATGAGCAATACTCAGGCAGAAGGCGCTGCCAGCCACAGAGGTTTCCGGCTGGCAAAGTGGCACCCCAAGGATCCCATGACACTGGCCTCAAGCAATCCTTCTGCCTCAGCCTCCCAAAGTGCTGGGATTACCAGCATAAGGACTGTACCTGGTCATTCTTCACCTTTTTAAAGGTGGTGCAGTCACATTAGCTTCCTTTCTGTTTCTTGAGTATACTAACTTTATTTTACATTAACTCTTCACTCTTTCTGGGATCTTCACATTTTTTCTTTTGTTTAGAGCAATTTTACTCCACATCTTATATGAAGAGGGCTTTTGTGATCTCTCGAATCAATTCTCTAGTATATCTTCCTATTTTATATTTTTCCTAGTACTTATCATTATCCAAAATTACCTTCCTTAATTATTTACTTTTTCTGTCTTCCACTAAAACAAAAGTGTTATGAGAGCAAGGACTTGTCTGACCTATTCACTGTTGTAACCCCTGCTCCTAGAACAGTGCCTGGCACACAAGAGGTACTCTTCTTATACTACACACTCTTTTTGGAACTCAGAAAGAGTGTGTAGTATCAGAAGAGAAGAGAACCAAGAACAGAAAAATAGAAAACGCCTACATTTAAGGGACAGGTAGATAAAGAGAAGGAAGCTAAAAACCAACTGAACCAAGAAAAAGAGGTGACCCAGGAGCCAGAGAGTAAACTGATGATTCCTTATATTACTTATTAATTAATAATGAACTTGCCCCTTGGACCTTGTATTAGTCCATTCTCAGGCTGCTATTAAAAAAATACCTGAGACTGGGTAATTTATATTTTTAAATAAGTTTTTTTTGTTTTTCTGAGACAAGGTCTCACTCTTTCAACCAGGCTAGAGTGCAGTGGCATAATCTCAGCTCACCACAACCTCCACCTCCCAGGTTCAAGTGATTCTCCTGCCACAGCCTCCCAAGTAGCTGGGATTACAGGTGCCTGCCACCATGCCAGGCTAATTTGCTTTGTATTTTTTAGTAGAGACAGGGTTTCACCATGTTGGCCAGGCTGGCCTCAAACTCCCAACCTCAAGTGATCCACCCACCTTGGCCTCCCAAAGTGCTGGGATTACAAGCATGAGCCACCATGCCCAGCCCAAAAAGTAAGTTTAATTGGCTCATAGTCCTTCAGGCTGTACAGGAAGCATAGCAGCTTCTACTCCTGGGAAGGCCTTAGGAAGATTACAATCAGGGTGCAAGGTAAAGGAGAAATAATCATGTCTTACATGGATGGAGCATAAAGAGAGAGAGGGAGGTGCTACACACTTTTAAATGACCAGGTATCACAAGAACTCACTATCTTGAAGACAGGTCCAAGGGGAATAGTGTTAAACCATGAGAAACTGCCTCCATGATTCAATCACCTTCCACCAGGCCTGACCTCCAACTTTGGGGATTACAATTGAACATAAGATTTGGCTAGGGACACAGATCCAAACCATATCAGGCCTGATGTTTGATATTCCTCCTATGCTACTGTACTTCCCCCTTCCCCAGTTACCTCTTGAACCAAGAGGTTTCCAGCTATCCAGGAAAAGCTGATTCAGCCCATCCCCCTGAGGACCCACCTTTGGGTCAACCCTTAGGACAAAGTTGACAGCAACAGAAAAATTCTTTTCAAGAAAACCTATGGTCATTGTGAAATGCACCTGACTCATCTCAAAAAAAGAAAAACTGACTTAAAGTAGAGGACCAGCTTCAGAAAAGCTGTATCAGGTAGCAGAATTTTCAGTAATGCTACCAATCACCTTGGATTAACAACTTAATCTCTCCCCTAGTTTTCTGATAAGACTGATATTCTTATATAAACAAATAGAATGGGTAAGGAGATCCCAGAGCTGAGTGCCATGTTACAGGTGGAAGCTTAAAGCAGATTTGATTCTTAAAGAAGTGAAGGAATATGACACTCTTTGTATGCCAGTATTTGGGACCAAATTCCTAACCATCACAGACATTAGATAAAAGAATTTAAAGGAGCTCCATAAGAATACAACACTTGATTTCCAGAGTTTTGAAAGAGTAAAGAATAATAGATAAAAGCTAAATTTCCCAGTAAGAGCAAGTAATTGAAGAAAGAATAGCAAATAGCAATAAAATAATGCATATGTATTGATTAAGGCTCTTCAGAGAAACAGAACCAACAAAAGAGTGTGTGTGTGTGTGTGTGTGTGTGTGTGTAGGAGGTAAGAGAGAACATGGTAAAATACATACATATATGTAAGTGTGCCTGCACACATACACACATATACGTTGCTGAACTATTTGCCATATATTATACATAGAAATAAAATAAATATGTGACATATATATATTTGTCTGAACCATTTGAAAGTGAGGTACAGACATCATGAAGCGAGTTTTAGACATTATGAAGTGAGATTTAGACATCACCTCTAAATATTTCAACATACATGTTCTAAGATTCTCCTCTAGGCTGGGTGTGGTGGCTCAGGCCTATAATCCCAGCACCTTGTGGGGCTGAGGCGGGCAGATCACTTGAGCTCAGGCATTCAACACCAACCTGGGCAACATGGCAAAATCCTGTCTCTACAGAAAATATAAAAATTAGCCAAGCAAGGTGGTATGTGCCTGTAGTCCCAGCTACTCAGGAGGCTGAGGTGGGAGGATCACTTGAGCCCAGGAGGTTGAGGCTGCAGTGGGCATGATGGCACCACTCAATGCACTCCAGCCCAGGTGACAGAGTGAGACCCTGTTTCAGAAAAGAAGGAAAAAAAGAAGAAAGGAAGGGAGGGAGAGAGGGAGGATACATTGTAAATCAACTTATTTGGAAAGAGTTTCAGTAAATCCAAAGAT
Source organism: Ateles fusciceps (assembly GCA_036589455.1). NCBI lineage: Eukaryota > Metazoa > Chordata > Mammalia > Primates > Atelidae > Ateles > Ateles fusciceps. Next base: position 119,881 of record JAZHEH010002597.1, read on the forward strand.
TCATCAACGATGATACCAAGAGACTTTATGTACACACTGCATTCCTGGGGAATACACATCAAATATCAGCTATAATTTATACTTCTGAGGCCATTAGAAAGCCTCTGTGAATTAAAATAGACTAAAGAAACACAAAAACAAAATACAGTGAATGAAGTTTGGTAAATTCTGGCTGAAAAAAATCAGTTAAAAAAACATTTTGTAGACAATTGAGAAATATGAATTTGAACTAGATATTATATAGTATTATAATTTTCTTAAAAGTTTACTGGCATGATTTCAGCTCACTGCAGCCTCAAACTCTTGGGCTCAGGCAATCCTCCTGCTTCAGCCTCCTAAGTAGGTGGGATTACAGATGTGAGCCAGCATGTCCAGCTCACAAGTTCTTTTCTTATACATAAGTATCTTCCAGAAACAAATTCTGAGTTTCCTTTTATTTAAAACCCCTCATAGTATAATTATTTCACAAAGTTGACAAGCTCTAATCATTCACACAACATGAGCTGAGAAAATTCCCTTAATGACAGGCTATTAAGTCACATTTCTGAGCTAAAAGTTTCCTTGATCCATTGCCTTGTCATAGTACAGAGAAGTTCCTCCATGTACCTGAAATAAGCCATACAGAACATAACAGGAAAGTAAGCACCAGTGTGACAAGAGTAAAGTGACAAATATGTCTTTAGGAAGCCACACACTATAGCCCATTTCCAACTCCACTATAATTTTTGTAAAGAAATTAACTATCCATTCTCGACATTTGGTACATAATAGCTTGTAATTCTTTTTAATTATAAAGTACTTAGAAAATATAGTCATCACAATGGCTGCATGATAAAAATGGATGGCAAAACTTTTTTTTTTTTTTTTTTTTTGAAATGCAGTCTTGCTCTGTTGCCAGGCTAGAGTGCAGTGGCACAGTGTTGGCTCACTACAACCTCCGCTTCCCGAGTTCAAGAAATTCTCCTGCCTCAGCCTCCAGAGTAGCTGGAATTACAGGTGCCCACCACCACGCCTGGCTAAATTTTTTTTTGTATTTTTAGTAGAGATGGGATTTCACCATCTTGGCCAGTCTGATCTCAAACTCCTGATCTTGTGATCCACCCGCCTCGGCCTCCCAAAGTGCTGGGATTACAGGCGTAAGCCACTGAGCCCGGCCAAAACATTTTAGTGTATTAAAAAATTACTTTAATTATGTACACAACTATTGCCATGACTATATCCTCTTAAGATATCTTTGAGCGAACCATAGTAACTGTCTGTTATCTGTCTTTTAAATAATTATGAAACTCTCTAAACCAGAGCTCAGCTCAAAATACATAACACATTGTCATATATTGTAAAGCTAAGGGGTGAAAGGGTCAATATAACATCTGCTTGCAAACCTTATTTTAGGGATTGAAAATTCTAGGATGTATAGAATTCAACAAGGTATAAAATTTGGTTACTATAAGCATTCCCAGCCAGTTTCTGAGCAATCATTTGCTAGCAGCCATTCTAATCAGTGCTTAAGAATGATCTCAACATTTTATTTAATACTACTTATAACTGACTTGTGAGACGCTCCAGGAGAATGGGCAGATATAAGGTGCTACCCAAGGACAGATTGAAAGAGAGCTTTCATTCAGACAATGTTGCTTAACATTGGAGGATGGGGTTAAAAATATATGCATCAACCATGAGGTCAAGCTGGTATACAGAAACCAAAAAGATTAACTGAAATTGGCCAAGCTGACAAGACAAGGATATTCTTTATTATGTACATGAGTGCATGTATGCTTTTAAGGGTACTTAAAACTAGTTCATTGGTCAGGCGCGGTGGCTCACGCCTGTAATCCCAGCACTTTGGGAGGCTGAAGTGGGTGGATCACAAAGTCAGGAGTTCATAGATCAGGCTGGCCAAGACGGTGAAACCCTGTCTCTACTAAAAATGCAAAAATTAGCTGGGCATGGTGGCAGGCACCTGTAGTCCCAGCTACTCAGGAGGCTGAGGCAGGAGAATTGCTTGAACCCGGGAGGCAGAGGTTACAGTGAGCCGAGACTGTGCCAATCGCCACTGCACTCCAGCCTGGCAACAAAGCTAGACTCCATCTCAAAAAAAGAAAAACAAAACAAAACTAGTTCATCAGGTAAATGTTAGAGTCCCAACAGAAAACATGGATAACTTGAGAAAAGTTCAATAAAGAGGCTATTTACAAGGTGAGTAAGGTGTAGAGAAAAAAGAGAATAGTAATGGTTAGCCTTTAGTTTCTGCTGTAAAAAAAAAAAGATAGTAATAGTATCCTGGGCCTAGGTGAGCTTTACTCCTGGGCCTGAAGGTGCAAGAAAAAGGGGGAAAGGTATGAGACGGCCACCTTGACAGAAACTTCCCTTCAATGGATGTCAACAGCAACTCCCTCCTCCCTCTAATCTCCAGCTGCCGCTTCCTATTGGCCCAAACCAATGGGAAACCAGAGGACAAGGGAACTCATTGGTGCTGTTCATCTAGGTCAGCTTCCTGCAGCACAAAGCACGGTGGAAAATGTTGAGGAGTTGATCTTGAATGGAAATGTAAGATAATTAGCATAGCTGATTTTTTTTTTTCTTGTATGGGGTAAAGTGAGACTGATTTATCCCTTTGCACCACGGATGAGCTCCAAGGGGTCTAAGAATTAGTAGAAGCAGGTTGTCAGAGATTGTTACAATAATGGCTCTGATGCATCATACCTTTCAGTATTCACGCCATTCAGTATCCATATCCTGTGTATCCCTCTTCCACACTGACAGATTTCTGGAGAAATCTGATTTCTACTAAGAAATGGCTAAACTCCAGTGCCACTGGAACTAATCAAGTTCAAATGCTATGCCTACAACTCAGTTCTCTCCACCTCGAAACTTAGCTATTCTCTCTTCCTCTCTGAGTGCTGACTTAATTCTCGAATAGAATAGATTCTCCTTTTATGGTTACAAGAAGGTTGCAGCACTCCCAGATTTCACATCCTCCATGCTTAATGTGCAATAGAAAAAAGAAAGTTTCTTTTTCCCAACAATTAGGCAAAAATGTCCAGTCTGCCTCTCAAAGTGTGTTATGTCCATCACAGCAGACCAATTACTGTAGCCAAGTGATAGGATTTGTTGAGTGGTTAAGTCAATCAGGGCCTACCTGAGGAATTAGGGTAAAGTAAGTAGATCCACATAATATAAGCTGAGAATAAGTGAAGGGGTAAATCCACACCAAAAAATCAGGCAACTTGAAAAAGGGAAGAATCACTGTGGATGCTAGGTGGCCAAAAATGATGCGTTTCTAATATAAATCCCAAATTCATTCATCTTTCACCTTTCTTCCAAATTTCAGGATTGTATATCCAACTGCATGTTTGGTATTTAATATTGAATATCTCCAGACACTTCAAACTTTAAATGTCCCAAAATGAATCACCCACGGAACTCAGATCTGGAGGTGGAGAGGTGCTTCTTTTGCTTTTCATTGTGGCTCCCAAACCTTATCCTAACTCCCCTTTCACAAAGCCCCATAATCTTTCACATGGACCAGGATATTTTAGCACTAGCTTCTTCTCCTTGTTGCTGTCATCTGCCAAACTCCTAGGCTATAACCTTCATTCTAATGACTCTGGCACCCGTCTTATAGTCTACTTGTACCACTACTCCTATCAACATGAGTAATGTTGTCAACATCCACAATGATGATCGATCTAACAACTTAGACTCTCAGCTCCTCAACCTTCAGTGATTCTTCCTTCCAATGATCAAATTACCACTCTATCTCAACCACCCACTCACTCCCATGGTAATACTTTGACTCTGTCTTTAACAACAACTATACTGCCTCCAAAATCTCAAGTTCCAGAACCTTATTCTCTAGCCCTCCCATGTCCTATCACTTCTAGTCTTTGCACAGAAGGTCTTCTTTGATCTTAATGAAATCTTCAGTCCATGAACACAATCCCTTTCTCACTATAAAGCATTCCCTTACCCAGTTTATATTTTTGTTCACTGCTAAAATCATTTCCTTGAAAAAGCCCTTAACCCCCCCAGCCCTTTCTTCCTTATCTTACCTGACAAAGCTTTAACCCTAATTAATCCCACATACTCCAACACCTGTACCCAAGTGTCTGAATAGCTATAGAAAAAGAAAGCTTAAACTTTTCTCACATTACATTTATGGCCATAAATTTCACGAGCACTCCACACTGCCAGGCAATCCTACTTTACTTCCCTAGTCTGCCTGCTTTTCTCTTTTCCATAATGACAATTTCACATATCTTTTCTCTTATACTGCCAACTTCCCTTTCTCAGTTGATGACCTTGCCTCATAATCATTTAAGAAAATACAAATAAGTCAGGATCTCTATTTTCTGTACTTATACTTCCTGCTACCAAGCAAGTGACACCTGTTGCTTATCATCAGGGAGCAGCAACATCAGGATGTCAACACACTACGTAATTTGCAGGTATTAAAGTCACTAAGAAAGACATGACTCACACAGGCACTGAAAGAAACAATGCTTTACTCACCTAGAGAAGAGAGAAAGGTCAGTTTCAATAGTGTGCATTGGTCCGCCATGGCAGCAGGTCTTGCCTGACAGCTGACATAGGGTGATAATCTTCACACATCCCTGTTGTGCTACATGTGAAGGACCCTGTTCCCTTTTCACTGGGAACAGATAGAGCAGTAGGGCTGGCCAGCTGTCATGATGTACATTCTTTAAGTAGGATAAAGAAGTACACATGATGCCCAGAATAGTGAAAGATACTCCCAAATAAAGAGATATGCCCAGCATAGGTCGTTAGAACCTCTTTTCTCCATATAAAAATATGTTCCAGACCTAAGGGATACTCTCATGCAGTCATACAAGGGTCAACAGCCTGTGCACAACTGTGTTTCCCAACAGTCCAACTCCTAATCCATACTTGGATGCTGACATAGCAGGTAACACATATCAAATTTGGTAGGACCAAAACCTGACCAGGATTTGGAGGTGAAGTTGGTTCTTGTGGGGCCCCTGAACAACCCATTATGGATGTAGTTTTCTCTCAGAGACTCTTTGTTATTTTGAGACAGCATTCTATCTGGGTTACTGGAGAAACAGGCACTTGGACTTAACCAGGAACTTAACCAGGAACCCCAAGTGCCTGGATCAAGCCAAATAAAGAGATTAATATGAGTCCAAGGAACTGTGAGTGTATAGATGTTAACTGTCTCCCTGAATGTGGATCTTCTCCAACTCAGTTTTTACCCTCCCTGAATTATTGATAAATACACAGCAAGAGGTGTTGGCAATAACACAAAACCACCCTATTCTGCCAGCAAATAATCAAGCACTCTTCAGTTGTCCATCAACACCTTGGCTACTGAGTTCAGTGGGTTTTGTTGGCTTGGATGGCTTGGAGAAAGTTCAAGTCATTGTGCACTGGCCAAGCCACTATAATGGGAGTGTGGGATGAAAGAGATTTCGTTGTGGGGTGGCAAATCCTGCATACATTGAGCTTGCCACTTCTCACAAGTGTGCTGATTCTCATCAGCGTTGTCATGCCAGGCAAAGCAGGAATGAGAAGAGGAAAGACTAATATTCCCAACCCATACCCTCTGCATAACCTCCTGAGGCCAAAGACACCCTTTTTCAATGACCTGGGATGACACTTACTCAAATATAGCTACCCAGGCTCTTTGTCTGTGTCCTAAGGCTACAATTTTCATGAGGATCCACTGTCCCATTGCTTAACCCTAACCTTTCAGCCCTAATCATCCAACTCAAGGAAGGAGGTCATATCCTGAACAAATTCAACATATCCTAAAATATTGCCCACCTATATGGAGGAATTGGGAGTTCACACACAACCAGGGGAGTCCTAGTGTCTTGATATCTCTATCACTCCTTCCGTCATTCCCACAGAGTCCACAAGAGGGAGGCACCTGAAGGTAATACTGCCTTCAGGTCTGAATCAGAGACCCTACTGCTGGTGCCACTGCAACGCAGACCACAAACCATCCCTGGTGAGTGTGTTCCAGTGGGAAAAAATAAAAAGAATGGTTAGGTAAACCGATATTAGGATTTCAGAGGCACAGCCTAATCAGGCATCTGCCTAATTCTCCACCCTCCCGCAAACTCAGTGTTTTTCTTCTCTGTTTGAAACAGGGTCTCATTCCGTCACCAAGGCTGGAGTGCAGTGGCATGATCATGGCTCACTGCAGCCTCCACCTCCCGGATTCAAGTGATCCTCCCCCGTCAGCCTCCCTAACAGTTGGGACCACGGTTGTGAGCAATTGCGCCTGGCCTTAGTATTTTCTAATATGCATTGAAGTGCCATGTTTCATAGGTATTGAGCCGACCACTTTATCGCTTTATTATCCTACATTTTGCTTGGGAATAATAGTGAGTATGAAAGGTCCATCTCTCCTTTCTTTGCAAGGTATTACCACAATTTGTGTTCCACATAGGGAAGCCTTTCATGGTCTAGTTATTAATCCATTAGGCACTGGCCTACATGATTAGCCCATTTGTAAGGCCCATGAGTATGCAAATATGTAGGAGGGATTTGCTGTTGGAATGGCCTGTATAGACATCATTATTGTACGGAGTTCTGCCCATTGACAGAGTGTTCTTATCTGGTCTCAAAAGGTGGCCATCCTTGAGGCAGATAGTCACAGTGTCCCACTGGACTTTAGTTTCAAGGATCTATCTGTGAACCAAGCCATACCACCTGCAGGAACATCTTTGAACTGTGAGGCCCATTTAGTAAAGATTGGAAAGGAAGTATCCCCATTGGGTCATTAGTTCCCTCCAGCAAAATAGATACTTGTTTATGGAGTCAATTAACCCCTTGGGCCCCCAATCAGGCTCCCTCTTAGATATATCATTTTTATTTAACGACAGAGCTTTGCTGAACTTGTTTTATTAACAGAATTAGTGAGTAACCACGTAAGGATGGGCAGCTTAGGTTTTAAGGTCACATACAGCACTTCAGCAGTCAGGTTTTCGGTTTTCATCAGGTCCCAAAAGCAGGCCAAGAGTTGCCATTTAAAGGGAGTGAAACTGGCTACCTCAGGTAATTTATAAGTTTAAAACCCTAAGGGATCAACACATCCAAGTAACAACACCTTATTATCACAGATTCAATCTGTATAGGTAGGAGTAACTGAGATCTGTAGTTCTGGCAGGCTTCCTTGGCCCCAATGGCAGGACCCACATCATTGCATGTTGTATGACCTTTAGAGCCTGTTGTTATTGGGGTCCCATTAAAGGTGGCCACTTTTTGAGTAATCTTGATTAAATGGACCAAAAGAATACCCAGACATGGTACATGCTATCTCTAATATCCAAACAGGCCATTAGCTGTTGAGCTTTTTTCTTGCCGAGTGCTGCCAAGGACAGTAATTTTTTTTTTTTTTAACTTTATAAAGAATACTTCTCTGATGGCTGGCCAGGCAGCTCCTAGGAACCACAATTGTTGAGCCCTGGACTTGAGGGCTCAGTCTACATGCCATGGTGTCTATGAACTTAGGTAGGGCCTGGTCAACTTGTTTGTTTCTGTCAGGCCATCAACACAGATGTCATTATTGCAGTGAATAACAAATACATCTGAGAGTAACTAGGCTTGTTACAGATCTAGCCCTACCTGTTGGTGGTATTTTGCAGGAAAACTGATGTTATCCCTGCGGAACTACAGCGAAAGTGTATTGTAGGTTATTTATGTGAACAGAAACCGGTCTCAATATTTATCCTATGAAGGAATCCAGAAGATGGCCTTGGACAGATCAATAATATTATGTTGGTCTCTGTGTGGGCCACCATTGCCTGAGTGATGGTAATGATGTCAGGTAACACAGGAACCAAGGGTGGCACCTAAGCATATAATCTTTGGTAGCCTACTGTCAGCCTCCAGGATCCTGAGGCCTTTTGTACAGTCCAGACTGGGCTGTTAAACTGAAACAAAGTGATACATAACACTTCTGCCTGCAGCAAGTTCTATATCAACAGGGTCGTGTCCCTTTATTCACTTATTATGTAGTACTGCTTTTGTAGAATAACCTGCTGGGGCTTGGATAACTTTGGTGGTAGGTGGGAAGTGGACATATCTCACTGTTAAGGCTTAAATCCTTTGTTGTAAGGGAACATATCCCCTGAGGTGGCAGTGATGCTGTTGCAAGTAGCCAAATGTTAACATCTATAATACATTCAGTACCCAAAATGGCCCAAAGGGCCCTACCCAAAAGCACGTATGATTTTAATCTGTCTGCTATCAGTTTACCCTTATTAATTCAGAGTCCCGGGATTATTGCCATTTGGACACCAGTATCTAAGAGCCCCATAAAGTTTGGATTTGCAGCCGTGCACGGTGGCTCATGCCTGTAATCCCAGAACTTTGGGAGGCCGAGGCAGGTGGATCTCCTGAGGTCAAGAGTTCAAGACCAGCCTGACCGATATGGTGAAACCCTGTCTCTACTAAAAATACAAAAATTAGCAGGGCGTGGTGGCATGCACCTGTAGTCCCAGCTACTCAGGATGCTGAGACAGGAGAATTGCTTGAACTGGGAGGTGGAGGTTGCAGTGAGCAGATCACACCACTGCACTCCAGCCTGGGTGATAGATCGAGACTCCATCTCAAAAAAAAAAAAAAAAAGTTTGGATTTGCTTTTTCCTTTTTTTTTTTTTCAATCTTGGCAGGAGCATAGGGCTGCTGGTCCCCAGCTGGGACCTAGAGACCTTAGTTTTATCCCCCCTTAATTCTATTTTATGAAGAAATTAAGGTCAGGGTCAGGCGCAGTGGCTCACTCTGTAATCCCAGCACTTTGGGAGGCTGAGGTGGGCAGATCACTTGAGGTTAGGAGTTCAAGATCAGTCTGGTCAACATGATGAAACCCTGTCTCTACTAAAAATAAAAAATCAGCCAGGCATGGTGCCGGGCACCTGTAATCCTAGGAACTCGGGAGGCTGAGGCAGAAGAATCTCTTGAATCTGGGAGGCAGAGGTTGCAGTGAGCCAAGATCACACCACTGTACTCCAACCTGAGTGACACAGGGAGACTCCATCTCAAAAAAAAAAAAAAAAAAAAATTAAGGTCTAAGTATGGGTGAGGAGACTCATACATCTCCCTGTCTGACTCATTGTATTCACTGCAAACATCATCTTCCTGATTGTCCTGTTCAGGCCATAGAGTAGTCATAGTCCCCATATTTGGGGACTTGGAGAGATGCCATACAGGATTCTAAATCTTTTTTTTAATTTATTTATCTAAATCTTTTCAATCTTATGAGCACACTTTTTTGTTTTCATGGCTAAGATTAGGATCCTAACCTCTAATTTAGTGCCACTTCTCTCCGCCTGACAGCATTGGCCTAGATCTTCTATAGGGATCCCATCAATCTTCCTTTTGTCTGTCCCGTTTTTTTTTGTTGTTGTTTTTTTTGTTGTTGTTTTTTTGAGACAAGAGTTTCACTCTTGTTGCCCGGGCTGGAGTGCAATGGTGCAATATTGGCTAACTGCAACCTCCACCTCCTGGGTTTAAGCAATTCTCCCGCCTCAGCCTCAGGAGTTACTGGGATTATAGGTGTGTACCACCACACCCAGCTAATTTTGTATTTTTAGTAGAGATGAGGTTTCTCCATGTTGGTCAGGCTGGTCTCAAACTCCTGACCTCAGGTGATCCGTCCATCTCGGCCTCCCAAAGTGCTGCGATTACAGGTGTGAGCCACTGCACCCAGGCTTGTCTATCCCGTTTTAACAATGAAAGCCATATAATTCTGTGGGTCAACCCTATTCTTTTTTCCCTTTGTCATCACTTGGATTCCTCTTTGGCCCTATGGACATTGCTTCCTATTGTTAAGAATTCCATTCAGCTCAAGTTGTTGGAAACCATTGAAATCATTTTGTTTTTGTCCAAAAGCAGGACACTCAGTGGAGTTTTTCCATTGCTTCCCCATGATCATTTCGGAAAACAACAGTAGGGATAATGGGGTCTTCTCTTTGGGGAGATCTCTGTCACATGAAGTCTTCCACTGTATCATCCATATCCTGGGAGCAGGGTCACACTGTTATGTATGACTTTCCTGAAGAGTGGTTACAGCTTTATGAACGGTTCTGAAGTGGATCTTAGTCTTAGGAAATCCCCCACAGTTGGGAACACCGTTATCAAGCTCTTTTCAACCTAAATCAAGAGCAGCTAGGACTCATCTCTATCTCTGTCCTGTTGGTTGCAACGTAAGCAAAATCATGTTGCAGCAGGGGGTCAGTGGTTAGCTTACTTAGACTGAATCACTCAGTCTGACATACTAAGGTCCACAACACCTCGTCATCAAATGGGTAACTACCAAAGCCACATACGACTCCCCTGGCCTCCGCCCATGTCTTTTTTTCAGTATTTGTATTTCATTATCAAGGAAGGTACTCATTTTAACAGTTTCATTTTCAGCCACACCATCGATGGTTTTGTGATACTGAAAACAGGTCTTACTTGGGACTTGTAAATGAGCAGACCAGGAGGAGTTTCCTGTATGGGGACCTTTGATTCCCCTCAGCCATTGTTTGCAACCCCTGGGACACAGTGAGAGTTGGCAGATGGTTTGGGAGTGTAAAGTTAGCTGGCCAGAGCTAAGGTATAGTTTTCCTATATTTTTCCTAGGGCCCACCTCTTGCATTTCCACCCTCATCCATTGCACCAGTTTATTCGTGTTAACAGGGGAGAGTGTCGACATCCCAGGTACCCCTCTATACAACCAGATGGAGGCCAGCAGCTCAGTCATCCCATCATCCCCCTCAGGGAGCTGGCACCATCCTGAGATGGCTGGACTGGCACACCCTGCTTGCTGTGCCAAACTGTCGAGCAAGTTAACACCCGTTGCCTACCCTGAGGAGCAGCAGTCTGAGGATGTCATCCCACTGCATGGTTTGCAGGTGACAGAGTCACCAGGAAAGACACAATTCACAGAGGTACTGGATTGAACAACACTTTATTCACATAGAGAAGAGACAGAGGAAGATTCACTTCGATTTGCGTATGGTCACTGGCAGTGGGTCTTGCCATGCAGATGGCACAGCATAATGGTCTGAATGCATCCCACTTGGGCTGTGGGCAAAGGAACCCCTTCCTTCCCAACTAGGAATATATAATAGTACTGGAAATGCCCAGGTGCTGTATGCTGCACATACTTTAAGCAGAACAAAGAAGTACTCATCAAGCCTGGAACAGGGGAAAGATACTACCAAATAAGATGAGGTATCTAGCTCAGGATGTAAGGGCTCCTCATCTCCATGAAAAAAAAATGTTCCAGGCCCATGTCACAAGGTACACTCTCATGCAGCTATGCAGGGTGGACAGGCTGCACGTGATGGCCTTTCCCAATACCTGCTTTCTCTTTTAACAGATGAAATAGATGAAGTGCCCCTATTCCAATCAAAAATCTCCATTTGTATCCTAGAAAGGATCTCCTCTTATCTTCTCAAGGGTTTGGCTCCTATAACTTTTGTCTCTTTGCCTTGCATCATAAATATTCTCCCTCTATTAAATAATTCCCATGAATATATAAATATACTCTAGTATTTCCTATTTACAAAGGAGTCCCTTGTCTTTACATCCCTCTACCTACTGACCCATTTGTGCCTTCTCAACTCCATCTCTTCAAGTAGACTTCCATCAGCATGATTCCACTGAAACTTGTTTACAAGATCACCAGTAATCTTCATGTTGCCAAATCCAATGGCCATTTCTGTTCTTACTTGATCTTTCAGAAACATTGAACCCAATTCACTTATCTCTTCCTAAATTTTTTGTTCATTTCTGAGGTATCACATTCTCAGTTTCCCAAGGGGTCTCCTTTGCTGGCTCTTCCTTTCCTACTAGAACTCTGCAGTGTTCCAGGGTCCCATCCTGGGCTTTTTCCTCTTCTCTATTTATACTCTTTCCCTGATGATCTCACTAATGCCATGCTTTAAATTCCTTATTCATGCCAATGACACTCAAGCCCTGACCTCTCCTCTGAACTTCAGACTCAAGAATCAAACTGCCTCCTTAATGTTTCCACATGCACAAGATATTTTTCATTTAACTCTTTAACCTTACTATTTCTTGGAGTATTCATAAGATTTCCTATTGACTATCCTGCCATGGAACCTAGAATTTACTGGCTAGATCAGACACTGGGAAAAATTTAAAAGAATATTAGACTAAGAGGTAGAATTCATTTGCTTTTGTTTTGTTTCCTTAGATCCACCTGATCTGTCATAGAATTATTTCTTTTTTTAAGACTACTTTTCTGCTTTGGAATAAGGTAATTATGTTTCCAATACTTAACTTTTTTTTTTTTTGAGACAGTCTTGCACTGTCACCCAGGCTGGAGTGCAGTGGCACAATCTCAGCTCACTGCAACCTCTGCTGCCTGGGTTCAAGTGATTCTCCTGCCTCAGCCTCCCAGAGTAGCTGTGGTGCCCGCCACCACACCCAGCTAATTTTTTTGTATTTTTAGTAGAGACGGGATATCCCTATGTTGGCCAGGCTGGTCTCAAACTCCTGACCTCGTGATTTGCCCGCCTCAGCCTCCCAAAGTGCTGGGATTACAGATGTGAGCCAGTGCGCCCGGCCTTAACTTCTTATACATGTTTCTCCCATGACTTCACCAAAATCTTTGTGTACTTTTTTCTTGTAATTTTGTAACCAGATCCTTATGTCAACTGTTTTTAATGTTGTCTACTGTAAGCTATCTGTACACACTATAGTACTAATTCTAATTCTAGGCCACCACTATTGGCTCTTTTTTCCTTTTCTCTCCACACTCTTTTGTTCACATGGCTTCAATCATCCCTTCTACATTAGTGTTTGCCAAATGGTCTTTCTCTAGTGCTGATTTTTCTCTGGCTTCAGGTCCACATTTCTGATGGACAACAGGACAACTGTAACCAACCAAATGTTCCACCCAAAATTTAACACAATCAAAATGGAATTATCTTATTTTCTTTGCTCCCAAACCAGTAACTAGCTGCCATTCTCTAGGCTGCCTGGGCTCCACTCCACTTCCTCTCTTCTCCCACAGCTCATCATCACAACCTTCATTTCTTTCTTTGGCACAGCTACATAATGCCCTGGTGACATGATTATGCATTTAAGGTCAGAAAGACTTGGGAACATTAGTTAACTGAGATCTCCATGCCTCATTTTGCTCACTTCTAACATAAAGTTAAGAATACACACCAGAATTGTCTTGAAGAGTACATGATCTAACACATATAAGAACCTAACAGCATATAACAAGTTCTCACTAAATGTTGTTGTCTTCCCTACCTTCTATTTCCATGGTCAAAATTATAATGGTGTCCCTCACAATATCTCATATCTAAACTCTGTAAAAAGTTGAGTGGACACTTTTTACTAAACTATAAATACCTTCAAGTTTGACTTTTGTTATTCACATCAGAGTTCTCCGAAGTACACTGCATACACCAGGGGCTCAGTGAACATTTCTTTTAAAAAAAATGACTAAAGTGATTATCTTATCAGGAATTTTGTTACAGAATATGAGAATTTATTTTCAATATAATAAATACTTCCAAGACACTTTTAACTTCAGTATTGATCTTTACTAAGTCACTTCAAATATTTGGTAGTAATCTGTTTGACTGTTTTAGGTGTGAATGCTCTCACACCTAAAACTGATGGCTTTATCCCTCAGTTCATGTTTGTTTCTTGAAGAGATAAACATCTTAAAAGGAGTTGTGTACTGACTTTACAGTCATCGTACATGTTCACAGGAGGGCATTGTTCTCAATTATCAGGCTCTGAACTAATTTCATTTTTACATTGCCTTTGTTACAATTATTAGTTTTTGAGTCAAAAGTAATACAGGGCCTGGCACGGTGGCCCCTGTCTGTAACCTCAACACTTTGGGAGGTCCAGGTGGAAGAATTACTTGAGGCCAGGAATTTAAGACCAGCCTGGTCAACATAGCAAGACTCTGTGTCAACCAAAAAAAAAAAAAAATGGCGGGGATGTGGTGGCACATACCTGTAGTCCCAGCTACTTGGGAGGCTGAGGCAGAAGCATCACTTTAGCTGAGGAGTTCCAGGCCGCAGTGAGCTGTGATCACACTATTATACTCCAGCCTGGGTGATAAAGCAAGACCCTCTCTGAATAAAAAATAATAACATGGAAGGTTTTTTTTAAAAAAAAAAAAAAAAGACTGGAATAGGCTGGGCATAGTGGCTCATGCCTGTAATCCCAGCACTTTGGGAGCCAAGGCAGGTGGATCACAAGGTCAAGAGATAGAAACCATCCTGGCCAACATGATGAAACCCCGTCTCTACTAAAAATACAAAAATTAGCTGGGCATGTGTGGTGGCATATGCCTGTAGTCCCAGCTACTTGGAAGGCTGAAGCAGGAGTACTGCTTGAACTCGGGAGGCAGAGATTGCAGTGAGCCGAGATCGTGCCGCTGTACTCCAGCCTGGCGACAGAGTGAGACTCTGTCTCAAAAAAAAAAAAAAAAAAAAAGACTGGAATATATATCATATATGTAGTACCTCTTTTACTTTTACCCTAAAACAGTGGTTATCAAACTTCTATATGAATCACGCTACACTTGTGCTGTCCAATGCAGTGACCAGTCACATAAGGCAACTGAGCACTTGAAAAGTACAGACCACATATGCATGTAAATGTTCACTGCAGCACTATTCACAATAGCAAAGATATAGAATCAACCTAAATGCCCATCAATGACAGATTGGATAAAGAAAATGTGGTACATATATACCATGGAATACTATACAGCCATAAAAAGAATGGGATAATGTCTTTTGCTGGAACATGGATGGAGCTGGAGCCATTATCCTTAGCAAACTAATGCAGGAACAGAAAACCAGATACTACATGTTCTCACTTATAAGTGGGTACTAAATGATGAGAACTCACGAACACAAAGAAGGGAACTACAGACACTGGGGCCTCCTTGAGGGTAGAGGGTTGGAGGACGGAGGAGAGCAGAAAAAATAACTACTGGGTTCTAGGCTTAATACCTGGGAGATGAAATAATCTGTACAAAAAATCCCTGTGATATGAGTTTACCTATATATAGCAAACCTGCATATGTATCTGCAAACCTAAAAGTTAAAAAATAATGATAAATGTACAGAATAAATTGAGATGTGATGTAAGATAATACACACCTGATTTCATTTACTGCATACAAAAAACAAATGGAAAAATATTTCAATAATTTCTACAGTGTTCATATGTCAAAATAAAAAACTTTGATTATATTTGGGTTAAATAAAATAGATTAGAACTAACTTCATTTTTTTTTTTTGGAGACAGGGTCTGGCTCTGTCACCAAGGCTGGAACGCAGTGGCACAATCTCAGCTCACTGTAACCTCTGCCTCCTAGGCTCAAGCCATGGTCTCACCTCAGCCACCACACTCAGCTAATTTTTTTTTTTTTTGTATTATTTGTAGACAGAGTTTTGCCATGTTACCTAAGCTGGTCTTGAACTCCTGAGCTCAAGCAATCCACCCATTTCGACTTCCCACAGTGCTGGGAATCACTGTTTCATATGGCTTTTGACCAGGTGACGTTTATGGTCTTCAACAAGGCAGAAACCCTACATCTACGAAAAATACAAAAAATTAGCCAGGCGCGGTGGCGCCTGCCTACTGTACCACATAGTTGGTGGGCTGAGGCAGGAGGATCACTGGATCCCAAGAGGCTGCAGTGAGCCAAGATAGAGCCACTACACTCCAGCCTGGGTGAGAAAGTGAGACCTTGTATGGGGGGAAAAAAAGCCATCTATATGTACTGATATGGAAAGATGTTTATGATAGTTAAAAGAAGGAAAAACAAGTTGCAGAAGAGCATATAGATTCCATTTGTATGTGAAAAACGAAGTACATATATTTGCATTTGCATAAAAAGTCTCAAAAACTGTTAATAATAATATTGTTGAAGAGTATAACTAGGGAGATTTCCAGGCATGTGGAAAAATACTTTCACTACACTTTTTTTTTTTAATTTTTTTTAATACAGTAGAGACAGGGTCTTGGGCTCAAGCAATGTTCCCACCTCAGCCTCCCTAAGTGCTGAATTACAGGCATGAACCACCACACCCGGGCCTACTTTGTTTCTTCTATCTTTTTTGTACTGTATTAGTTTTGTTTGTTTTACTACTTACTGTGAGCAATACGGAATTTATATTAAACATTACAAAGTAATATAAAAACTGACATAATGCCTGGCCCAGTCAATACTTCATCATTTAGGTTCCTGCTAGAGACACGGGCTTTTCACTACCAGCTTTTAATGTGAAGTTTGATCTTCATTCTAATTTTCTAAAAAGCCACCTAATGTATTCGTTAATTCACTCATTCATTTAACCATTACCGACAACCTACTTAATGCTAGGCTCTGTTCTGAGAAAAAATAAACAGCAGAGCACAAAATCAAATGTGTTCCTCCCACACTCTAACAGAGTTGGACCATAACCAAATGCACAAATACACAACGTTAATAAGTCGTGCTCTGAAATACAGAAGAATGACCTGAATTTTCAAATACGGAAATGTTCAAATGTCATGTGTGTGTGTGTGTGTGTGTGTGTGTGTGTGTGAGCGCCCGCGCGCACTGACACACACACGCAAACATGCTTATTAATGAAAACACTGCTTTTGAATTTTCTAAGTTTGTCTTCTGGATAAAGTATTCAGGGATACTTCTCAAATTATCTTTCTCTCTTTTCAGTATAACTAATTTAGTACAAAAAAAGTTAAAATTAGCAAAACATTTCAGCTGTGTGATCTTACCCAAATTACCTCTCTGCTTTAAGCCTCAGTTTTCTCTTCTGTAAAATTGAGCACTGAATCTCACGTTCGCTGTTTGAGCGAGACTTGTGTGGTCAGGTTTAGAGTGTAACCGGATGCCTGACAGGAGGAAGCGTGAGGAGGAAAGGGCCCCCACGATGCCTTCATGCCCGCCCTGAGGCCAGGCGGGGCCGCGCGCCGGGGCGGTTCTCACGTGGCGCTTTCCGCTTTTTCACCGGAGCGTTTCTGCCAGCCAACTGCCCTCTACCTGGAGTGCCTCAGCCAGGGCTCGCGCGCTCCTCCCGCGGCCTCCGCTGGGGGCCCACTCCAGCCCGGCGCCAGCTAGCCAGCCCGGCTTCTTGAGTCGGTTCTAAGCTGAGGCCGCGCTGCGCTGCAAAACTTGTGTACACTCTCAGACCCAATCTGTCCTGTGCGGACTTCCCTTGGGGTAGGTGGTAGCGTCGTTTCCAACTGCGGCTGTTTGAATTCTGGCGCCACTCCCGCGCCACGTAGGGCCGAGTGGCTGCCAGACTCGCAAGCGACGCTTCACAACGTGCCTGCGGGCGCGCGCTGGGAATAGGACGGGCGCGCACTGGGAATAGGATGGGCGCGCGGCCGGACTGCGGCGCGCGCGCCACACCGCAGAACCCGCCTCGGAAGAAAGGAGCCGCCGCGCGCGCTCCCGTTAATTTGCGGCCACGCCCCTGTCTACTTCCATGTCCAATAGGTGCAGAGGGCGGGGCGGCCTCGTTCTGACTCTGGGAGGCTATATAGGGAGCTGCTGGCCAAGCGCTTCGGTCTTTTACGTCGGCTTTCTGGTTGGTTTGGGTGTTTGGTCGGTGAGTGGGTGTTGCGGGCGAGTACTGGAGCAAAAGATGGTGGCGCAGGCAGAGATAGGAGCTTTAGTAATGTGAAGCCATCTTAGAGGTGAGCTTAGAGAGCTGAGGGTTGAAAGCTTGCACATGGGAAAACGCGCGGCCGGACTGCCACCTGTACTGAGGTTGAGTCCTGGCGGCCACAGGCTCCGAGTTTTGGCGTGAAGAGACAGCTGATCAGCGGCGGGCGCCGCGCGTTTGCAGGCCTCCAGCACGAGCCTGAACGGCGGCGGAAAAACCACAGTTACGGGATTGGGGCAGAGGGTTAGTTTTAAGAGCCAGGGGCCTTTAAAATGGCGAAGACCTTCCGTCGGCGTTGTTTTAAAATGGGTAGTCTCCACCCTGTGCTGAGATTGAGCTGTGTGAAGGAGGCATTGTGTGCAATTTGGATTAACGAAAGGTAGGGATTTCATGTGGAAAAACGCCTTGGAGTGTGACATTTCTGCGAGAATGCTTCTACATCGATTCCCCGTAGAAACAATGGCGCTGTCTTTTCAGTGACACGGTGGAGCCGCTCGGTGAAGATGCAAAGGTAAGAGCTGTTAAGCTTAATTTACAAACTAAAGGAGTAAACCTGTTGATTTACAGGAATAGCAACTGTTGCATCCTTTGAAATTTTATTTTTGTTAGGTACGTGAAAAAATTCCAACACATCTGGGAGAATATTTAATGGAAAATCGCCTGGTTAAAACCTAACACTCTTAGCAGGATGAGTTGTTTTAGTACTTTATGATCGTAGCGTTTAATCTACACTTAGACTGTATTAATTTTTTGTCATTGAACAGCGTTCTGGGTGTTGACAAGTAGCTAATGAAGATGTGAATGTCAGATGTCACTGACTAGCAGCTTCATTTTGAAGTAAGTTATGTGGCTTAAAAGTTCTGTAGTATTTGTACTGTAATACTTGCCTTTTAGATTTACCTTGGTTTATGGTCAGTGTCACAGAAGTGCGGTTTAATGTATTATGCGTACATGTGTAAGGCATGATTGGTCTGATCGATGATGAAACCTATCCCGAAGCTGATGACCTGAAGAAAAACATGTACGGATTCGGCTTCTGAGATTTAAGACCAATATTCAGAGGTGGAGTAAATTTTGTTGCCATGATTTTGTAACAGCTCTGTTCACAACAGCTCAAAATCTTGGGGTTTTTTTGTTTTTTCTACCAACAGTGAGGGTCGCTGTCTGCCCATTGATAGAGGCCAGATTGTCTTGGAGGTTCCAAAGTTGCAACGATTTCTGTAAGTGGAGTTCTTCTGGTTTTTTGCTTAGCAATTAGTGAATATTGTGGCCTTGGTCTTATCTGTGATGATCTTATCCCGAAACTGAACTTCTGTTGAAAAAAAACTACTACGGATCTGGCTTCTGAGATGGACCATTATAAGGACAATACTTTTTTCAAAATGCTTTTACATAAGCTGTTGTAATGTTGATAGTCTTGTAAGAATCTCATGTTTTTCCTTTTCTAGGGCTAATGCCACGAGGTTTACTTGACTGTGGTATGAAAAGCTGGTAAGAAAACCATCCAGAAAAAAAGCTCTTCATTTTACAAACATGAAAATAAAACATGTAATTTTGGATTATGTTGTTTTCGTATTATTTTTAAATAGGTCCTGAAATAACATGGGGGATATTAGATGGAAAATCCACTAACCAGCCTTATAATCAAATTATTCTGAATGAATTTTTCGGCTTTATGCAAGGTACAATGTAAGGGTTTTTTGGATCAGTGTAAGAGTAGAGAGGCAGAAATTACTGGTGGGAAGTATGTCAGGCATTAAAAGAAGTGTTACTAAGCAAATCATGGAATATTTAATTTTGATGTAATTACAGATTTGAAAGCCTGGATGCTTAAGTTGAGAAACTGAGGGATGAGATACAGAAAATAAGAGCCCAATACAATAATGATAGCAGTTCATTAACTAAGTGTGACCATGAGGGAAAGTCACTGATAAAACAATCTGGTAAAGACATTCAGGCTTGCTAAAATCTACTACGAAGAAAGAGATCATTTGGCAGGATGGGTTACATAATGCTGAGTATCTGATACTACCAAATAAATTGAGGGAAGCCTTGGCATGTAACATTTGGAGATAGAAAGTGCATCTTCCCTGTCGGACGTGGTGGCTCACGCCAGTAATCCCAGCACTTTGGGAGGCTGAGACGGGCAGATCAGCTGAGGGAGACCAGCCTGACCAAAACATGGAGAAAATCTGTACTGAAATACAAAATTAGCCAGGTATAGTGACATACGCCTGTAATCCCAGCTACTCAGGAGGCAGAGGTTGCAGTTAGCCAAAGTCACACCATCGTGCTCCAGCCTGGGCAGCAAGAGTGAGACTCCCATCTCAAAAAGAAAATGCACCTTCACACTGAAGGTAGTGTGTTTAAGATGACAGTTAAAGCAGTGTTTGCATTTGTACCCTTGCTCTGATGCCCATACCTGCTATACTTAAAACTCTATTAATCATTGTCTGTTATTGTCTTTCTCCCTCTCCTAGAACTTATGCTTAAAATTTTTAAATCTGTTTTTCATTAGTTCAAAAGTGCCTAGAACAGAGCCAGGCACTTCAGTGAGTAGTAAAAGACTGTTGAGATCCCATAAAGTTTTCAGGGAAGATTTCCATTACCCTTTTATTAAAGCTGGCAAACAAGACAAAGTTGTGAAATAGACCATTTGCTTTGGAGCCCTCTGACCTCTTTTCCTGTAGCTCCTTCTACCTCTCTTGCCTTCCAACAGATCTTTTTTAATATGTCACATTTTCGTAGTTGATATCAAAATTAGTATTCCACATTTACTTTATATTCACTGAGCTGTGCTAGGCTCTGCCAAAAAGGCCTGAAATAAAACAACCGTTTTGTCAATAGTGGCACAAGATGTCTAGGAAAAGTCAAGCTGTAAATTCTTGAAAATAGAACAAGTGGATTTGAGTCTTAAACCAGCACAGAGGTTGGGAAAATAGGTCTGAGAAATACTGTGTAAAGACAGCACGGTCCAAAGCCTGAGAGACAAATACTGAGGATTTGGGTACCGATAGGGTGGATAGATGTGGGACAGAAAGCTAAAATGTTAATACCCTTAAGCTGTTAGTCTCTAATAGCCTCCTAAAAACTCAGGCAATATTGACTGAGATCAGGGACTTAATAGTTGTGTAAGTTAACCCTCAAGAGTATATCTGCTGCTTGGGACCAGGTACAATGGCTCATGCTTGTAATCCCAGCACTTTGGGAGGATTGCTTGAACCTAGGAAGAGACCAGCCTGGAAACAGCAAGATGTCATCTCCACAAATAAAATTAGCCGGTTGTGGTGACATGCACTTGTTATAGCTACTCTGAGATGGAGGCTGAGATGGGAGGATCACTTGAACTTAGAAGTTGAGGCTGCAATCAGCCATGACTGCACCTCTACGCTCTAGCCTGAGCAGCAGACAAAGGCCCTGACTCAAAAAAGGACCTAAACAGCTTGACTATACTTACTAGACTGGGATATGTATGCTTTGTTCTGATTGGTTTCAGAAGTTAAAAGATAATTTATGTGTGTCTGACTTTAGCCAACAGGAATTTATCATCTGCCTTATACCAGGCTTCCAGGTAATCTTAAAATATAGTAAGCTCAAACCTACCATTTGGTGCTTTCTAAAATTACTTCTATTGCCAGAAACCCAATATCCACTGTTGTTGGCTCCCTGGTCAAGTGTCTTGTGAACTGAGGAACACGTCAGTACTCACAGCCCAGTGTGCATGAAAGAGCTTTTAGCTGTTTTCATGATTTTTGTAACAGTTCCGCAGTTGGGATTAGAGCCTTTGTTTGCATCTCAGCCTGCTAGAATAACCTGCTTATCTTTTGCTAGCCCTTCCCTGAGAGTGGGCCCCTCATTCCTATCTTCCCAAAAACTTGGTTCTGGATCCAAACAACGTAGTACTTAGTTATAAGTGTATATTAGTATACGTGACCTAGCTGTCTGACTGAATGTTGCCACTGCCTCTGATCTTACTCCCTCCACCCTGTGTGTACACAGAGACCATGTTGAGGCAGAGAGTACCTTTTCAGTATGAGAACCAGACTCTGTTTTACTCTCATGAGTCCTGGTCTCCTCCCCATACTACTAGTCCACTGCTGAGGTCTCAGCATGCAGTGTAGCTGAGTTTATCAGAGTTACAAGGTTTAATAATTAGAGAATTTCAAATCAATTACAGTTCAATCTAACCTATTTGAGAACTTTATTCTTGTTAGTTACTTCACTTGTTATAGTTGTCTTCAAAAGAGCAATGGAATAATGGAAAAGGCATTTCAGAATATGCAAAAAGTTTATCATTTGAAGATGATATTTACAAATGTGCATCACTTTATTGAGGTCAGGAAACTTTTGTCCTTCCCTCCTGTAGTGAATATAATGATGTACAAAAATGTGTACATTTTAAAAGTACAATTTGATGAGTTTTTTTCCATAGGTACACACTCATAAAACCATTAACATAATCAAGAAAATGACTATCCGTCACTCCCAAAAATGTTCTCTTGTAGGCTTAATTTTGAACTTGTTTAAGATGGCACATGATACTCAATTTGGGATCTTTCAGTAGGCAGTTAGATATAGAGGTCCACAGTGCAGAGGAGAGGTCTGAGCTAAAGAAATAAAATTGGGAGTCATCAACATATGTAAGGCATATTTAAAGCTATAAGATGAGATGAGATCACCAATAGAGAAAAAAGTCCAAGAGTTGAACCCTGTGGCCTTTCAGGATTAGGACATTTCAGGTTTATTCAAATCCTAGAGAATAATTTGTGCCAAGGGACTAAAATCAGCACACAGAAATCTGTTGTCAAGTTCAACAAAGTAGAAAACCAACGATGCCTGGAATTGAAATGAGCCGACAAAAAGGATGAGAACCAAGCAAATAATTGCTTGGGGCTAGAAAATGCCTTGAATTTAATGTAGACCATTGGTCAACATGAAAATTGAAGAAGTTAGTGTCTGATGATGACTGCAAAGTCACAGACAAGTGATCTTCAGGAGAGAATAAGATGAGGAATTTAGGAAATATAAGGCTTTTTCATCAGACACTGCAGAGTTGGAGGAAAATGGAGCTGACCATGGACACGTTATAAATTTGCCTAGCATTGATAAAGTATCAGCTGAGGCTGAAAACCACCAATTTTAACAAAGATAATCAATATATTTCTTCAGTACTCTGTGGTGCTTATCTCCCTGGGAGCAGAAAGCAGATAGACTGGATTAATCCAAAATCAGGGATAAACTGACCAAGAGGAGCAGAGCAATAATGGGCCAAGAGTATTGAGGATGCAGGTAAAAGTGCCAAAATTACTGTATTGACCTTGTAATCCCAAGCTGATCAGGGAAGGGAAAAAAAAAACAAAAAAAAACGGAAAGGGCTGGAAAATTGTCACAGGTAATGATAGAGGATCAGATGTGCCATAGAAAGGTGTTGTTGAAAACAAGGTAGAATAAGGCCCTCTCCATTTATACTACAGAATGAGCCATATATCATGTTATGATTATTTGTTTCTCCCTCTCTGGACCTAGAGTGTCAGTTCTTCTAAAGCAGCGACTTCCTTAATCTCTCTTTAAACTTGGTGCCTCGGACAATGTAACGGCATCCATAAAATGTCTAATAGAATGGAATTCAACGTGTTTTTTAGTGTGGAACTGGCAGTGTGATTTAAATTCTCCAAAAGAGATAGAAGTGAGAAAAGTTGGAAGCTGTTGTGGCCTTTCAACTTCATATTTTGAATACCCCAAAAGAAGTATAATGTAAACCCAGAATCACTATCAGTGATGAGATTCAAAAGTCAGAATTGAGATGTACCCCAAAGAACATAGTTTACTAGTGTCCTAGAAAAGTTTAGTGTGTTTAATTAATACCTATGTTCTTATTGATGCAGTTAAAGTGACCAACTATTATCAACAAACCCCAAACTGTCCTTTGTACAAAAATCGTTGATTAGGCCAGGTGCAGTGGCTTACACCTGTAATCCCAGTACTTTCAGAGGCCAAAGTGGGAAGATCACTTGAGGCCAGGAATTTGAGACCCACTGGGCAACATAGCAAGACCGTCTTTACAAAGTGTTAAAAAATTAGCTGGGCTACTTGGAGGATCTGGCTGCGTGGCAGGCTGAGATGAGAGAATCACTTGAGCCTAGGAGTTCAAGACTGCAGTGACCTATGATTGTGCCACTGCACTCTAGCTGGGCAACAGTGAGACCCTTTCTCAAAAAAAAAAAAAAAAAAAAAAAAAAAGTTGAAGTTACTTGCACTGTGTCTATATTACTGCTCATATCCATATTTTTAATAACTGGAGGCCATGCCATCAATAAAAACACATTGAGTGCATTAAAAATATGGATATAAGCAGTAATAAAAATATAGGCCAAATAACCTTATCATTATTATTATCATTATTTTAGAGACAAGGTCTTACACCATTACCCAGGCTGGAATACAGTGGCCTGATGATAGCTCACTGTCATCTTGAACTCTTGGGCTCAAGGGGTCCTCCCACTCAGCCTCCCAAATAGCCAGGAGATCCTCCAGCATATGCCACCAAGCTCAGCTGATCTGTATTACTTTTTGTAGGGACAGGGTGTCACCATGTTGCCAAGGCTGCTCTCAAACTCCTGACCTCAAATGATCCTCCCACCTTGGCCTGCTAAAGTGCTGAGATTACAAATGTGAGTCTCCTCACAAAGCTGCCATTTTTTTTTTTAAGCAATGAAATGAGAGCTCATTCTGTCACCCAAGCTGGTCTTGAACTCCTGGCCTCAAGTGGTCTCCTGCCTCAGCCTCCTGAGTAGCTGGTATTATTGATGTGACTGGCCACACTTACACCAAATAATTTTAATCAACTACTTTTATACAAAAGTATAGTTTGGGGCCAGGCACAGTAGCTCACACCTGTAATCCCAGCACTTTAGGGGGCCAAGGCAGGCAGTTCACTTGAGGTCAGGAGTTTGAGACCAGCCTGGCCAACATGGTAAAACCCCATCTCTACTAAAAATACAAAAATTAGCCAGGCATGGTAGCTCATGCTACTTGGGAGGGTAAGGCAGGAGAATCGCTCGTACCCAGGGCACAAAGTTTGCTGTGAGCCAAGATCACGCCACTGCACTCCATCCAGCCCGGGCTACAGAGTGAGACTCTATCTTAAAAAATAAAAATAAAAAAACTAACAAAAGTACAGTTTGGGAATTGTTGCTAATAATTGATTAGTTTAATTGCTTCAATGAAAAGCATTAAACTACTCTGGAGCAATAGTAAGTTGTACTTTTTGGGATACATCTTAATTCTGGCATGAATTTCATTGCTGATGGAGATTCTATGTTAAATTTCTCTTTGAAAGAGAATGTACATTGACTAGTCCTTAAAAAAGAAAAAAGCAGCCAGGCGTGGTGGCACACGCCTGTAATCCCAGCACTCTGGGTGACTGAGCCAGGCAAATCACCTGAGGTCAGGAGTTCGAGACCAGCTTTGCCAACATGGTGAAACCCAGTCTTTACTAAATATATAAAAATTAGCTGTGCATGATGACAGTCACCTGTAATCCCAGCTACTCAGGAGGCTGAGGCAGGAGAATTGCTTGAACCCAGGAGGCAGAGGTTGCAGTGAGCCGAGATTGCACCACTGAACTCCAGCCTGGGCAGCAGAGACTCTGTCTCAAAAAAAAAAAAAAAAAGGAAAAGAAAAAAGAATATGCAAACATTGCGGCCAGGTATGGTGGCTTGTCTGTAACCCCAACAGTTTGGGAGGCCAAGGCAGGAGGATCGCTTGAGCCCAGGAGTTTAAAACCAGCCTAGGCACAGCAAGACCCTGCCTCAAAAAAAAAAAGATAGATAGATAGATAGATGATAGAGAGAGAGAGAGAGAGAGGGAAATACACATTGTTCAGAGTTTGGCCACATGCCCAGAGATATCAGGATAGTTTTGAAGTTCATGGACTTGTCCCCACATATTGATATAGCTCACTTTCTTGAAGGATGTTGTTTGCTTTCAATTCAGTCTGTTCCTCAAGAGATTGAACCATATTGGTAGACTAAGTGTGTGATGATTCAGAAATATTCTAAGGTTTGCATTCATTTGTTCTTTAAACAAATATCCTGAATGCCTACCATGTATACGTACTATCCTAGGCACTAAAGATACAGTAGTAAACCAAACAAAAATCTCTGCCCTTGTGGAGCTTACATTTTAGGAAGAGGAGAAGGACATTACATAATAAATAAATTATCAAGTATGTTAGAAAATGAGAAGTGACAGAAAAAATAGGATATGAGAACATTGGGAGTATGTTTGGGGAGCTGATAAATATTGCAGTGTCAAATGGGGATTCTCTCATCTGAGAGGCAATTAAAGTAAATGGGGTTGACAGAATAGGCTTCAATGAAAAGGTGAGATTAATTAAGCAGAGATTTAGACATCTAAATCTCTCACCGTTTGTTAGGTGAGAGATTGAGCTATGCATTTATCTGGGAAAAGGTCATTTCCATAGCAGTGGCCCAGAGGAAGGAGCATGCATAGTGAGAAAGGAAGCAAGGCATGCAGCTTATGTAGGGCTTAATGGGTCTTTTTTTTTTTTTTTGAGACCGAGTCTCACTCTGTTGCCAGGCTGGAGTGCAGTGGCACTATCCCGGCTCACTGCAACCTCCGCCTTGTGGGTACAAGTGATTCTCCTGCCTCAGCTTCCTGAGTAGCTGGAACCACAGGCATGCGCCACCACACCCAGCTAATTTTTAGTAGACAGGGTTTCACCGTGTTGCCCAGGATGGTCTTGATCTCTTGGCCTTGTGATCCGCCCACCTTGGCCTACCAAAGTGCTGCGATTAATGGGTCATTGAAAGGATTTCACTCTTAGTCAAATGGGAGCCACTGTGAAAGAAAACACGGAAACTCCAAGTATGATTCATATGCATCAAAATCTATGAACCCTAGCCCTAGGGCCCAGATTGTATCCTCTAAATACTGCTTACCACTAAAGGAAACAGAGACAAGAAACGTACAAGATGAGCTTGTTGCACCTTGCTATAGCAGGTAGCAAGACGGCTAGAGTTGTGTTAAAAGAGCTCAGGACTCAACTTGGAGAGTCTCTCACTTTCCAAAGATGGAAAATTTGTCTATTACTGAACTATAATAGAGAAAAAGACAGAAAATATCTTCAAATCTATGAATTCAGAATGATACTTTTAAAAACTGAATTTGATAGTGTTAAAGGATGCTAATCATCACTTTCAGAACTGCAGATAAAGGGACTTTCCAATGCCAACTGTACTGACATAACCAAATAAAATGTGATAACTTGTTTGTCTTTATTCCAGTTAGCAATGAAAAAAGATTGGCACAATTAGAATATCATCATTTGGGACCTAATCAAATTCCACAGCTTCTGCGCAGCAAAAGAAACAGTCATTAGAGTGAATTGGCAACCAACAGAATGGGAAAAAATTTTTGCAATCTACCCATCTGACAAAGGGCTGATATCCAGAATCTACAAAGAACTAAAATAGATGCACAAGAAAAAAAAAATAAGCCCATTCAAAAGTGGGCTAAGGATATGAACAGACACTTTACAAAAGAAGACATACATGAGGCCAACAAACGTATGAAAAAATGCTCATCATCACTGGTCATTAGAGAAATGCAATCAAAACTACATTGAGATACCATCTCACGCCAGTTAGAATGGCGAACATTAAAAAATCTGGAGACAACATGCTGGAGAGGATGTGGAGAAATAGGAACACTTTTACACTGTTGGTGGGAGTGTAAACTAGTTCAACCATTGTGGAAGACACTGTGGCGATTCCTCAAGGACTTAGAAATAGAAATTCCATTTGACCCAGCAATCCCATTACTGGGTATATATCCAAATTATTATAAATCGTTCTACTATAAGGACACATGCACATGAATGTTCATTGCAGCACTGTTTACAATAGCAAAGACCTGGAATCAACCCAAATGCCCATGGATGATAGACTGGACAGGGAAAATGTGGCATGTATACACCATGATATACTATGCAGGCATCAAAAACGATGAGTTCATGTCCTTTGTAGGGACACGGATGAACCTGGAAACCATCATTCTCAGCAAACTGACACAAGAACAGAAAATCAAACACCGCATGTTCTCACTCATAGGTGGGTGTTGAACAATGAGAACACATGGACACAGGGAGGAGAGCATCACACACTGGGGTCTGTCCGGGGGGAAATAGGGAGGGACAGCAGGGGGTGGGGAGTTGGGGAGGGATAGCATGGGGAGAAATGCCAGATATAGGTGATGGGGGAGGAAGGCAGCAAATCACACTGCCATGTGTGTACCTATGCAACGATCTTGCATATTCTTCACATGTACCCCAAAACCTAAAATGCAATAAAAATAAATAAATAAATAACTGAAAAAAAAGAATATCATCATTTTGCAACATTCTAACAAATTAATTTATATAGGCAATAAATATCAATGACTGCTAACATCCAAAAAAGAAAGGTGATAGATATTATATGTTCCTGAAGAAAGAATTTGCCATGCCTATTTCAGACTCCTGTCTGAAAACAAGAAGAATGAATATGAATTTGATAAAGCCTCTGGATATAATTACCAATTTACAGATGACAGAGAAATATGTTAAACTACATTACAGAGATCCAATCCGCAAAATCCAGACTATGAAAAACTACAAATGATTTTTTTTTTTTTTTGAGATGGAGTCTTGCTCTGTTGCCCAGGCTGGAGTGCAGTGGCACGATCTCAGCTCACTGCAACCTCCACCTCCCAGGTTCAAGCAATTCTCCTGTCTCAGCCTCCTGAGTAGCTGGGATTACAGGGACCTGCTACCACACCCAGCTAATTTTTGTATTTTTGGTAGAGACCGGATTTCACCATGTTAGCCAAGCTGTTCTCAAACTCCTGACCTCAAGTGATCCACCTGCCTTGACCTCCCAAAGTGCTGAGATTACAGACGTGAGCCACCGCGCCCAGCCCACAAATGATTTCTATAACAAATAAATTGCAAGGAAAGAAACCAACCAAACAAGAGATGAATGGGTAACCTATAAATCAAGAAACTGAAAAGATAGATCAACATTCTCAATGTTTGCATCCCAGTTAGATTCTCATTCAATATTAGGGAAAAAAAAAATGACATTTATGAGATATATGTTTAAACACAGGGTATTTCATGTATTAAAAAATAATTGGGACTTTGTTAGGTGTGATAATGACATTTGGCTCTTTGTTGTTAAAGAAGCTGTATCTTTTAGACATACATACTGAATTATTTATGGATGAAATGATTTGATGTCTGAGATTTGCTTCAAAATAATACAGGAAACAAAGGAAGTGGTTGAAGGGTATAGATGAAACAAGATAAGCCTGAAGTTGATAATTGTTAATGTTGGATGATGGGCTCAGGAGTTTATTATACTCTTTCTCTATTTTTGTACATGTCTGAAATTTATACAATAAATTTTTTTAATCTGTGGGTTTTTTATGTTGATTTAATTTCCAACAAAAGATATTGTGTTTCTTCACAATTTGATTTTATATTCTGGCTAGTTCTGTAACAGAACAGTACAGTTTCCTGCTACCACAAACATAACCCACCTGTCCATATTAGATTTGTAATGTCTTCATGTTTCTACAGTGCTCTCATATGTTCTCTTTGTGATTAAATTCAGGGTATTACACTCAGAGCGTATGCTTTAGGGACACTTTACATGCATTAAGTAAAATAATGCAGGCCAGGCACGGTGGCTCACGCCTGTAATCCCAACATTCTGTGAGACCAAGGCAGGCAGATCACAGGAGATCAGGAGTTCGAGCCCAGCCTGGCCAACATGGTGAAAATCCGTCTCTACTAAAAATCCAAAAAGACAAAAAACAGCCGGGCGTGGTGGCACATGCCTGTAATCCCAGCTACTCAGGAGGCTGAGACAGGAGTAATCGCTTGAACCTGGGAGGTGGACATTGCAGTGAGCCTCTAGACAGCGCCATTGCACTCCAGGATGGGTGTCAAAGTGAGACTCCATCTCAAAAAAAAAAAAAAAAAAAAAAAGAGGCCCCGGGCGCAGTGGCTCATGTCTGTAATCACAGCACTTTGGGAAGCTGAGGCAGATGGATCACCTAAGGTCAGGAGTTGGAGACCAGCCTGACCAATATGGTGAAACTTCATCTCTACTAAAAATACAAAAATTAGCTGGGTGTGATAGCGCACACCTGTAGTCCCAGCTACTTGGGAGGCTGAGACAGGAGAATTGCTTGAACCCAGGAGGTAGAAGTTGCAGTGAGCCGAGGTTGTGCCACTGCACTCCAGCCTAGGCAACAGAGCAAGACTCCATCTCAAAAAAAAAAAAAGGAAATGAAAGAAAGAATGCATATAAAATGTTTAATATAGTGCTTGTCATCATGCATTAGCTATAACTGTTAATAAAATTGGGTGTTTCTGTGCATATCAGTAAACACAATATTGTAAGCCACTACGTTCAAATAAGTTAAGTCTATCAGATCCATTCAGTTAAAAAATATGTGATCTGTAGAAACAGCTAAGTAAAATTCCTTAGCAGCTTCTCATGACTTAAAAACACAGCACAGGCCAGGCGCAGTGGTTCACTCCTGTAATCCCAGCACTTTGGGAGGCCGAGGTGGGTGGATCACCTGAGATCTGGAGTTTCAGACCAGCCTGGCCAACATGGTGAAAACCCGTCTCTACTAAAAATGCAAAAATTAGCCGGATGTGGTGGTGTACGCCTGTAATCCCAGCTACTCAGGAGGCTGAGACAGGAGAGTCTCTTGAACCCAGGAGGCAGAGGTTGCAATAAGCCAAGATCATGTCACTGCATTCCAGCCGGGGCGACAGAGTGAGACTCCTTCTCAAAAAAAAAAAAAAAAAAAAAAAAGCACAGCGAGGAGTGGAGACTTACACCTATAATCCCAGCACTTTGGGAGGCCAAGACACAGGGATGACTTGAGCCCAGGAGTTTGAGACCAGCCTGGGCAACACAGCAAGACCATCTCTTTATAAGAAATTTTAAAAATTTGCTGGGTATGGTGGCATATACCTGTAGTCACAGCTACTCCAGAGGCTGAGGTTGGGGGAATTACTTGAACCCCTGGATTCAAGAGTCAGACCCTGTCTCAAAAACAGATTAGAGATAGACAGACAGATAGATAGATAGATAGATAAATGATAGATAGAAAAATAGATATAAACACAGATATCAATCGATTTTGCTAAAAATTATATGTATGTCTTTCACCCCTTCCCTTTGGCTCAGGTAGAACAATTTGACCAACAAGGTATATGTGGGACATCAGCATATTATACCAAACATCTAATATTCTGATTTTCTCTCTGTTACCATTTCTGCTCTATGGTATTACTTCATGATCTCCTAACCCAACAACC
Organism: Ateles fusciceps; assembly: GCA_036589455.1. Lineage (NCBI taxonomy): Eukaryota > Metazoa > Chordata > Mammalia > Primates > Atelidae > Ateles > Ateles fusciceps. The sequence goes on from JAZHEH010002597.1 coordinate 150,952, forward strand.
TATATATCCCCCATCTTCTTTTTTTTTTTTTTTTGAGATGGAGTCTCAATCTGTGGCCAGGCTGGAGCACAGTGGCACAATCTCAGCTCACTGCAACCTCCACCTCCTGGGTTCAAGCGATTCTCCTGCCTCAGCCTCCCAAGTAGCTGGGACTATAGGAACCCACTACAATGCCTGGCTAATTTTTGTATTTTTAGTAGAGACGGAGTTTCATCATGTTGGCCAAGACGGTCTTGGTCTCAACTTTGTGATCCGCCCACCTCAGCCTCCCAAAGTGCTGGGATTACAGGCATGAGCCACCGTGCCCGGCCTATCCCCCATCTTTTCATTATGAACATTTTAAACAATTAAAAAATTCTAAGAACAGAATATTGAGTAACTGAAGCCATAAGTATTTTTCTTCTCCTTTGTCAAATAATGCCTAGTTTCTTAATCCAACTGTTTAAAACTCTGCATACTATAGTCCCTGATATCCATATAATTTTTTAAAAATTCATATTAATGAAATATTTCCACTGTTTTTGCCTTGCACAAAAATGAGAGAACATAATACACTTATATGGCAGCTTAAAAGAGTTCCAATCTGAATTTAGACATTATTTTCTTTGTAATATTTTTCACAGAACAGATGATTAAACTATTTATTTATTTATTTATTTGAGACAGAGTCTCTCTATATCACCCAGGCTGGAATGCAGTGGTACAATCATAGCTCACTGCAGCTTCGAACTCCTGGGCTCAAGTGATCTTCCCACTGCAGCCTCCCAAGTAGCTGGAACTAGCAGGTGCATGCCACTACACACAACTGGCTACTTTTTTTTTCTTATAGAGACAGGGTCTCTCTCTGTTACCCAGGCTAGTCTCAAACTCCTGGGCTCAAGTTATGCTCTCAACTCTGCCTCCCAAAGTGCTGGGATTACAGGTGTAAGCCACTGTACTTGGCAAGGTGAAGAACTGAAAGCTGGAGAATTTAATGCCAGCAAAGGATGGTGCAAGATATATGTGTGTGTGTGAGTGTTTAGTATACATATGTCTCTGTGTGTGTTTGTGTGTGTGTCTGTATGAGTGTATTTTAAGAGACAAGGTCTCACTCTATTTCCCAGGTTGAAGTGCAGTGGCTTGATCACAGCTCACTGTAGCTTCTAACTCCTGAGCTCAAGCAATCCTGCACAGGCTCCCAAATAACTGGGACTACAGTAACATGCCACTATGCCTGATTTCAGTGTAAAAATAACTTTCCAAAATATACCTTTTATATGTCAACATTTCTTTCATACATATCTCTTAATAAAATGCCATCTCTGTCTTAAGATGCTTTTACCTGAATATAACATCAAACTCCAAATGGCTTAAACTATACCTACATTTCTTTTCTTTTTATTTCTTTTTCTGGAGATGGAGTCTTGCTCTCATCACCCAGGCTGGAGTGCAGTGGCGTGATCTCATCTCACTGCAACCTCTGCCTCCCGTGTTTCCAGGTTTAAGCAATTCTCCTGCCTCAGCCTCCTGAGTGGCTGGGATTACAGGTGACTGTCACCATGCCCAGCTAATTTTTGTACTTTTGTACTTTTAATTCTGTACTTTTAGTAGAGATGAGGTTTGCCCATGTTGGCCAGGCTGGTCTTGAATTCCTGACCTCAGGTGATCTGCCCACCTCAGCCTCCTAAAGTGCTAGGATTACGGGCATGAGCCACTGCGCCCAGCCAAATTTCTTAGCTCTTATAAAAGGAAGCTCAGAGGCAATGAAAGTAAACTGATTTAATGGCACAGTTATTATACTAGGAACCCAGATTTGTTCCATTTTCCACTCCACCACCCTAGGTCTATGAGTTTTGCCCTCAGGATGGCTTCTCTCATGGTCACAAACTGGCAGCAGCAGTTCCAGACATCGTATCTAGACACAACATTAGCCAGAGGAAAAGAGGGACTATCTCTTATTTTATTTCTTCTTGAGAATGAATAACTCGGTTCCAGAAATTTCTGACAGACCACATTTCACATCTGATTTACTAGTATTAGATCATATATCCATTACTAAACTACTTACTATGAAGGAGAATGGCATTACTATGATTGATGTGGACCAATCACTTGGGGGACAGAATGAATGTTGGGGTTTCAGCCACAATAGCTAACATGACATTTTGCACACTCTTCTACCTGAGTAAAAGTGACTAATATTCACATGTCAATGTCCAAACAATTTGGTTTCTCAGTTCTTTGACTTCCTCCACTTTCTCCCTCCACTTCAGTCCTTTTTATCTGAGAGTCCACTATCCCATAGAGAGCCATAGATAAAATTCAAGAAGTCTATGAACTTGGACAGGGGAAAATATGTACACTTTTACTAAACACTAACTGAAGTTTAGCATTTCCTTCAATAACAAATGTAGACTGTACACAGCAGTATACTAGCAATATCTGTGGGTTTGTCACCAATAGAAAACACAGCTATTTTTTTCCAAAGAGACATCTGCCTCCTTATGTTTATTGCAGCACTATTCACAATAGCTAAGATATGGAATCAACCTAGGTGTCCAACAACAGATAAATAAAGAAAACGTGTCTTGCATGTTGAGATCGAAGAAATTTTTAAAGTTAAAAAAAAAAAAAAAAAAATGTGTGCTGGACACAGTGGCTCACACTTGCAATCCCAGCACTTTGGTAAGCTGAAGCAGAAGAATTGCTTGAGCCCAGTTATTCAAAACCAGCCTGGGCAACACAGCAAGATTCCATCTCTACAAAAAATTTTAAAAATTAGCCAAGTACAAAAAAGAAAAAATAAATAAATAAATAAAGAAAAAAACAAAAACAAAAAAGGAAAAAAAAATAGAAAAAAAAAGAAAGAAAAAAAAAAATTAGCCAAGTACAGTAGTGTGTGCCTGTAGTCCCAGCTACATGAGGCTGAGGTGGGGGGATCATTTGAGCCCAGGAGATTGAGGCTGCAATGAGCCCTGTAGTGAACCATGATAGCACCACTGCACCCCAACCTGATCAACAGAGCAAGACCTTGTCTCAAAAAAAAAAAAAATGGAAAATGAGGTGTATATATTACAGTGGGCTACTATTCAGTCATAAAAAAGAATGACATCATGTCATTTACAGCAACATGGATGGAACTGGAAGACACTATGTTAAGTGAAATAAGCCAGGAACAGCAAGTTAAACATCACATGTTTTCACTCATGTGGAAGCTTAAAAAAAGTTGATCTCATAGAAGTAAAATGTAGAACAAAGGATACTAGAGGTTTGAAATGGTATGGGAGATGGGAAGATAAGGAGAGATTTGTTAAAGGATATAAAATTATAGCTAGATAGGAGGAATAAGTTCTAGTGTTCTACACCACTGTGAGATGACTATAGTTAACAATAATATATAGTTTCAGATAACTTGAAGTAGGATATTGAATGTTCCTAACACAAAAAAATGATAAATGTTTGAGACAGTGGATATGTTAATTGCCCTGATATGATGACTATACATGATATATATTGAAACATCACTATGTACCCCATGAATATGTACAATTATAATATGTCAACTTAAAAACATTTAAAAGTTAAAAAAAAAAATCTAAAACATGCAAGGAATTGAGCCAGCATGAAAAAGAATTAGCAAAATCTTCAAACCTCAAGACCAGACTCACAGGACTTCAGATACAGAAATTTTAAATAAAAATTATAAAATAAATGTGTTAAAATGTTTAAAGAAATATATTGGTATATGATAAAGAAATAAAAGACCATCTGGCCGGGCATGGTGGCTCACGCCTGTAGTCCAAGCACTTTGGAGGCCAAGGTGGGTGGATCACCTGAGGTCGGCAGTTCGAGACCAGCCTGACCAACATTGTAAAACCCCATCTTTAAAAAAAATAAATAAATAAAAAATAAAAAAAGAAATAAAAGACCATCAACAATAATTTGGATGACATGAAAACAATCAAATAGACATTCTGGAAATAAAACATATATAACGGACAGAGTGAACGTCCTTCGGCTCCTGACCTCTCTGCATTTGCAAGTAGTCTGAGCTAGAAAATGCCGGAAGACCTCAGAAGCCAAGTGGAAGCCCCACAGTGAAGCCAGGACAGCCTTCATTTCAGACTCAGCAGCTGTCCATGGTCGTGGCTGACACACTGCTGGAGCATGTGTGCTGCCTGAACATTGACTGGCCACCCCCACGGCCCAGAACATTGCCATCATCTGTACTATCGGCCCAGCTTCTTGATTGGTGGAAATGTTGATGATTAAGTCTGGAATTAATATGGCTTGTCTGAACTCATGAGTACCACACAGAGGCCATCAAGAACCTGTGCACAACTATAGAAAGCTTTGCTTCTGACCCCAGTCTTTAGTGGCCAGTTGCTGTGACTGTGGACACTAAAGGGCCTGACATCTGAACTGGGCTCACGCAGGGCAATGTCCCCATGGAGGTGGAGCTGAAGAAGGGAGCTACCTTCAGATCACACTGGATAATGCCTACATGGAAAACTATGATGAGAACTTCCTGTGGCTGGACTACAAGAACATTTGCAAGGTAGTGGAAGTGGGCAGCAAGATCTACAGATAGAATAATTTATTTCTCTGCAGGCAGAGCAGAAAGGTACTGACCTTCTGGTAATAGCAGTGGAAAATAGTGGCTCCTTGGGCAGCAAAAAGGTGTAGACCTTCCTGCGTGGCTGTGGACCTGCTTGCCATGTCAGAAAAAGACATCCAGGATCTGAAGCTTGGGGTAGAACGGGATGTGGATATGGTGTTTGCCTCTCACATCCACAAGGCATCTAATGTCCGTGAAATTAGAAAGGCAATTATTGCAAATTGGAGCAAAGTTCCCACTTGCCCACCAGAGTTAGTCTCTTACCTTCCTACAGGAACTGAGACCCACAGCTATTTTTATGTATCTTACAGTTCAGATCAAACACAAATGTATAAACCTCTACATTATTTCTACCTAGAAATTATGATACCCTTTAAGCCTGTCGCAGATTTTATAATTTAATGCAAAGAAGCACATATATTACAATAGGACACTTTTAGTTTGTTTAAATATTTTGATAGTTGTATTTTAATGTAAACAGTTTCATTTATCTTCTACAGATGGTCTCCAATTTATAATGGTTCAACTTATAATTTTTTATGTTTATAATGGTGTGAAAGCAATACATTTTGAGCAGAAACTGTAGATCAAATACTCATTGAACCATTCTGATTTTCATTTTACTGAAGTATGTAATAAAACATATGAGATATTCAACTTTTAACTTTGTGCTAGATTATATTGCCTAATTAAAAGACAAAGTAAGTGTTCTGAGTGCATTTAAGGTAGACTAGGCAAACAATGATGTTCAGTAGGTTGGTTATATTAAATGCATTTTCAACTTACAATATTTTCAACTTTACAATATTGTCAATGGGGTTTATCTGAAGATAACCTCATTGTAAATTGAGGAGCATCTTTTATGCATTTAAAAATATTGTTTCAGAAGGGGTCAATAGGCTTCACCAGACTAGCAAAATGGTATATGGCATGAAAAATTAAGGACCTCTGCATTTCATATCAAATCCTACTTGTTTTTAACTTCGCTTCGTATCCAGTCTAATTTCAAGGTTTATCAGTGACCCTCTCATGCAATATTCCCAACTTCCTTGCCCTGTCTTCTTTCCTGGACAACTACTGAAACCACTTTTGCAAAAATTATAACAATGAGAGAAATCTAACCTAACTGACTCTATCTTGCTTCTAATCTCACAAGGTCTACCTACTCTTGCTCATTCCTGGGCATGGTTCAAGCTAATCATGGAAAGAATTTAGTTTATAATTTAAAGCAAGGATGAAAGCAGTTCCTTCTTGAAACTAACCCCCTTATTGTTCAGGGACCAAAACTGCCTCCCTAAAGCTAATGAACAAGGTCAGAATTATGGGAGTGGCATGAATTCTGTGAAGATGTAGACACAGTTAAATGATAACAAGCCATTGTTCCCTAGCTTGCTTTTCTATATTGCTTACTGTTCAGGAGTTACATAGCTGGAGGCCACAAGATTTGTAACCCTAATTGCTCCTATAAATAACATTACTATTGTAAAATCTAAGACTGGTGTTTGAGATATTTTTCAGACTTCTGCATCCTGCAGATGCTAGCTGTACCTGTGACCCATGCCACAGAACTGACACTATGGGTCCTTTGACTCTCCAACACCCCCATGCAGAAACTGATTCAGTGCACAAGGACAGTTTCAACTTCCCTATGATTTCATCCCTAACCAATCAGCAGCATTCATTCCCTAGATCCAGCCCACCAAATTATCCTTCAAAACCCTAACCTCTGAGTTCTTGGGGAGGCAGATTTGAGAAATATCTCCCATCCTTCCATTTAGTTGCCTTGCTATAATTAAACTCCGCTGCAACACTGCTATCTCAGTGTATTGGCTTTTCTGTGAGATGGGCAAGAAGAACCCACTGGTCTGTAACACTACCTGGAACAACCCCAGCTATGGATTGATTCAACCAACTGCCTCTCCCAGTAACATGCCAGTATTACTGAGCCTTGCTGCAGAAATCACATGGCAGTGCAGATTTATACCACCATAAATTTATGATCTCCAACTCAACCAGGCTCTAAATGCTACAAGGCTATTCTTATTTCCTTTGTCAGTTTTCTTCTTCAGACTTCCTTTCTCCTCTACATTTCTTCACTCCTTCCCCTCCTATCTCAATTCTTTCCTTACCTAAAAATATGATTTTACCTCCCTCTTCATGGAGAATTTTGATGTTGTCAGATGACACAATTTCCTTACCCCAGCTTTTATATGTATCCACTGTTTTTCATTCCTCTCACTGCAATAGAATGGTGTCCTGAGGGGGTAAGGCAAATTTCTCCCCCAGTGTTCTGAATCACATTTATTCATTCAACAAACACAGAATTTACTTGGTTGAATTATGTCTTCCCAAAAAAGATATGTTGAAGTCTTAATCCCTAGTACCACAGAATGGAAATAGGATCATTGCAGATATAACGAGTTAAAATGAGGTGACGGAGTAGAGTGAGTCTTAATCCAATATGATTGCTCTCTTTATAAGCAGATGGCCATGAAAAGAGAGACACAGAGAGAACATCATGTGATGATAAAGGTAGAGGTTGGAGTTATGCAGCTACAAGCCAAGGAATGTCATAGATTGCCTGAATACCACTAGAAGCTGAGAAGAGGCAAGAAAGGATTCAGAGGAAGCATGGCTCTGCCAACTTTGATTTCAGACTTCTAGCCTTCAGGACTGTGAGACAACAAATTTCTGTTGTTCTGAGCCACCCAGTTTGTGATACTTTGTTATGAAACCCCTAGAAAACTAATGTGATATTATCAGCACAAAACAGTGAGCAAAACAAAGATCCTTGCCCTTGCTGTAGAGCTTAACTGACCTTCTAAAAGCCTAGGCATATAGATTATCTCTTTTTCTCCTTTATTTTCTACTTCTCCCTCTCTTCTGGCTTCTCTCACTTTTAAATGTCCCAAATCTCTTTACATAAAAATTATAATATCCCTTGCCTTCAAGTTCCCTTCTATCTACCAAGTTATCCCTCATTCTTTTTTTATGGCCACATTTCTTGAAAGAGTTGACACCAGGCATGGTGACTCATACCTGTAATCCCAGCCCTTTGGGAGGCTGAGGTGGGTGGATCACGAGGTCAGGAGATCAAGACCATCCTGGCTAGCACAGTGAAACCCCGTCTTGACTAAAAATACAAAAAAAAAAAAAAAATTATCCAGGTGTGGTGGCATGCACCTGTATTCCCAGCTGCTCAGGAGGCTGAGACAGGAGAATCACTCCCACCCGGGTGGGAGGTGGAGGTTGCGGTGAGCTGAGATCGCGAGACTACAATCCAGACTGGGTGACAGAGCAAGAATCCATCTCAAAAAAAAAAACAAAATAGTTGTCTACACCTGCCTTGTATGCTGATCTACTCACATTGTAGCCCACTGCATTCTCACCTTTGCTTCCATCACTCCACTGAATTTGCCCTTGCCGACATCAACAGATAACAGTCTTAGCCACCATCTTTTTTCACCTTGATTATTATAGTGCCCTCTATATTGGTCTTCTTGCCTCTGTTGTGGCTCTCAAAGTGGAATTCATGGGCAAATGACCTGTGCAGTCACAAAGGGCTCCATGCTTGGTTTTAAGCTCCACAGTTGCCATCTTGAAATTCCTAATTTTATCTTTAAGCTTGTATTTTGTAAGTGAAGTCCAATGGGATAATAGAGTATGTGTGTGAGCAGAGGAGATATATGCAATATATGTGCCTGCCATTTCTTGCTCCTCCATTTCCATACAGCAGCCATGATGCCTCATGAGCACAAGATTCCAGTGGATCCATGATATGTGGGAGTTCAGTAAAGCTCAAAGTGAATACAAAAGAAGTGTGCAGAGCCTCAGTGAGCACAGAAAGGCCATGCTTTCCACTGGGGGACTCAGATCTTGCTTTGAAGGAACAAAGAAGGTAATGACATTCTAAGAAACTTCTGGGCTGGGTGCAGTAGCTCATGCCTGTAATCCCAGAATTTTGAGAGGCTGAGGTGGACAGATCACCTGAGGTCAGGAGTTTAAGACCAGCCTGGCCAACATGGTGAAAACCTATCTCTACTAAAAATGCAAAAATTATCCAGGCATGCTGGTGGCCATCTGTAATGCCAGCTACTCAGGAGGCTGAGGCAGGAAAATAGCTTGAACCTGGGAGGCGGAGGTTGCAGTGAACGGAGATTGCGCCACTGCACTCCAGGCTGGGCTCTGTCTCAAAAAAAAAAAAAAAAAGAGAAAGAAACTTCCATGACCACAGAGTCCCATGATATCCTTTTTTGTTCATGTTTCTTCCTGGTATTAGCCAACAACTTATGCTGAACATAATAACATAGTAGGAAAGGGAAAGATAGTGAACCTGTAATTCATTTTCCTTTCAGTCCGTCCCTACTCACCTATTCATCAGTAGGCCAAGGATAAAGCATGTTGGTAGAGGCCAGGCGTGGTGGCTCATGCCTGTTATCCAAGCACTTTGGAGGCCAAGGCGGGCGGATCACCTTAGGTCGGGAGTTCAAGACCAGCCTGACTAAGATGGTGAAACCCCGTCTTAAAAAAAAAAGAAGGAAAGAAAGCATGTTGGTAGAATGTACACCTATCAAAAGGTGAGAGAAACTGGGCATAGTACTGTGCACCTGTGGTCCCAGATACTCAGAAGGCTGAGACAGGAGTTTGAGGCCAGCTTGAGCAATATAGTGAGACTCCATCTCAAAAAAAAAAAAAAGTGACAGACACACAATTGAGTTGGTTTTGTGCAGCATTTCCAATATTCTGAGCCAACAAATGATATATGCACGTATCAGCTATATAAATACAAATTGTGTTATTAACTGATTCCCCCAAAAATATTAAAAATAAAAAGATAAAAGAAATATAAATTGTGAAATTTCAGTGATTCTTTTTATGAGTTAAATGTTCTTATGTTTGCATTTAAAGCTGGTATTGCACAATATAAAGATAAATGGTAAAAATTATGGTAAAAATTAAAAATATTAATTTTCCTTTACTTAGAACAATATTACATAACAAGTAAGAAACACCATGACAAGTGAAGGCAAAGACTGCAGAGGAATAGAAAAAGCTTTATATCGTAGTACCTTTAACATCATATTTTCATGTTTTTTGAACAAGCTCTACATATTTATTTTGTACTATGTCCTGCAAAATGTAGCCAGCTCAGATTGCTTTTCACCAATTCATTGTATTGCAAGAATGAACTAAATTATAAATATTACCAAGTCGTTTTCTTGTTTAAAACATTTCTGATGGCTAGGCATGGTGATGCACACTTGTAATCCCAGCTACTCTGGAGGTTTTAAGCTCTACTGTTGCCATCTTGAAATTCTTAATAACGTTATCTTTAAACTTGTATTTTGTAAGTGAAGTCCAATGGGACAATAGAGTGTGTGTAAGCAGAGAAAATATATGCAATATGTGTGCCTGCCATTTCTTGCTGCTCCATTTCCGTACAGTAGCCATGATGCTTCATGAGTCCTGGGTAGCTGAACTAGAATGGTAATGTGTGTGTGTGTGTGTGTGTGTGTGTGTGTGTGTGTGTGTGTGCATGTTTAAGAGATAGAGATAGAGTATTGCTGTATTGCTTAGGCTGGACGCAAACTCCTAGACTCAAGCAATCCTTCTGCCTCAGCCTCCTGAGTAGCTGGACTATAGGCATGTACCACCATGCCTAGCTGAAAATGAGTTTTCATGTCAAAGTGTCATGACATGAGAAATCCAAGAGTGGGGTTGCTTGATCGCTTGAACTCAGGAGACAGAGGCTGTAGTGAGCCGAGATGGTGACACTGCACTCCAGCCTGGGTGACAGAACAAGACTCTGTCTCAAAAAAAAAAAAAATCTAACGTTTATGACACTTACCAGAGCCTTCCCCTACAGTTGCATTTTACACAATGATACTCAAAAGGATAAAGGGATCTGAAATCTAGCCTGCATTCTGCCTGTCCTGCTTTGCACCCTGTCATAGGGGTGCAGTAATGACCTTAGACCAAGAAAAGAGGCACTACTCTGGGCCTCCCACTTTATAGTAGTGTGTTTAATCTCCAAAGTGCATGCAAATCAATTTAGGATCTGCAGATTCTTATTTAATTGGTCTAATGAGGCCTGAGGTTCCTAATTTTTGCACACTCCCCCAGGGGTGTCCATGCTGCTTGGTCCACAGACCACATTTTGAGCAGCAAGGCTTTAGAGGACCCTGCTCTTGGATTTCTCATATCATGCCACCCTGACGTGAAAACCTATTTTCAGCTAGGCATGGTAGCACATGCCTGTAGTCCCAGCTAGTCTACTCAGGAGGCTGAGGCAGAAGGATTGCTTGAGCCTAGTAGTTCATGTTCCGCCTCAGCAACATAGCATAGCAATACTCTATCTCTCTCTTTTTTTTTTTTTTTGTATAAAAAATAGTATTTTATTCAAATTCCCAAACAAACTTGAGGAGTTATGCTGGGTTTGAGTTGAAGAAAAAGGCCGAATTAGAATAGGAAAACGAATAGTTTTCATTTAATGGGAGTTGAAATCAAAGTGTACATGTGTATACATTCTAATCCATCATCTATCCCATGTGGCATTTTCCAAGGTTTTAAGAGTCTACCAGGCCAAACCCTTGGCCACCTTCACTGTTTTTGCTTTTCTTTTCCCCTTTCTTTTCTCTTGCTTTGCCTTCAGCTTTTTTCTTTGCTTTTGGTTCATCCCTATTGGGTACTGTCCATGACGGTCTAGAAGAGTCTTTTTGTTTCTCTTAATATCAGTCTCCGTTTTAAAGTTATCTTTTTCATCTTTTACCTCACATTGCATTTTCTCTTGGCAATGTTTGGGTTTGGGTACCACCACAGTTGCTATCTCTTGAACATCTTACATTAAAATACCACTGTCTAGTTTGAGAATACTTTTAAGCCTGCTGAGCTCCTTTGAGGCATTCTTTTTCTCTTTTCAGCACACATCTTTCTTTTCCACTTACTACATGAGCTTTTAGCCATGTTTTACCTGAGAAACAAAAACACACATGCCATTTTTTTTTTTTTTTGGAGACCGAATTTCACTCTGTTGCCCAGGCTGGAGTGCAATGGCATGATCTCGGCTCACTGCAACCTCCGCCGCCCGGGTTCAAACAATTCTCCTGCCTCAGCTTCCTGAATAGCTGGGATTACAGGTGCCCACCACCACACCAACTAATTTTTTTGTATTTTTAGTAGATACGGAGTTTCACCATGTTGGCCAGGCTGGTCTTGCACTCCTGACCTGAGGTGATCTGCCTGCCTTGGCTTCCCAAAGTGCTGGGATCACAGGCGTGAGCCACCACCCCCAGCCAGCAATACTCTGTCTCTGAAACACACACACACACGCACACACACACACACACACACACACAGCATTCTAGTTCAGCTACCCAGGACTATATATTTTCCTGCTCAAACAGTTTAGGGTTTACTTCTAACTGTTGCTGGGGAGGAGAGGGAATGGTGAATAGAACTTGGATTACTAGGCCAGAGTGTTCAGATGTATATGTACAAGACCGTTTTTGGATAGGGTGGTGTCAGTGATTGCATTTTCCTTCTTTCTTTCTTTCTTTTTCTTTTCTTTTTTTTTTTCAGAGTCTTGCTATGTTGTCTAGGTGGGAGTGCAGTGGCTATTCACAGGTGTGATCATAGCACATTGCAGCCTCAAACTCCTGGCTCAAGAGATCCTCCCACGTAGCTGGGACTATAGGCATGCACCACAGCACCCAGCTCAGTGACTACTTTCTTTTCTGCCTACTTAACTTTTTTATTAGTTATAAATATAAACAACCTTATCGTCTGTAAATAATGATACATTTATCTTCTCTTTTTCATAGTTATCCTTCTTATTTGTTTTACATCTTAATTGCTAGAATTTACAGAACTTGTTAAATAATGGTAATAAGGGAAGATTCTGTTTTGTAGTCCTTACTTTAATGGAAGCTTAGTATTTCAAGGTTAAGTGTGATATTACCTGGATTTCATAAAAGTATTCTTGATTATTATGTTTCACTCAATTCCTAGTTTATTGTTATTAATATTTGCATGGACTGAATGTCTGTTTCCCCCACAATTCATATGTTGAAATCCTAAACCCCAATGTGATGATATTTGGTGGTGGGGCCTTTGTGAGGTAATTAGAGTTAGATTAGTTCATGATGGTAGGACCCTCATGATGAGATTAATGCACTTATCAAAAGAGGAGAGGACATGGGATCTCAATCTCTCTCTGCTTTTCATCATGTGAGGATACAATGAAAAGATAGGCATCAGCCAGGCGTCGTGGCTCATGACTGTAATCTCAGCACTTTGGGAAGCCAAGGCTGGCAGATCACCTGAGGTCAGGAGTTCGAGATCATCCTTACCAACATTGTGAAACCCTGTTTCTCTAAAAAAATATATGTGTGTGTGTGTGTGTGTGTGTGTGTGTGTGTGTGTGTGTGTGTAAAGAAAAGATAGCCATCTACAGATCAGGAAAAAGAACCCTCAATGGATCTGCTGGTATCTTGCTCATGTATTTCCCAGTCTTTAGAACTGTGAGAAATAAATGGTTGTTGAACCACCTAGCCCATCCCATGGTAATTTGCTATAGCAGCCCAAACTGACTAAGACAAGACTCAAAGATGGATTTTTATTTGTATCAAATGCCTTTTCAGCAATGATCTAAATAAATATGTAGATTCCCCCTCTTGACCAATTAAAATGATGTATTAGATCAGGTGTTACAAAATAAATTCTTTTCTTTTCTTTTTTTTTAAGATACAGGGTCTCACTCTGTTGCCCAGGCTGGAGTGCAGTGGTAAGATCATAGTTCACTGCAGCCTCAAACTCCTGGACTCAAGCCAACCTCCTTCCTGCCTCAGTCACCCAAGTACGCAGTCCCAAACATCACAAATGGCTCTTCTAGTATTTTTTTGAAATCAGTTGCAGAATTTAACTTGCAAGTACTTATTTGATATTTTTAATTTCCTTCCTTCCTTCCTTTCTTCCTTCCTTTCTTTTCCTTCCTTCCTTCCTTCTTTCCTTTTTTCTCTTCTCTTCTCTGCTTTTTCTTTTATTTTTTTCTTTTTTTTCTTCTTTTTCTTTTTCTTTTTGAGACAGAGTCTCACTGTTTTGCCCAGACTGGAATGCAGTGGTATGGTCTTGGCTCACTGCAACCTCTGGATTCAAGTGAGTCTCTTGCCTCAGCCTCCAGAGTAGCTGGAATTACAGGCTTGAGCCACCACAGCTGCGTAATTTTTGTATTATTAGTAGAGATGGGGTTTCACCATGTTGGCCAGGCTGGTCTCTAACTCCCGGCCTCAGGTGATACACCTGACTCAGCCCCACAAAGTGCTGAAACTACAGGCATGAAACACGGCACCCAGCTTTTTTTTTTTTTTTTTTTTTGGTCAGGGTCTCATTCTGTTGCCCAGGCAAAAGTTCAGTAGTTTGAACACAGCTTATTGCAGCCTCCACTTCCCAAGCTCAAGCAATCTTCCCAGCGAAGGAGCTGGGACTACAGGTGCATGCCACCATGCCTGGCTAATTTTTTGTATTTTTTGTAGAGACAGGGTTTCACCATGTTGCCCAAGCTGGTCTTGAACTTCTGGCCTCAAGTGATCATCCTGCCTCAGCCTTCCAATGTGCTAGGATTACAGGGTTAAACCTCAGTGGCTGGCACTTACATTTCTTTCGTAATGTCAATTGGTCTGAATTTGTGTGTGTGTGTGTGTGTGCGCTCTGTCGGGTTTTGATATCAGAGCTTATGCTGATTTTATAAAATAAGAAAAGTTCCCTCTTTTCTATTCTATGTAACAGTTTATGTAACATTGTAATTGTATTTTCCATGAAAGAATCCGTTCTTGGCCAGGCACAGTGGCTCACACCTGTAATCCCAGCACTTTGGGAGGCCAAGGTACGTGGATCACCTGAGGTCAGGCGTTCCAGACTAGCCTGGCCAACATATTTCTGTTTCTACTAAAAATAGAAAAATTAGCCAGGCATGGTGGCATGTGCCTATAATGCCAGCTACTCAGGAGGCTGAGACAGGAGAATCACTTGAACCTGGGAAGCAGAAGTTGCAGTGAGCCGAGATCACCCAAGTGCACTCTGGGGACAGAGCAAGACTGTCTAAACAGAAGAAAAACAAACAAATAAAAAGATCTATTCTTTTTTTTCTTTTTCTTTTTTTTATTTTTATTTTTAATTTTTTTTTTTTTTTTTTATAAAGACAGGGTCTCACCATGTTGGTCAGGCTGGTCTTGAACTCCCGATCTCAGGTGATCCGCCCGCATTGGCCTCCAAAGTGCTTGGATTACAGGCGTGAGCCACCACGCCCGGCCCAAAAGATCTATCCTTTAAACCGTCTAGGCCAAAAACATTTTAGGGAGTTAATTATTGAACATCTTTTTCAATTTCTCCCATAGTTTTTGGTCTCTTTCTATTTTCTACTTGATTTAATTTTGATAATATATTTTTCTTCAAAAATCTTAATTTTATCAGTAGTTCCAAGTTTATGCCCAGGTGTTATGAAGTAGTGTAAAAATATTCATAATTAAAAAAAAAACCAACAGTCTTCTACCTTTCAATTTGCTGTTGTTCTTAATTCCCTAAATTGTGTTTTTAACTTCTTTTTCCAGTTAGACTACCTGACATTTGTCTACATTATTGGTTCTTTAAAAGAAAAAAAATAGGTTTGGGGGCATATGGTATCCACTGTATTCTTTTCCTTTCTTTTTTTCTTTCACTTTTTTTTTGAAACAAAGTCTGGTTCTGTCGCCCAGGCTGGAGTGCAGTGGCATGATCTCAGCTCACCACAACCTCTGCCTCCCAGGTTCACGTGATTCTCCTGCCTCAGCCTCCCAAGTAGCTGGTACTATAGGCATGTGCTACCATGCCCACCTATTTTTTTTTTTGTATTTTTAGTAGAGATGGGGTTTCACCATGTTAGCCAGGATGGTCTCGATCTCCTGATCTCATGATCCGCCCATCTCAGCCTCCCAAAGTGTTAGGATTATAGGCATGAGCCACCAGGCCTGGCCCCTTTTTTCAATTTTTTAAAATATTTCGTCCTCCATTTTTACTTTTTAAAATTTATTTTATGTTATTTTATAGTTCTTTATTTCTGATTGAAATGTTATGCTTAGCTCATTTACTTTCATTTTATATTTTTCCAAAGTGAAACACATAAGATTATAAATTTGCCCCTTAAGTGCAGCTTTGACTGCAGTCTATACATTTTGCTGTAAATGTTACACCGAAATTTGGCTTTGACTTTGGAATTAAGCTAAAATCTGTGGTTATACTATTGCAGTTCATTTTTAGTGTGTGGAAGACTGAATTATCAAATGCTGACTTCAAAAGAATCTGTAGCATCTGTAAACTTGTATGGAACCAATGACTATGTGGTTGTGTAGATAACCACTGTCTTTAATCAGAGTAAACCCAACATTAACACAAGTAAGTCCTGTTATTTGGATTTATTTTTAATATTTGAATAAAGGGAAAAATAGATGTCATTACAAATATATTATTAATATACTGCATTAGCTTTTTTTTTTTTTTGAGACAAGATCTTGCTCTGCTGCCCAGGTTGAGTGTAGTAACATGCACACTGCAGCCTTGACCTCCTAAGCTCAAGCAATCTTCCCACCTCGGCTTCCAGAGTAGCTGGGACTATAGGCACGTGCTACCGTGTCTGAGTAATTTGTGTGTGTGTGTGTGTGTGTGTGTGTGTGTGTGTGTGTGTGTGTGTGTGTTTTGTAGAGACAGCTTTTGCCATGTTGTTCAGGCTGGTCTTCAACTTCTGAGCTCAAGCAATCTGCCTGCCTTGGCCCCAGAAGGTGCTGGGATTACAAGCGTGAGCCACTGCGCCTGGCCTGGAAATTCTTCATGTCCTCTAAGAATGATGTAAAAGCAGAATGTCAAATTTGCCACTACCAAATTTTATTAGGTGGAAAAATTCTATAATTATGTATAAACGTTCATGGTAAATGACCTTTAATCCAGAAATTATCAAGAGTATAAAGAAAAGGAAAAAATCGTACAATATTCAGAAAACAGCCTGCCTTAATTGAAAGCAAATATCTGTTTAGTATGGCAAATATGCAGCAGAATACCTGTAGGCGGTCAAGAATCTAGCAGCTAACGGTGCTGAGAAATTCGTGTTCCTCTATGCTAGTGCTAGACATTTATAATTTGATGATAGAACTGCAATAATAATTACATTGTTTTTAGAGATGGGACTCACTCTTTGCCCAGGCTGAAGTGCAGTGCCAGATCATAGCTCACTGCAGCCTCGAATTTCTGGGATCCAGAGATCCTCCTGTCACAGCCTTTGAGTAGCTGAGATTACAGGTGCTAGTCACTGTTCCTGGCAATAATAAAAGTTAAAAAAAAATAAAATGTCAGGTTTATTTTTGTGTTCTAGAAATTTACTTTATTATTATGATACTCATATTTGGCTGTAGTCTTGGTTGAATATTGATTTTAATGCTCAGTTTTTTGTTATGCAGCCCAAATAAATGTTTATTGCAATCTTATTTTGATCTTTATTTTTGTTTAATCCAAAATATACTTAGAAGGATTTATTTATGACCGGGCACGGTGGCTTAGGCCTGTAATCCCAGCACTTTGGGAGGCAGAGCAGGCAGATCATCTGAGGTCGGGAGTTTGAGACCAGCCTGACCAACATGGAGAAACCCCATCTCTACTAAAAATACAAAAAATATTAGCTGGGTGTGGTGGCACATGCCTGTAATCCCAGCTACTCAGGAGGCTGAGGCAGAAGAATCGCTTGAACCTGGCAGGCGGCGGTGCAGTGAGCCGAGATTGCGCCATTGCACTCCAGACTGGGCAACAAGAGCGAAAACTTCAACTCAAAAAAAAAAAAAAATTTAATTTTTGTTTTAAAATCAAATTAGGCCGGTCACGGTGGCTCACGCCTGTAATCCCAGCACTTTGGAAGGCTGAGGTGGATGGATCACGAGGTTGAGAAATTGAGACCATCCTGGCCAACATGATGAAACCCGGTCTCTACTAAAAAATTCAAAAATTAGCTGGGAGTGGTGGTGTGCGCCTGTAGTCCCAGCTACTTGGGAGGCTGAGGTAGGAGAATGGCTTGAACCCAGAAGGTGGAGATTGCAATGAGCCGAGATCATGCCACTGCACTCCAGCCTGGCTATAGAGCAAGACTGTCTCAAAATAAATAAATAATTCAATACATCAATAAATCAGATTAAATATTCTAACTGGGCACGGTTTTTACTAACCTTTTCTGGTTAATTTGTAGGGGTATGAAGTTGAATTTAGAAGATTTAGGCTATTCAATTTGGCTTTTTAGAATTTGTTGGCCCAGCACAGTGGCTTTCGCTTGTAATCCTAGCACTTTGGGTGGCTGAGGTGGGTGGATCACCTGAGGCCAGGAGTTCAAGACCAGCCCGACCAACATGGCGAAACCCGTCTCTACTAAAAATACAAAAAAATAGCCCGGTGTGGTGGTGCATGCCTGTAATGGGACCTATTCAGGAGGCTGAGGCAGGAGAATCGCCAGAACCCAAGAGGTGAAGGTTGCAGTGAGCCGAGATCGCGCCATTGCACTCCAGCCTGGGCAACAAGAGCAAAACTCTGTCTCAAAAAAAAAAAAAAAAAAAAAAAAATTAATTGCAGGTTTTTCTGTCACCTAATAGCACGATTTTTGTCAGCGTTCTTGTAAGTGCTTGAAAAGTTGTATTTTCTGTAAGATACCAAGTTTGACATGTATATGAAATACTACTTTAAACTTACTAATTAAATTACTTAATATTATTGTCTTTGTTTATTTATTAATTATCGGCCTTAACCTAGGAAAGTGCAGTATTAAAATCTCTTATGGTAATTTGTTTCCTTTCATGCAGTTTTATTTCTTCACATTCCTATGGCTAGATTTTCCTTCTGACCAGTAACTGCCCTTTCTGTACTCTAACACTTCTACCTCTTTTCCAGCTATAGAGTGGGTTTTGAGCATTTTTAGACTTTGGGGTTTATATTTGTAGTCTTTTCCCTAACCAACATTTACACAAAGTAAATACACACATGATTGAATCAGTTTAGCAACTGATTTAATATTGTAAAAGTTCTATTCTTCATTTATTTATAGGCAAATGTCTCTATATAAAATTTCCAATTTAACAATAAATTTAAACAACTGTCAAGGTCATGAAAAAGAGGTAAATCAAAATATACTTATATAACACAAATACTCAAAGATTTTTATTATGCAATTGTTTGTAACGGTTAAATAAAAAACAACAACGAACAAACAAAAACCAATCCAAATGCTCATCAGTAATAGGCTGGCTATAGAAATTATGAAACATCTTATAAAATGAAATTCTATGCAACTATTTAAAGTTGAAGTATATGAAGTATGAAGTATACTGACACGAAAATGTGCCCAAACATCCATATTAGGTGAAAAAACTAGTTATATTCATAATAAGATGACATATATGATATGAAACCCTTCTTGTTACATATGTGAAAATAATATTAGTAACTGAGAGAGAGAAAAACTGAAAGGAATATACATGATTTATATTTTTATACAGTAGCTCTCTTGGCAATGAGATTACAGGATATTTTTACTTCTGTTTTATATGTTCATATAATTGTTGAATATTTTTATTGGAGCATATATTATCTTTTTATAACAAAAATTTTTAAAATAAAAGTAGGTCAAAAAGTAAGTAAATAAATAAATAAATAAAATAAAAGTAGGTCTACAGATACACAAGTTAGTAGTCTGATAAACTATATCATTATCCTTATCTTCTTGAAGAATACTGTGATTGAATTATCTAGGACTTTTATTTCCTCATACTCTTCTTGCTGGCTTTTCATCTCTTCATTAATCTCAATGCAAACACAGGAAGAAAAGAACTAGTCACACTGTATCAGCTGAGTTGAAAAAATAGACACAATAATGTAATTTATATAAATGGTTAAGTCTCAAGTGTCTATATTCTAGCTGGGTCCTTTTGTGCTAGCTTAAATACCTCAATGTAGCCAAATAAAGGGAGTATTATTTATTTTAAGAAAACATGTTCAATAGAACTTTCTGCAAAGATTGGAAAAGTTATATGTTGATGTGTTCATCTCAAGTCACATGTAGCTACTGAGCCTTGACATGTGGCTAGCATGGCTGAGGAACTGAATTTTAGACTTTATTCTATTTTAATTAATTTAAGTGGCCACATGTAGTTAGTTGCTATGGTTTTGGACAGTTTCATTCTAGTTTAAAAGAAGCTGCAGAAACAACAAAATGTAATGTGTGAACTTGCTTCAATGTAGTGAAAAACACATGCAGAGGTGCTTAGTAGGTTTTATCTTCACCTTGTTCTCCTCTGGTCTGTAGCTAGTTCTTTTACCCAATTGTGAACCCTGCTAACCAACAGCAACCACAGGTCTGCCACCAGCCACAAAACAGCCTTTTTTTTTTTTCAGGATCTCGTCCTGGAGTGCAGTGGTACAATCTTGGCTCACTGCAGACTTGATCTCCTGGGCTCAAGCAATCCTACCTCGGCCTCCCAAGTAGCTGAGACTACAGGTGTGCACCACTACACCCTGCTAATTTTTGTAGAGATGGGGATTTCATCATATTACCTAGGCTGGTCTTGAACTCCTGGGCTTAAGCGATCTGCTACCCTCAGCTTCCCAAAGTTTTGGGATTACAGGTGTGAGCCACCGTGCCTGGCCAAGAACAGCCCTCTGTAAAGTTACTTTTCATGGTCTCATTCCAGGAATGAGACATAGCTGGCTTCCAGTTGTCCTGTAAGCTCTCCTCGTTCACCTAGCCTTGTGAAGGACTGCTTAGTGACATTACTCATTCTCCAAATCTCCCTTTGGATCCTAACTTTCTCAGCTTCTCTCCTCTCATATAAATCCTTATTCCCATAATAAAATGTTTATTTCATAATACTCATAGTGGTTTTGCTTCTCAGATTGTTTCCTCACTGATACACACTTGAAATCTGTTACTCTCCCTTTTTTTTCAATTCAGTCAGTGATACAAACAACCACCCAATTGCTCCCTTACTCCCTACTTTCAGTCCATCATTAAGTCCTTGGCAAACTATATTTAAAATACACCGTGAATATGGCCACTTATTTCCTTCACAACACCTTTAATCCAAGTAACGGCCACCCCTCCTCTGGTTCCGCTTTTATCCTCAACCTCCAATAACTATTCAGTTTCTAAAGTTCTAAACACTAATTTTATTTCATTTTATTTTTATTTATTCATTTATTTATTTATTTTTTTAGATGGAGTCTCACTCTTTTTGCCCAGGCTACAGTGCAGTGGCACAATCTCTGCTCACTGCAACCTCTGCCTCCCGAGTTCAAGCGATTCTCATGCCTCAGCCTCCCCAGTAGCTAGGACTACAGGCGCACACTACTGTACCTGGCTAATTTTTGTAGTTTTAGTAGAGATGAGGTCGCCATGGCTGGTCTCAAACTCCTGGCCTCAGTGATCCATCTGCTTTGACCTCCCAAAGTGCTGGGAATACAGGCCTGAGCCACTACACCCTGCCCTAAACACTAATTTTAAACATGTGAAATCTTTCAGTGATTTCCTGTTGTACTTAATCACATAGTCCAGCATAATCTGGCTTCCTGCTAACTTCTCCAAATTCATCCTAGGCCCTGCTTATTTATAGTGTCTGTTATCTTATAACTTAGTTTGACATGATCTCTCATAGCCCAAGCTCTAACTCCCTCCTCATGAAACTGATTCTACCTTTTTTTTTTTTTTCTGTAGGAATCATTTGGTGTGAGATGCTGGTCAATTAGCTGTGACAAAGCAAGGATGAGTGAGTGTTGCAGAGTAAGATAGCCTAGGCTGCTCCCTGAGCAGGAGCTTTGGGTGGAGTCACCCTGGAAAAGAGTTTCCAGATACACCATGATGGACATGTTCAGTGAAAAGACTATCACAATAGTTTTCTTTTTTTGTGCAATGAATCATCTTGAAATCTGAACAAACAAAGATTGCTCTTATGCTGGAACTCCATTCAGATTAGGATGGGAATACTTGGATAAAACCATTGTTTGGGTTTATGTTTACATAATCCCTATTCTTTTTGTAGTTACTGGTATATACTCTGTGGCTTCTTGTAATTTAATGCATCACTTTCTATTATAAAAGTTAAAAGCCAAAAAGCTAAAATGACACTGGCTTTCTAATCTTAGGGAAAAAAAGCTAAAATTATTACAAAGAATGTCTAACATTTCTAGTATATTTAAAACATCAGCCTTCTTTTAATGAATAAACTTAATTATTTTAGCTCCCTGTTAGATTTACAGAAAAATAAGAAGGTACAGAATTTCTGTTTTACTTTCTCGCCAACACCTCCTCCACCCTCCAGTTTCCTCTGTTATTAACATATTGCATTAGTCCCGTATATTCCTTCCTTTGTTACAATTGGCAAACCAATACTAATACATTATTATTAACTAAAGTCTATAGTTTACATTAAGGTTCACTCTTTGTGTTTTACATTTTATGGGTTTTGACAAATACATAATGACATGTATTCATCATTACAGTATCAAATAGAATAATTTCACAGCACTAAAAATCCCATGTTTAATTTCTTCATTTCTCCTTCCCTTCCCCTGAGCCCTTGGCAACCACTGATCTTTTTACTGTAGAGACAGTAAAAAGTTTTGTCTTTTCCAGAATGTCATATGATTGGTATCAGAGAGTATGTAGCCTTTTCTGATTGGCTTCTTTCACTTAGCAGTAAGCACTTAAGATTCCTCCATGTCTTTTTGTGGTTTTCTAGGTCATTTCTTTAGAGTGCCAAATAATATTCCATTCTGTATGTATCACAGTTTATCCATTCAACTATTGAAGGACATCTTGGTTGCTTCCAATGTTTGGCAATTGTGAATAAAACTACTATAAACATTGGTGTGCTGGTTTTTGGGTAGACTTTTTTTTTTTTTTTTGAGATGAAGTCTTGCCCTGTCGCCCAGACTGGAGTGCAATGGCGTGATCTCTGCTCACTGCAACCTCTGCCTCCCAGGTTCAACCAATTCTCCTGCCTCAGTCTCCTGTGTAGCTGGGATTATAGGCATCCACCACCATGCCTGGCTAATTTTTTGTATATTTAGTAGAGACAGGGTTTCACCTTGTTGGCCAGACTGGTCTCAAACTCCTGACCTCATGATCTGCCTGCCTCAGCCTCCCAAAGTGTTGGGATTACAGGCATGAGCCACCGCGCCTGGCCCAACATATGTTTTTAACACATTTGAGTAAATACCAAAGAGTGTGATTGCTGGATTGTATGATAATAATACATTTAGTTTTGCAAGAAGCTGCCAAACTGTTTTCCAAAGTGACCATTCCATTTTGCATTCCCACTAGCAATGAATGTGAGTTCCTGTTGCTCCACATCCTCAGCAGCATTTAGTGTTGTCAGTGGTTTGGATTTGGCCATTCTAATTGGTATATAGTAGTATTTCACTTTTTAAAAAATTGTATACAATATTTGTACATATTAGGGTACATGTGGTATTTTGATACATGCATACAATGTGTAATGATCAACTCAGGGTATTTAGGATATCCATCATATTGAACATTTATCTTTTTTTTTTTTTATACAGAGTTTTGCTCTGTTGCCCAGGCTAGAATACACTGGCGCGATCTCAGCTCACTGCAACCTCTGCCTCCTGGGTTCAAGTGATTCTCCCGCCTCAGCCTCCTGAGTAGCTGGGATTACAGATGCTCGCCACTGTACCCGGCTACATTTATCATTTCCTTGTGTTGGGAACACTTCATATCTAGTAACTTTGAAATATATAATACGTTGTTAACTGTAGTCACCCTCCTGTGCTATCAAACCCTAGAATTTATTCCTTCTATCTAACTGTATGTTTGTACCAATTAAAGAACCTCTCTTCAACTGCCCCCCCTCTGCCCGCAGACTCTGGTAACTATCACTCATTCTCTACCTCCATGAAATGAACTTTTTTTGTTTGAGACGGAGTCTTGCTCTGTCGCCAGGCTGGAGTGCAGTGGTGTCATCTTGGCTCATTGCAACCTCCGCCTCCTGGGTTGAAGTGATTCTCCTGCCTCAGCCTCCTTAGCAGCTGGGACTACAGGCATGTGCCACCATGTCCAGCTAACTTTTTTTTTAGTAGAGACGGGGTTTCACCATGTTGGCCAGGATGGTCTCGATCTCTCAACCTCAGATCCACCCACCTCAGCCTCCCAAAGTGCTGGGATTACAGGCGTGAGCCACCTGCGCCCGGCCAAGATGTACCTTTTTTTTGAGATGGAGTTTCCCTCTTGTTACCCAGGCTGGAGTGCAATGTCACAATCTCGGCTGACTGCAACCCCTGTCTCCCAGGTTCAAGCGATTTTCCTGCCTCAGCATGTGCCACCACGCCCAGCTAATTTCGTATTTTTAGTAGAGACACGGTTTCTCCATGTCGGTCAGGCCAGTCTCCAGCTCCCACCCTCAGGTGATCTACCAGCCTCGGCCTCCCAAAGTGCTGGGATTATAGGCGTGAGCCACCTCGCCCAGCCCCGAGATGAACTTTTTACTCTCACATATGAATGAGAACATGTGATATTTGTCTTTCTGTGTCTGGCTTATTTCACTTAGTATAATGGTCTCCAGATTCTATTTATCTTGCTGCAAATGACAGAATTTCATTCTTTTTTATGTCTGAATAATATTCCATTGTACATATATATATATATATATACATATGCCACATTTTCTTTTCCATTAATACATTGATGAGCACTTGTGTTAATTTCATAACTTGGCTATTTTCTCATTGTTTTAATTTGCAATTCCCTGATGACATATGATATTCGACATGTTTTCATATGTTTATTTGCCATTTGTACATCCTCTTTGGTGAGCTATCTGTTCAGATTTCTGTCCATTAAAAAAATTTTTTTTTTGGCTGGGAGTAGTGGCTCATGCCTGTAATCCCAGCACTTTGGGAGGCCAAGGTGGGATGGATCGGCCTCCCAAAGGCCAAGAGTTTGAGACCAGCCTGTTCAAAATGGTGAAACTCTGTCTCTACTAAAAGTATAAAAATTAGCTGGACCTGGTGGCAGAAGCCTGTAATCCCAGCATCTTGGGAGGCTGAGGTATGAGAATTGCTTGAACCTGGGGAGGTGGAGGTTGCAGTGAGCAGAGATCATGCCACTGCACTCCAGCCTTGATGAGAGAGCAAGACTCCGTCTCAAAACAAACGAATAAAAACCAAAAAACTTGTAGTTTTTTTTTAATTTGCCTAACACTTGGCATCAACGTTTTTGCCAATTTTTAAATTAGATAGTGTGTTTTCTTATTGTTTAGTTTTAAGAGTTCTTTGTATATTTTTTTGAATAACAGTCTTTTATCACATATGTGTTTTGCAAAGTTTTTTTTTCCTAGTCTGGTTTGTCTTTTCATTTTCTAGACAGTGTTTTTCTTGGAACAAAAGTTTTTAATTTTGACACAGTAGCCTTTTTATTACTATGAAAATAAGATGTGAGACGGGGTGCGGTGGCTCACACCTTTAATTCCAGCACTTTGGGAGGCTGAAGTGGGTGGATCATGAGGTCAGGAGTTCAAGATCAGCTGACCAATATGGTGAAACTGCATCGCTACTAAAAATACAAAAATTAGCCTGGTGTGGTGGTGCGTGCCTGTAGTCCCAGCTACTTGGGAGGCTGAGGCGGAGAATCCCTTGAACCTGGGATGCGAAGGTTGCAGTTAGCCAAGATCGTGCCACAGCACTCCAACCTGGGTGACAGAGTGAGACTTTGTCTCAAAAAAAAAAAAAAAAAAGAAAAGAAAAGAAAAAAAAAAGAAAGAAAATAAGATGTGATAGTGCAAAAATTTTCTTGATTACTAGAAAGATTAGGTTGAATGGCTTCCATGGTCTCTCTTAACACTAGGTTTTTATGGTTCTATGGAAAAAGTAATGGTGTGCTGTGAATTTTTACCATGTAAATTGAAGGGTTCCCCTGCCCATCACAAAATTAATATATGTTAATGGCAGAAAGTTTAGAAAATGCAGTAAAGAAGAAAATTATGCTTTTTTTTTTTTTTTTTTTAAAGTATGGCAGTATGGCATTGACTGGATAGAAAAAGTTTGGACAAGTAAAAAATCCAAATAGGCCTGCCTGTATGCCTCTCTTTCATTAGTTGCCAACTCAACAGGTCTGAATCTTCTCACTGTTTCGAAGGTTACATGGATATAAAGACAGCAATGAAACTAATGAATAATCTGCAGGGCATGGTGACTCACACCTGTAATCCCAGCACTTTGGGAGGCCAAGGCAGGTGGATCACCTGAGTTCAGGAATTCGAGACCAGCCTGGCAAACATGGTGAAAACTCGTCTCTACTAAAAATACAAAAATTAGTCGGGCATGGTGGTGCAGGCCAGTAATTCCAGCTACTTGGGAGGCTGGGGCAGGAGAATCGCTGGAACCTGAGAGGTGGAGGTTGCAGTGAGCTGAGATTGTGCCACTGCACTCCAGCATGGGCAACAGAGTAAGACTCTGTCTCAAAAAAAAAAAAAGAAAAGAAAAAAACTAATGAATAATTAACTTTAAAAACATATCATTGTACATACATTTATTGTATATATAATACATATGACATGTATATATTAAACATATTATATATGTATGTCTTTTTTTTTTTTAGAGATGGGGTTTTACCATATTGGTCAGGCTTGTCTCAAACTCCTGACCTTAGGTGATCTACCCAACTTGGCCTCCCAAAGTGCTGGGATTATGGGCGTGAGCCACCGTGCCCAGCCTTGTATGTCTATTAAACATATATTATACATGTTATATATGTATAATGAAAAATACTGTAGTAAATATTGTATCTGAATTATCTCCTAAAAACAGTTATATTGATTTATCCTCTTGTGAACAGTAAACATGAATGTTGATTTCTCCATATACATGCTAGGGTTAACATTTACGATCAGATATTATTGATCTTTGTTGTTGCTATTGCTGTTACTTTTGTTTGGGGCAAGCGTTCATATAAGGGGAAAAGCAGGCTATTTTGCTATAAAGGGAAGTTGAGATTCAAATGGAAAGATCTTAAATGGCAAAGAGGACACTGGAATATTTTTAAGCACTGGAAAACTACAGAAAGAGTTTGAGAAATATTTTAAAAATTATAAAATGTTTGAGCCAGAATAATCTTTAAAATCATGTTTCAACGCGTTTTTTTTTTTTTGGAGACGGAGTCTCACTCTGTCGCCCAGCCTAGAATGCAGTGGTGTGATCTCGGCTCACTGCAGCATCTGCCTCCCTTGTTCAAGTGATTTTCCTGCCTCAGCCTCCTGAGTAGCTGGGATTACAGGCGTGTGCCACCACGCCTGGCTAATTTTTGTATTTTTAGTACAGACTGGGTTTCACCATGTTGGTCAGGCTGGTCTTGAACTCCTGACCTCGTGATCTGCCCGCCTCAGCCACTCAAAGTGCTGGGATTACAGGTGTGAGCCACTGTGCCTGGCAATGCACCTCTTTTATAGATAAGAAAATGGAGATTCTGAGACGTGAAATGGTTTGTCCAAATTCATCCTACTCTAGTAGTGGATCTGGGATTAGAAGGTTGTCTTTGTTTCAGCCTATTGTTCTATTAATTCAGCAAATATTTACTAAGCATCAAATCCTGTGCAAGATATCTAAAGAGTATTCGGGATATAAAGAAATATTCATTAATAACCTTTTTTTAATTTTTAATAGATGAGATCTTGCTATATTACCCAGGCTAGATTTGAACTCCTGGGCTCAAGGGATCCTTCTATCTATGCGTTTCAAAGTGTTGAGATTACAGGCATGAGCCACTGTGTCTGGCCTTTGACACTTTCTTATGCTAGCACTTTCAGATACATTTCATTCTAACCCAGTGTGCATGTCATACCAAGTTAATCAACCTACTTCTTTTTTTCAGTATTATTGGGGATTTCCCATGTTTCACTAATAATAGTTCTTGGAGTCAAGTCTGGAAGAAGTTCCGAAGATCAAGAGGAAAATTATACTATTGTTTGATTCAAAAATGTGTCAAATTAGAAGCATGACTGTCTACTTTTTATTCAGTCCTGTTTTTTTTTTCTTTTCTTTTTTTTTTTTACATTAGTCACTTCTCTAGGTCCTCAGTGTGAGCAAATCTTAGATATGCCAGAGTCTGCTGGGCGTGTTGGCTCACACCTGTAATCCCAGCACTTTGGGAGGCCAAGGCAGGTGGATCATTTGAGGTTAGAAGTTCAACCAGCCTGACCAACATATTGAAACCTCATCTATACTAAAAATACAAAAAGACCGGGCACGGTGACTTATGCCTGTAATCCCAGCACTTTGAGCGCCTGAGGCAGGCAGATCACGAGGTCAAGAAATCGAGACCATCCTGGTCAACATGGTGAAATCCTGTCTCTACTAAAAATACAAAAATTACCCGGGTGTGGTGGCGCGCCTGTAGTCCCAGCTACTCTGGGAGGCTGAGGCAGAAGAATTGCTTGAACCCAAGAGGCAGAGGTTGCATTGAGCCCAGACTGCGACAATGCACTTCAGCCTGGGCGACAGAGCAAGACTTGGTCTTAAAAAAAAAAAAAAAAAAATTAGCTGGGGACGGTGGCGCGACTGTAATCCCAGCTACTTGGGGAGGCTGAGACAGAGTAATCGCTTCAACTCAAAAGAGAGAGGTTGCAGTGAGCCGAGATCACGTCACCGCACTCCAGCCTGAGCCAAAGAGTGAGCCTCAAAAAAACCCCAAAACCCGCCCAAAACAAAACAAAACAAAACTACAACAGCAAAAAAAACAAAAACAAAAACAAAAGGCCAGGCTTGGTGGCTCACACTTGTAATCCCAGCACTTTGGGAGGCTGAGGCAGGCAGATCACCAGATCAGGAGTTGGTGACCAGTCTGGCCAACATAGTGAAACCCCATCTCTACTAAAAAAACAAAAAAATTAGCCGGTTGTGGTGGCCGGTGCCTGTAATCCCAGCTACTTGGGTGGCTGAGGCAAGAATTGCTTGAACCTGGGAGGTAGAGGTTGCAGTGAGCTGAGATAGTACACTCCAGCCCGAACAGTGCAAGACTGTCACAGCACCACAAAAAAAAAAAAAAAAAAAAAAAAGCCAGACTCAAGGGAAGACCAGGCTGAACAGGCTGAAGCCAGAAAGCGGCTGAGATAAGCTGGGGAGACAGGTGGGACAGCTCTTGGAGAGCTTTGTTAATCTAGTTAAGGATTTTGGCTGCTGTTCTAAGTGTAATTGGAAGGTAATGAAGGGTTTTAAGCAGATGCACCATAGGATCTTACTTGCAATGAAGAGAGAGAAGGTGAAGGGAGGGAGAGAGCCTATACAGGAGAGAGAGGGACATAGAGAAAGACAGACTGACTTGGGCTTCGAACAGATTAGGAGAGCTGTAAGAGTGGATGAATCAGGAGGGTATGCCATTAGTAAAGGTGATAGATGATGGTGGCTTTGCCTGGGTGGTTGCAACATAGAAATGGAGACATATTTGAAAGACAGAACTGACAGGACTTGATTAACTGATAAAGCAGTGTGGAGAAGGAAGTGTCTTGAATGATCCGCTCCAGCAATTCATGTAGGGGATGTTCACTGAGATGTGAACTCTGGAGATGGAAGATTGGGGAAGATCATGTGCTCAGTTTCTTCAAACGCCGATCCGGAGGGCCAGTAAGCCCACATAAATGTCGAGGGCGTGGCTAGAGAAAGAAATTAGAGGTCAGAGAAGAGCTAGAGATTTTAATTTGGGAATCTTTGCCCTGGTAGAGGCACTTTAAAACAAATTTTTGATACCCAGGAAGGTCTAAACAAAGTGTTACATGTTTCAGATCCATTATTTTTATTCTTGTTTAATCCATAGTATGACTCTATTATTAAACATTTTATTTTTCATGTACATCATTAACCACGACCTCTGTATTGTGGAACAAAAATCCCTATGGCTGACGCAGCTGAATACCACATATGTTTGATAGTAAGGAATTGGGTAGTGATCTCAAATTCTTACTAAACAGGTGGGCTATGTACTGCTTTGGCTAAGACGTACTTCAATATTTGATCCAGGTACCTATGAAAATAATCTAGCATTTTATGTGCTTGTGCACTTTGAAGAGTGCTTATCTAACTTTTCCTCGAACCACTGATTTGTTATAGCACAGCTCATTTGGGTAACCAGTAAGCTCTTAAAAATAAGCTTTTTAATCAAATGGACATTGTTACTATTTTTCATTACAGCTGCCCTGGATAAAAATTAGAATCCATATCGCATCTGTAATTCAAATGCCTTTGTCTTTTCTTGTACCTAGTAAACGGTTATAAAGGAAATGTCACTTCACATAAGATTGCCAAGATATTTTTTATAACACAGACATTTTTCTCAAAGTTGTTCTAACCACGCAGCTTTGTGCCGTTTCAAGTTGCTCAAACTGTGCCAGGAGGAAGCCCTTAACTGCTTAAAAGGCCAGGGACTGAAATGGAGTATTGCACAACCCTTCACCACCGGGCGGTTTCGCTTCCAAATCTGGCCTTGGTGTCATCCCCAAGGCGGGAGCCGCTCCTAGCTCCACTGGAGCCAGCCCCGTTCCCCCTTCAAAAGCAGCCAGGTTTCCTCATCCAAGCCTGGGGACGCCCCTCCCTTCGCCCAAGGTTCCCTTGAAAGCGGGAGCCGCGCGGCTGCGAGAAGGCCTCATTGTCTAACTGGGGAGATAGAGTCTCGAGGGGGCGACTCCCACTCGAGTACCGCCGCTGCAGCTGACCAAAGGTCCACGGGTCTCCGCGCCTCTCCCCTCCCCCGCGGCCCCATTGTCTGCCTCGCCCCGCCCCGGGGGACACGTGCGCCTGCAGCTTCCCGAGGAGAGCGCGGGGCGGCGGCAGCGGCGTGGACACCGCCTGAAACGGCAACGCTGCCGCGGAGCCGGGGGGCGGGGGGCCGGGCGCGCACAGACCGGTGGGTGCCCTCCGGGGAAGCGGCGGTCTCATTCAGCGCCCACAACACTCTGCCTCGCTAGCCCCGGACCGGGCAGGAATGGGGCGGGCGGGAGCTCGGTGGGGGTGGCGTGCGCGTGGTGTCGCGGTGGGGGTGGGGTGGGGCGGGGTGGGGAGATGCCAGTCTCCTGACAAAGGAGAACGAGTGGGACACGCTGAGCCGGCCCGCCCCGCCTGGAGGGTAGCGGGAGGGGTAGTGTCGGGAGGGGAAGGGGGCGGGTCTTTCATTCACTCTCGGCCCCTCCGCCGCCGCCGCCGGAACGGAAGGCGGGTCTGCGTGCCCCCCCCCCCCAACCCGAACGCCGGGCTGAGGAGCGGGGAAGGCGGCGCGGCGTGGGGGCGGAGCCCGCGGCGCGCGTCCCGAGGCGTAGGTTACGTCGTCACGTCAGCGCGGAGAGAGAAGAGAGGAGCAGACTCGGCAGGGACTGGGGACTGGTCCGAGAGTGCGAGCAAGCAAGGGAGGGAGTGAGGGAGCGTGCGAGCCAGAAGGGAAAAGGCGGCCACTCGTGCCTGAGGGACCGCAGACGGGAGTGGGAGCGGTGGGGGAAAGGAGCAGGGGGGCGGGAATAAGAAAGTCCGAGAGAAGGCGGACAGAGGCTACTGGTGGTGGTGGTAGGGGGAGAAGGAGGAGCTGGGAGGAGAAGCAGGGGCTGAGAGAGAGTGTAGCGGACGCGCGAGGGAGGGGAGGGAAGGAGAGGGGGGGGGTCACGCGGGGCGCGCGCGCGCACCGGGAGGCGCGCTCGGAGGCGAGTGGAACTGGATCGGGTTTGCTGCCAGCGGCGTGAGCTTCGGCCGCCATTTTACAACAGCTCCACTCGCGCCGGACACAGGGAGCAGCGAGCACGCGTTTTCCGCAACCCGATACCATCGGACAGGATTTCTTCCGCTTCAGCCCAACGGGGAGGTAACGACCGCCAGAACCTGGGTCTGGGGGGGGGAGCTCCATGACATTGTGGAGTAAGCTGGGGGAGGGTGGCGCGGGAGAGACCGGCTTTTCTGGAAAATGGATTCCTAGGGGGAGAGGAGCACGTTGACTGGGGCTGCTTGGGAGTAGGCCGCGGCCCGCGCCGCCACTTCCTCCTCTCCATGTGCTGCTGCTTTTCAGGCTTTGTCTGCGGCGCTCCGGGAGGAGGCGCCTCCACGGCCCCGTGGCCCGCACGGACCGCGAACGGCTTCAGAGTTGTTGCTGTCGTGGCGGTCGCCGCGGCGCGGGGAGTGGGCGGAGAGGAGCGGGTCTCGTCCCGCTGCCGTGCGACGAGCTTGGGCGTGCTCACGGTCCCGCGGGCGTTGGGCTGTTCGCGGAACGCCCTCACGCTGCTAGGTTGCGGGTCCGGCGCCGGAGTCACTGCACGGAGGGGTAAGGGGTGGAGACTTGTACCGCGCGCCACGGGTCACGTCTCGGCCGGGCGGGCGGCCGGGGGTCGCCGGTGCCTGGGGAGCGCCGGGGCGTAGAGCCATGTGTCACGGCGGAGACGGCGGCGCTGGGGGGCGGGGAGAGCCTGTGGCCTGGCGCCGCCACTGCCATGGTGTTCAGGGGCGAGATTGTGCTTCTGCAGCTTTCTGGGGCCTCCGACCGCGGCTTCGGGTTGATGTTGGGAACTGGTGATGGTCGTCTTTGTTTGGGACTCGTTGGGTTTCCGTTGAAGGAAGTTGTAGGACATTGGAAGGCGCAGAGCACGTGTTTCTAATGGGCTCCTGGCGGCCGCAGTGGTGAGATTGCCGCTCTGGGTGCGGAGTCAGGGGCGGGCTTTGGGGTGCGGGGTTGAAGGGTGGAGAAATTGGGTGGTGGGAAGGTGGCTTGTATGAGCGCTTTGTTCTTCGCTGGCTGTTGTTACCGATCTATAAGCGGCAGGCGGGAAAAGCGCGCACTTTGGGGGTTTATCAGCCCAGTTTTGCTCTCTCCACACACCTCATTTTCCGAATGGGCACAGCTGCATGTGGCACGCTGGCTCGTACCCGTGCTGATAGGGCTGTATTTGTAATGCGGTTTTTCCTAGGGAGTGTGAGCAGGTGAGTCAGGGGTGGTGCTAAGGAAGAATATAGTGAATCGGTCCTTCTGTGCCCTGTGCTCCAAATCTGGCTTGTCAGGCGATAGTGACTGTAAGGTTTTTTTAAAGGGAGGCACAGGCTAGCTGGTGTAGTAATGGTAGAGAAAGTAAAGATGGGGCTCTCATATTGTCCTCTATTCTTTTTGAAGATCCTAGTTTAATTTTGCTTATTGCGTTTGAACAGATCTCTGGAAACATGGCTCAGAACATGTTAATGGAAATGGTACCTGAAGAGCCCATGGATACTACTTCTGCAGTTATCCATTCAGAAAATTTTCAGACATTGCTTGATGCTGGTTTACCACAGAAAGTTGCTGAAAAACTAGATGAAATTTACGTTGCAGGTAAGAACTAACACTTGCAAAATTACATTATGAAATTTTTCTATTGGATTTCTGGCTTTGAGCTAAAATAGCAACTTTTTGTGGTTTCCAATAAGTGTGGGAACTGGAATTTTCGCTTGTTGTGATAGTTGGTTAATTTGAAGTAGAGGTTAAGATGTATAGAGGGAGGGGAAGAGAGACTGTTAGGGGCTAAAGGCTGGCTTGCACGCTGGCTTGATGAATAAGTGTATGACAGTAGCAACAGCTGCTAGATGTTGAGAACAGGCCATGGGACTTTTTTGAGTATTCTTATAGTAGGATTCTTCTTAAATAACTTGGTAACCGTAGACTTGTTTTCTTGTCTTTTTGGTGTGGCTGTTACTTTTTCTGGTGGTATTTGAAACTGAGTAGAGATTCAGTTGTCATGCCTGTTACTTTGTTGGTTGATTTTAGGACTCGTAAGCCTATATACTGTGGAAATAACTAGTGCCCAGAGCTATCAGACTTTGGAGATAAAAGCTGTAACAGAAGTTGGCTCATTATTGTAAGTGTGGTTGATAGGGCTTATTTAGCTCAGGATGCAGTTCAGAGTGGCTTAAGTGTGTGTTTTTTTCAGATATAGATAAAGGGAGTAGAAGAATTGTACAGGCACGCATGTACTTGTATTGCCAACATGGTCTTTAGAAAATATTTTCCAAAAATATTAAAATCCGATAACTTGTATTTTTTCCAGGGCTAGTTGCACATAGTGATTTAGATGAAAGAGCTATTGAAGCTTTAAAAGAATTCAATGAAGACGGTGCATTGGCAGTTCTTCAACAGTTTAAAGACAGTGATCTCTCTCATGTTCAGGTAATGTTAACGTCAGTGTGAAAAGAATTAAAAAATTTGAATAGTTTTGATACTGTCTGCTAAATTTTATTAGACTTATATGATTATTGTTAAATATGAATGGAACGTATCTTTTGCAGAATAAAAGTGCCTTTTTATGTGGAGTCATGAAGACTTACAGGCAGAGAGAAAAACAAGGGACCAAAGTAGCAGACTCTAGTAAAGGACCAGATGAGGCAAAAATTAAGGTATGTCTTTCTAAACTCCTTTTAGTTTTAAAGTCCTTTTAACTGTTTGCTGATTTTGATAAATATTCCTTGGGTGTGAAATGGATGTATGTTTTTTTAAGATGTTGAGATAATTTATCAATCTTTCCTAATTCTGTTTTTTAAATAGTTTCTTACCTTTAACTATTTGTTTCTAAAGCAATTTGCTGTGAAGTTTGTCATGTTATCCAGCTTCTGATGTTTAAATCTGTTACATTGATAGTCCCAATAAAAGATTTAAAGAAATAAACCTATCATAACTAAATTATTTTTTGAAAAGCTGCAAAGCTAGCTTACTGACAGTTGAATACTGGTGGAGAATGCACGTTTAGCAACTGTCTGCTTTTCTTAGGGAGTCTCAAACCCCAATTAATTTAGAACATTAGCCTAGCTGCTCTCCACTTCCATTAGTATGGATTATTACATTATTTCTAAAAGCAGCTTTAACAATAAGATTGTTTAGTGTGGATATGTAAATGAGAAACTGAGGCAAGGAGGGGTAGGCTTTTTTTGGTTTAAGATCATATGGAACAGTGAATGGATTCAAATTCAGCTTGGTTTTGATCTTTATATTGGTGAGTTTCCTCATTTATAAACAAAGTGGTGATACTAGCTTTTGTCCTGGTGTGCATTGTAGTGTGCCAGTGCTCTTGAGCCAAGCGTATGGTTTAAGAAAATCAGTTCAGGGTATAGGGCTTGAGCGTTGTTGTAATGGTGTGGAAACAGGGAAAGCCTAGAATATGGAAAAGATTGGAATAAGGGGTTAGCTGTTTGAATTTGGGGCTTTCACAGGTCTAGCTGTGAGTGAATTGAGTTTGATCTGTAAATCTAGTTTTTCTATAAAAATGGTATATAGTTCTCTCCATTGTAGTTCAGTTGTAGTTAAGTCTACATTTGTGAGTTAGAACTTACTAAAATTTTTAAACTGTTCAGTTTAGTCTGTGACTTTCAGTTTTTGCTTTTTTTTTTTTTTGGAAGGGGTGGCTTACATTTTCTTTTTTTTTTTTTTTTTTTTTTTTTTTGAGACGAGTCTCTGTCGCCAGGCTGGAGTGCAGTGGCGTGATCTTAGGTCACTGCAACCTCCGCCTCCCAGGTTCAAGTGATTCTCCTTGTCTCAGCCTCCTGAGTATCTGGGATCACAGCCTGTGACACCACGCCCAGTTAATTTTTGTATTTTTAATAGTGACGGGGTTTCACCATGTTGGCCAGGATGGTCTCGATCTCTTGACCTTGTGATCCACCTTCCTTGGCCTCCCAAAGTGCTGGGGATTACAGGCATGAGCCAGCTACTGTACCTGGCTGCTTACATTTTTAATGAGACCTAAATTGTGGTAGTAAGAAGGCATAGAGACATTTTTAGAGGAAATTTGGGGGGGGGGAATGAGTTTTTCTTTCCTTCTTCTTCTTTTTTTGAGACAGAGTTTCGCTCTTGTTGCCCAGGCTGGAGTGCAATGGCGCAATCTCAGCTTACTGCAACCTCCTAGGTTCAAGCGATTCTCCTGCCTCAGCCTCCTGAGTAGCTGGTATTACAGGCATGCATCACCATACCTGGCTAATTTTGTATTTTTAGTAGAGACGGGGTTTCTCCATGTTGATCAGGCTGGTCTCGAACTCCCAACCTCAGGTGATCCACCTGCCTTGGCCTCCCAAATTGACAGGCATGAGCCACCGTGCCAGCCGCCTCTTTGTTTTTTGGATTGACAGAAAGTGTTAATTGGTTCATAACAGGTTAAAAAAAAATTAATTCCTTTATAACACAGGGATTGTGCAGGTGAGAAAATGGAAAGATGATATATGTTATTTAGTTTATCTCAGCAAGTTAAGGCATAACTGTTTATGAAATGCAGTATTTTTGATAAACATTTAGTGTCCTTTGAGTAGAAAATGTTAAAATCTGTCATTTTCAGAGATTGAAGTGATCCTAAATCTAATATCATTTTGATAAATTTTGTCAGATCGCTAGTTTTAAGTCTCTCTCTATTTCAGAATGTGCTAGCTAATAAAATTGGTTTTGTTATTTAGAAAACCAATTTTGTGCTTCATGGTGAAGGGTAATGATTCTTTACTTTTTCCTTCAGATAATGGAGGGGTACTTTTTTCCATACTTTGCCTAAAATAAGGAATAAACTTCTAATGCTCCAAGTAAATATGAGTTGTGTAAATTTTAGTAGTTTACTTTTTGAGAGCTAAAATATAGAGATTATGTAAAGTTGCAATTTTATTAAAGTTTTAAAAGTCATTTTGGTTCTTACTTTTTTTCTGAATGACCCTTGCCATCCTATGAAGTAAGGCATATAAATGTCAAATAATAATAGGAGTTTTT
Organism: Ateles fusciceps; assembly: GCA_036589455.1. NCBI lineage: Eukaryota > Metazoa > Chordata > Mammalia > Primates > Atelidae > Ateles > Ateles fusciceps. Next base: position 187,338 of record JAZHEH010002597.1, read on the forward strand.
TTTTTGGTAGCTCTCAAGTTTCTAGACTTGGTTTGGGAAGTGTAATTTCTTCTGATAGTGGCACAATGCCCAGAATGGTAGTATGCACCTAGGAGTGGGGTTATAGGGAATTTATTGGGCAAGAGATCCAAACTTGGAAGATACTCAACCAAATTGGTTACGATCATTTTTTTAAAGACGGTATTAACAGAGTAGTACATCCAGTCTTGAAAGTTGCTGATGGATTGATCTTAACTTACTGTTGTCCATTAAGCACACTATTCAGTAGTTAAGTGGAGACTAGAAAATAATTTGAAAAAGACCCTGGAATTTTTTTGTTTTTTTTTTTTTTGAGGTGGAGTTTCACTCTTGTTGCCCAGGCTGGAGTGCAATGGTGTGATTTCGGCTCACTGTAACTTCCACCTCCTGGGTTCAAGCGATTCTCCTGCCCAGCCTCCTGAGTAGCTGGGATTATAGGCATGCGCCACCATGCCTGGTTAATTTTGTATTTTTAATAGAGACAGGATTTCACCATGTTGGTCAGGCTGGTCTCAAACTCCTGACTTCATGATCCACCCATCTCAGCCTCCCAAAGTGCTGGAATTGCAGGAGTGAACCACTGCGCCTGGCCAAGACCCTGAAATTTTGATAATAATTTGGGAGTATAACAAGTACGCGTTAAAGGGAAATTTTAAGCAGACATCAGAAACCTGTTTATGAGGGAACATGCCAAGATAATTGGAAAGATTTGAGCAAGATTGATGTTAACTGCTAAGTGTATGGGTGTTGTTTTGTGAATTCAATGTATTAATGACATTTGAACTTTTCAAGGCACTCTTGGAAAGAACAGGCTACACACTTGATGTGACCACTGGACAGAGGAAGTATGGGGGGACCACCTCCAGATTCCGTTTATTCAGGTCAGCAGCCTTCTGTTGGCACTGAGGTAAAGCAACTAAAAACTTGTACCTTTTATAGTAAAATCACAGGTATCTGGTTTCCTAAAGCAATTCTCCATGGTTTTTACTTAATATTGAATTTACAGATATTTGTGGGAAAGATCCCAAGAGATCTATTTGAGGATGAACTTGTTCCATTATTTGAGAAAGCTGGACCTATATGGGATCTTCGTCTAATGATGGATCCACTCACTGGTCTCAATAGAGGTTATGCGTTTGTCACTTTTTGTACAAAAGAAGCAGCTCAGGAGGCTGTTAAACTGGTAAGTTGTCCTTTTTTTCCCTTCAGTTTTCACTTTTTTTTAATATCAAGTTTTTTCCTTACTGTGCCTGAGTTTACCAAACATTTTTTGAAGTACGGATTAGGCAGGTTTTTTTTTCCACATTCACTGTGCAAGCATTGTAGTGATATTCTTTGCATGTATAGTTGATAGGATTCAGCATCTAAAAGGTAGCATGGTAGATTTCCTAGTAATTTGTTCTTGTAAACATCTGGCTTAGTGATGTTTTTTGTCTGTTTAAATTTATAGGAATGTGAAAAGATTTAAGAAAAGTAATTGTGATAAGGGCTATTATACTTCCTTGCCATACCTGGGCCATCCTTTTCTCTAAAGTAATTCACAAAAGACACTGTGATGCGTTTGTAGTTGATGAAACAAAGATTTTATGTTGAGTGGCAGTATTTGATTTAAAAATACCAGATGTTAGGTAAGGACCTAGTAATTTTTCAACTTTTTTTTATTTGATTTTATTTTTTTTGAGACAGAGTCTCACTCTCACCCAGGCTGGAGTGCAATGGCGTGGTCTTGGATCACTGCATCGTCCGCCTCCCAGGTTCAATAAACCATGTGTATATAGTAGAGACTAAATTTCACCATGTTGGTCAGGCTGGTCATGAACTAACTCTTGATCTCAGATTATCTGCCTGCCTCAGCCTCTCAAAGTGCTGGGATTACGGGCATGTGGCACTGCACTTGGCCAAGTCTTCCTTTTCTATATTGCTTGAATACTCCCCACTGGTACGCATGATTGAATATGATGGTAGTTTAACAGTAAAACAGTATGCTAGCTGAAAGAATATTAAGTGTCTTTACAAAGAGAATTTGGGAATTTAGATATTTCTTTTTAAATCATGACCCTTCTTACGAGAGTACTTCCTATTTTAGAGGGAATTCAGATTTACTGGTAATCTTTTGAGTTGTCAAAATTTTAATTTCAGCAGCTCAATTTGAGGAGCTCTTTAGAGCTCTAGAAAGAGGTACCTTAGAAATCCTTATGTTTGTTTTTATGGTTTGTTTAGGTTTTATAGAGGTGGGGTCTCACTATCTTGGTTCTGTTGGTCTTTTTTTTTTTTTTTTTTTTTTTTGAGACAGAGTCTCTGTCACCCAGGCTGGAGTGTGGTGGCACAATCTTGGCTCACTGCAACCTCTGGCTCCTGGGCTCAAGTGATTCTCCTGCCTTAGCCACCAGAGTAGAGTAGCTGGGATCGCAAATGGCGTACTACCATGCCCAGCTAGTTTTTATATTTTTTGTAGAGACAGATTTATGTTGGCCAGGGCGATCTCGAACTCCTGACCTCAAGTGATCTGTGCGCCTCAGCCTCCCAAAGTGCTGGGATGTCAGGTATGAGCAACTGTGCCTGGCAGGTTGGTCTTGAACTCATGGCCTCAAGCAGTCCTCCTGCCTTGGCTTCCTAAAGTGCAAGGATTACTGGCATGAAGCAACTCTCTTGGCCCAGAATCCTTTTGTTTAATCTCCTATAAAATAATATATTATTTTTGCCGAGTAGCAATAAAGTAGCAGTAAGTGAAAATGCAGAATGAGCAATGAGGTATCTTACTACAGAAAGCTAATATAGTGGGCTCTCTGGACTTCTGCATTCACAGTTCTAGTTAGCTGAGGATTGAAGATTTTCCCAGAAATCCCAATAAAAAATAACAATACATCAATGTATGAGAGAATGTTCGTAGGTTATGTGCAAACACTACCCTGTTTTATTTAAGGGACTTGAGCATTCATGGTTTTTGGTATGGGTTCCTGGAACCAGTCTCACATACGTACTGAGGGACCGCTGCAGGATTTAGCTAGTGGTGTCAGATCCTTTTTTTTTTTAACATTTTGAAAAACTGACACTGTAGGTTACTTAGTTCTTGCTATCAAAATATACTAATTATGGTAGATGATCACTATAACTTATGATTTCCCGAAACCTTATAGTAAAGATACATCATTAGAGGAAGATGGTTTATAATCCAGTAATGACTGATTTTTAGTGCCGTTAGACACTATGAAATGTTTCCGTTTGTATAATTGCCTTGTTTAATAAATATATTATGATCCAAAATTGCATTGCTGTAGGCTGTTTAGAATATAGTCTTATTAATGTAGTTTTAAAATGCAGTGGAGAAAGTTCTATGGATAACCAAGCATCCCTTTTCATTGGCCTAGGAATTAACTCTTGTAAAACTTTTTACATTTCTTTCTGGGCTTCTCTGTTTTGAATTGAGTCCTTTTCTAGGGGCATAAGTATTTTGTACTACCTAATAGGAGGCTGTGCATTTTGTTGCCATTTATTTATTTATTTATTTATTTATTTATTTTTGAGACGGAGTTTCACTCTTGTTGTCCAGGCTGGAGTGCAATGGCGTGATCTCAGCTTACTGCAACCTCTGTCTCCCAGGTTCAAGCGATTCTCCTAACTCAGCCTCCCGAGTAGCTGGGATTACAGGTGCCTGCCACTACTCTCAGCTAATTTTGTATTTTTAGTAGAGGCGAGGTTTCTCCACGTTGGTCAGACTGGTGTCAAACTCCCGACCTCAGGAGATCCACCCACCTTGGCCTCTCAAAGTGCTGGGATTACAGGCATGAGCCAGTGAGCCTGGCCTTTGTTGCCTTTTAAAAGATACTTCCAGCAGGGTGTGGTTTGTAATCCTAGCACTTTGGGAGGCTGAGGTGGAAGGATGGAATGAGATCACAGGGATGTGATCTCAGCTCACTGCAATCTCTGCCTCCTGGTGCCTCAGCTTGCTGAGTAGCTGGGATTACAGGTGTGTGCCACCACGCCCAGCTAATTTTTGTATTTTTAGTAGAGACGGAGTTTCACCATGTTGGCCAGGCTGGTATCAAACTCCTGACTGCAGATGATCCACCCGCCTCGGTGTCCCAGAGTGCTGGGAGTACAGGTATGAGTCACTGCACCCAGCCTACTTTTTAGTAAATTGTTTTAAATTTTTTTTGATGCACGGTCTTTGTTGCCTTGGCTGGAGTGCAATGTCATGTCAAAGCTTACTAAGCTTGAACTCTTAGGCTTATGTGATCCTCCTGCCTCAGTTTCCTAAGCAGCTAGGACCATGGGGGCACCACCATGTTAGGCTAATTTTTAAACTTTTATAGAGGTGGTGTCTCGCTGTGTTGTCCAGGCTGGTCTTGAATTCTGCCTCAAGCGGTCTTCCTGTCTTGGCTTCCTAAATTGCTGGGATTACAGGCGTGAGCCACTGTGCCTGGCCATTGTTTTTTTTTTTTTAAAGGATGCTTTACTGTGGGTAGGATTTGGTGGATTTGTATTTAGCACAACAAAGGACTAGATTTTAGAGAAAGAAGTAATTGAAACATTCTAGAGAAAATACAAATTTCAAGTTGATTTGAATTTTTTTTTTTTGCTACTTTGTATTCGTTTGTGGAAATGAATACCCTTTTTTCTAAGTATATTCCTCAGGGGAACATACTTTGGAAACTATCTCTACTGTGTTACATTTTGAGATTCTACTTGTTACAATTCTACCCAAAGTGAATTTCTAATTGAAGTGTCATTCTAGTTATATATAACTAAATGTTGGGCAAGTAGCTCATGCCTCCTTTGTGTTATTTATATATAGATTAGACAAGATTGAAGCACCTGTTTCTCTTCTGAGTGGAGGAATATCTTAGGTTGAGATAGTTTTAGGTATTTGGCGTTGTTTTTGGTACTGATACAGCAATGATTAGTTCTAGGTTAGAAAGTATTGTAGACTTTATGTTTCTATGTGGACTTATAAAAATGGTTAATTGATGTTAACAATTGAAGAGGCATGAAGTTAGAAGCAACTGCAAGTTTTTTTGAGATGGAGTCTTGCACTGCCACCAGGCTGGAGTGCAGTGGCTCCATCTTGGCTCACTGCAATCTCTGCTTCCCAGATTCAAGCGATTCTCCTGCCTCAGCTTTGTGAGTAGCTGGTACTATAAGGTGCGCATCACCACACCTAGCTGACTTTTATATTTTTAGTAGAGATGGGGTTTCACCTTGTTGGCCAGGCTGGTGTCAGTCTGTTGACCTTATGATCTGCCCACCTCGGCCTCCCAAAGTGCTGGAATTGCAGGCGTAAGCCACCGTGTCTGGCCGCAACTGCAGATTTCTTACACGATCCTGATTCTAGCCAACATCTACCTTTATTTTGGGGAATGAAAAAAATCTTATTAGTAAATGATGATAATTAGCTAGGGAGGCAAGATCTAAACTTGTGAGAAGGTTATTAATAGGTATTGCTTGAGTGCTTGTTAAGGGACAGGAACTTTGCTAGATGCTACATTATTACCTTTAAATTCTGCCTCAACAACTCTTTCTGCCAGGTAAGTGGAATTATCTTCCTTCTGTAGAATAGTTAATAGATTTGCCTGAGGCCATATGGCTAAACATCCCAGCCCTAGTTTGATGCAGAGTTTCTTTAGCTGGGGTCCCTAGTGTTAATTAGACATAACGATTTAAGCTAACTGTAAAAGTTACATGTCACCAGGTAGCCTGATACTTTAAATTATGTAGTGGTTTAGGTAGTGTAAAGAGTTATGGAAGTCTTGTCTGTTACCAGAATATTTTAGCGTCTAACAATTTTTATCATCTTTGCTGCTACTACTCTAGTCTAAGGTACCATTTGTACCATTCAATCTACTGAAGAAACCTAACTAGTCTCACTGCCTTCTGTTGCCCTTTTTATATTTGGCAGCATTGATTAGATCACAACATTCCTATGCTGAAAAATGACTTACAAGGCCCTATCCAGGCAAGTTCCTTCTTACCTCTCTTTTCCACTCTTCCTCTTAATTATCCTTTCAGCCAAGTCACACTCTGTCACCGAGGCTGGAAGGCAGTGGTGTGATCACAGCTCACTGCAACTTCTGCCTCCAGGGTTCACGCAATTCTGCCTCAGCCACAGAGTAGCTGGGATTACAGGTGTGCACCACCACGCCTGGCTAATTTTTGTATTTTTAGTAGAGATGGGTTTTTGCCATGTTGGCCAGGCTGGTCTCAAACTCCTGGCCTCAAGTGATCCGCCCGCCTCCACCTCCCAAAGTGCTAGGATTACAGGCATGAGCCACGGTGCTAAGCCATGCCATGGCCATTTTCATTTTAAGGCTGCCTTCTGCTGTTCTGCTGTCATAGGGGTTGAAAGCAGCCCATTTGTGGCTGATGCTTTCTTTTCAGTCAGGTAGAAGACTTTTTGTGACATTGAGCACCCTACCACCCAGTTGCCCCTTGACAATATCCTAAGAATGGTAAAGTAGATAACTGTGTGGTGGCTCATGCCTGTAATCCCGGCACTTTGGGAAGCTGAAGCGGACGGATCACCTGAGGTTGGGAGTTCGAGACCAGCCTGACAAACATGGAGAAACCCCTGTCTCTACTAAAAATACAAAAACTAGACAGGTGTGGTGGCTCACGCCTGTAATCCCAGCATTTTGGGAAGCCGAGGTGGATGGATCACCTGAGGTCAGGAGTTCAAGACTGGCTGGGGCAACATGGTGAAATCCCATCTCTACTAGTACTACAAGAATAAACCAAGCGTGATGGCATGCACCTTTAGTCCCCGCTACTCGGGAGGCTGAGGTAGAAGAATTGCTTAAACCCACAAGGCGGAGATTGTGGTGAGTTGAGATCGCCCCATTGCACTCCAGCCTGGGCAACAGGAGTGAAACTCCATCTCAAAAAGATTTTGCTTGGATGATTTTTTTACTTGTAATTTTTTTTTTTTGAGTTTGTAGATTATTTACATGTCTTTCCCCATTAGAATCTATATATATTTTTTCTCTCTCTAATATTTAGAACTGTGACCCATTATGTAGTAGGTGCTGGATAAATAATCTGACTAGCTGACTAGTGCTATCTAATATTCCTATATAGCTCATGGACCATTTTGCTGTTTTAATAGCCTCAATTTGCATTCCTGTGCTACTTTCTGCGCTAGTGATTAGGGTAAATAGTAGGTGATGATGTTTTCTTCCCTCACCACACATGTTGATTTAAAGACCATGAAGGAGGGCAGGCAGGTGTGTTTATGTATTTGTGTGGTGTGTTGCTGGAATTGGAGCCCAAGACCAGTGATGCTGCAATTCCATAACAGTCTTATATAATGGAACTATGCTGATGAAATGCTAATAGCATCTATGTTACAAACATTGGCATAGATGAAATCTGTTTGCACATTACAGATTAACAATTTTAATAGCTCTGATGGTTTTATTCACCAAATTGGTTGTGTATACCGTCATAATGTGTTTTACAGCCTTTTTTTTTTTGAGACAGTTTCACTCTGTCACCCAGGCTGGAATGTAGTGGTACTACCTCTGCCTCCTGGGTTCATGTGATTCTCCTGTCTCAGCCTTCCAAGTAGCTGGGACTATAGGAGTCCACCACCATGCCTGGCTAAATTTTTTTTTTTGTAGTTTTAGTATGTTGACCATGTTGGCCAGGCTGGTCTCGAACTTCCAACCTGCAGCGATCCACCTGCTTTTGCCTCTTGTACAGCCATTTTGATGAATGCAATTGGCAAGATGGGTTCAGAAATATTTTAGTAATAATTTAGCATAAATAATTGTGTTTAGCATGAAAACTTTTACTGCAGATACACAGTTTCTTAAGAGAGCTTACAGAACATAAGAGACTACTGTTAAAATGGGAGCAAATGGTGCAAAGGGTAAAGGAAGGTGAAGGGCGACTGGGTTAGGGTTGTCAGAGATAGCTTTGCAGTAAAGAGGTTTGAGCAACACAGTGAAGGAAAAAGTGCATCTGGTTGAAGCAGTGTTTTGTGGAAATAAAACTTGTAATAAAATGAGTTCCAGGAGTTCATACGGGGCTAAGCTGCATAGGGTGCTCCCCCATCTAGTGGCATGATGTAAGTGGCTGAATAATGATGGTTATTTGAATAAAGAGAACAAAGGCCAGGAGGAGGGTGGCAGCAATGGAAAGGAGAGAGGTCAAAGATTTTGAAAGAGAAATGAAAGGCTATATAGTGGTATGCTCTAGGTTGTATTCTAGTTTTTATCAGTGATTGAAATGGAAGTGTAGTTGGAGTGCTCATGATATGTTTGGTAACTTGAATCTGCATGCAGTGATTAATGCCTTGGATGACAGTCAGGATCTAAAAAATTTTTCATAGCCTGGGAAAGAAAGTTTGTATCTATCAAGATGGAATTGACAAAAGTTAAGTATTTACGTAACTAGTTTAACAAATAAGCTGTGGTGTCAGTCAGTAATGTGGTGTGGTTGCCAAATAAGCTAGGGTAACATGGACACGTAAGAGTGGTATGGTGGCTAGAAGTGGAATATTAGTAATAAGCTCCAGTTTATTCTAGACTTCTCAGTTTCAGTCTGCTTTTACAATATCATGTTAGAATGTCACTCTTTAGTGACACTTGAGTGTCAGTATTTCTTGGGGGTGCTTGAGTTTGCCACTGTCAAGGAAGAAATGATGAACCAAGCATAAAGAACAACTGAGTCATGTGCATGTGTGCCAGGTGTATGAAATGCTGTCATTTGGGGGAAACACATAGGTTTATTTAAGGAAGTAGATTTTGGCTCAATGTAAAGAAGACTTTATAATTAAATCTTTACGCTGGGTGCCATGGCTCATGCCTATAATCCCAGCACTTTGGGAGGCCATGGAGGGCAGGATAACCCGAGACCAGGAGTTTGAGACTAGCCTGGACAACATGGTGAAACCCTATCTCTACTCAAAATGTAAAAATTAGCCCAGCATGGTGGTGGGCGCCTGTAATTCCAGATACTCCAGAGACTGAGGTGGGAGAATGGCTTGAACCCAGGAGGTGCAGGTTGCAGTGAGCCAAGATGATGCCACTGCACTCCAGCCTTGGCAACAATGAACAAAAAAACACACACAAAAAACTTGAAACAATTATAGGTAACAGAGTAAACTGGCTCTCCAATGAAAATAAATCATTAAAGGAGCAAAGTAAGGAGACTCTATGGTTATATTGTCCAACTATAACAAAAGCAGTGTCTAGAAATTAACATTTCCTGAAGCAACACTCCATCTATGGATTACGCATGCTTTTTTGTATGTATATTTGAATTGCTTAAGCTTTTTTACTCTAATGCCAGTCTATCACCTTAAAAAAAAGTATCCCAGCAGATGGATAACATTGAGTTAGATGGAAAATGGGGGGCAATACAAAAAACAAATGTGAATAAGAGATTCTAATTTAATACTAGTAAACCATTAGGGTGTCAAGAGGTAAGTGTATCAGGACACTACAGTAGTATAAAAAATGAGCAAAAAAAGTCTCATCTTTCCTACTCTAGAAAGTTTGGCCTTAAGTTAGTTTTGAAAATCTAGCTTTCAAGCTGAGTACCACAGTGAGATGGACCAAATAGGAAATGAGGATTATCATTAACGTGAGGTTTCAGGTTTTTTTTTTGAGACGGAGTGTCTGTTAGCAGGCTGGAGTGCAGTGGCGCGATCTCCGCTCACTGCAACGTCTGCCTCCCGGGTTCAAGCAATTCTGCCTCAGCCTCCTAAGTAGCTGGGACTACAGGCACATGCCACCACACCTGGTTACTTTTTCTATTTTAGTAGAGATGGAGTTTCACCATGTTGGTCAGGTTGGTCTTGATCTCGTGATCCACCCACTTCGGCCTCCCAAAGTGCTGAGCGCACCCGGCGAGGTTTCAGTTTTTAAGAACATGGTAGTACAGTCTGGAACATTGCTGTCATTGAAGCTCAGAATTTTAAGTCACTTTTTTTTCCTTCATAGTCACCAAATTCCCAGAAATTTAGCAATGTCAAAATTGGAATCTGATGCAGCAAAGCCACTACCTCCAAAGTCGTCCACATTAAAGATTTCTTTTTTTTGTTCTGAGACCAAGTCTTGCTCTGTCACCCAGGCTGGAGTGCAGTGGCACATCTCATCTCACTGCAACTTCCCCCTCCTGTGTTCAGGCGATTTTCCTGCCTCAGCCTCCCTAGTAGCTGGGACTACAGGTGTGCACTGCACCACTGCACTTGGCTAATTTTGTGTTTTTAGGCCAGGCTAGTCTTGAAGTCCTCAGGTGATCTGCCCGCCTAGACCTCTGAAAGTGCTGGGATTACGGGTGGGAGCCACCAGCACACCCGGCCATCTTCAGGTTTTTTAACTGAAAAAATGTGGGTAGAGAGGAATCAGCAGTTTATAAGTCCACTAAATCTTTGTGTTATGATGTTTGGAGATCACAGCTCTCCTTTATACTTTCTACCTACCCTGCCGTGGCTAAATTGATTAGCATTGGGGCTAGTGATGATTGGTAGGAAGGAAGAAAGTGATCTTTCTGTAGATAATAATGGAAACAGTCATTAATAATTTGAAGCAGCATTGTTTTTTTTTGTTTGTTTGTTTTTTTTATTTTTTTTATTTATTTTTTATTTTTTATTTTTTTTAAAGATGGGGTTTCACCATGATGGCCAGGCTCGTCTTGAACTCCTGACCTCAGGTGATCCACCCACCTTGGCCTCCCAAAGTGCTAGGATTACAGGCGTGAGCCACTGCGCCCGGCCTGTTTGTTTGTTTTTTTGAGACAGAGTCTTGCTCTATCGCCAGACTGGAGTGCAGTGGTGCAGTCTCGGCTCACTGCAACCTCTGCCTCCTGGGTTCAAGCGATTCTTCCGCCTCAGCCTCCCGAGTAGCTGGGACCACAGGCACGTGCCACCATGCCCGGCTATTTTTTGTAGTTTTAGTAGAGACGGGGTTTCACCATGTTGGCCAGGATGGTCTTGATCTTTTGACCTCGTGATCCACCCGCCTTGGCCTCCCAAAGTGCTGGGATTACAGGTGTGAGCCACTGCACCTGGCCTGAAGCAGCATTGTTAATGTTGATGGTTAATGGAAGTGTTGTCTGTGTTACAGATTAGCCGTCTTCCCTGTGTTTTTTTGATTATTGTTACTTTGATGGAATTTTTCCATTCTCTATTGTCTTGTCCTTCCCTCATAGATTTCTTACAAGGATTTTCGTTTCTCTCAATGGTGTATTTTCTTGGTAAAACTAAGAATTCAAGTTTTTGTTACAAGTTTTTCAGAGTTAGGTATTTTCTTGTAGTTAATAGCTCCTGCTCTTAGAACATTTAGAAAACACCAGTTTTCCCCCATTATACCAAAATTGGTCACCCCAAAAATAACTCTGTTTTTGCCTTTAAACACTTGGTATTTTTTTCCATCTTTTTCTGAGATTTCAATTGTTTTTGTTAACTACTAGAATTGCTAACTGCATGACCAAATTGAAAACCACTGATTTGTTGCTAAGGCTGGCTGCTTGATGCTAGATTATAAGATTCTAGGGAATGTACATATTTTAAAGTGATTTATTTTGTTCTTTAATTTGTAAAATAAGACACTGTAATCTACTTGTCCATTATTCCATGCAATGATGGATTCAGCCATAGCTCTACTATTTTCAGGTAACACATTTCTGCTGTTAAAAGATTATTAGTCTAATGGAAGAGAAAGACATGAATGCTGTATGAGAAAAAGTATATGGCAGGATTTTTCAACCTCAGCACTGCTGATCTTTCAGACCAGATAATTCTTTGTGACAGGCTATCTTATGAATTATAAGATGTTTATCAGCATCTCTGGCTTCTACCCACTAGATAGCATCAGCAAGTCCCCGCTTCTTCCCAAATTGTGACAACCAAGAATGTCAGATGTCTTCTGGGGGGGTAAAATCATTCCTGTTCAGAACTGTTGTTCTGCATTAACATAGAAGAGTGTCTTGTTGACCTTTATAGGATTTATTAGTTGAAGTATTGGGTGGTTGAACTCAATTTACAGGTATCCAGAGGAATTTGTATGGTGGAAGTTTCAGGGAAGGGAGTTTGTTCAGAGCTCTGGGAGTATAAAAAGTATGTTTGAGAGTTGATATAAAAAGGTATTTGAGAGCTAAAGGAGAAGTAGCGGGAGTGATCTTTTTAATTTTTTTTTTTTTTTTTAAGATGGCGTTTCACCATATTGGTCAGTCTGGTCTTGAACTCCCGACCTCAGGTGATCCGCCCACTTTGGCCTCCAAAGTGCTTGGGATTACAGGCATGAGCCACCACGCCCGGCCTTTAATTTTTTTAATATTGTGCTTCTGGCTTAAATGTAGAGAAATAGAGATGAACCTGGAATCAGGATGGCCATGCAGTTGGATAGCCTGTACGTAATAGTAGGGTAGAAAGCAAGAAATTGTTCTGAACTGGAGGTGTGGTATTTGAACTTTATTAAATTTTGATTATTTGGAGTTGGAGAAAGGGAAGACCTGACTTTCTGAATTACGTATGTTTTCTTCTGTTACACCTGGTGTACCTAGCAAGAAAGGGCATGATAGCAAGAATGGTTCTTATGCTGTAAGGTGGTTCTATAAAGTTGTATGGAAATTGATGTTGGTTATTTAGTTTGTGTAGCTCCACGTGTAGAATAGATTTTGAGGTTCGGTGCAGGAGGATTAATCAATAATTATTGCTACTGCTGCTGCCATTATTAGTAACATAAATTTTGAGGCAGTTTTAACTATGTAACCCATATAATCCACTTTTCCAGGTAACTTGGATACTTTTGAACTTGGGTTTGTAAATACTAATTGGTAGATTTTTCACTTTGATACATTGCATTTTGACTCTGCTTTATGATAATCTGTGGGATATGGTTACTTAAAAATTAACTTTTTGCTGTAGTTTTAAAGTTGCTTCTATATACTTTTACCATAACAAGTCTACTTTTCTTTCTCCTTCATAACTTTATTATGTGCATAATGAAAATGAAATGGGGAAAAAGTACAGTTGGATTCAGAAATAAAAGCTGTTTTTTTTTAGACTTAAATATTTGAAGCCCAAAATTTCTTATTGCCTCTTTTAATAAGAGGAAGGGAAAATGGAAAAATAGATTAAGGTGCTGGTTAACAGAAAGGCAGAGATCTTGCTGGTCTTGGAATCAGTTTTCGTTGCATGAGAATAACTGGTTGACGAGATGAATTTAAGTTATTGAGGAACTGGCAGTTTTTGAATTTAAATAAACTGCTGCAGATCTGATTCCCAATTAATCAAGTTTCCTAAATATAAAGGATTTAATAACTTTTTTGCATTAAATTGGTTCACAAACTTGTTTAATGGGTCTTGTCAATATAACCTGTTTCTCAGTCTATAATTCCCTTTTGTGGGAATTAAGGTAAACTTTTTAAAGGATGGTTTGCTCTTGTGTATTTTTTAAAATAAACACTTCTAATTGGATATTATAAGTAATTTAAATACATGATGCACTTTTTCCCCTTTCAGTATAATAATCATGAAATTCGTTCTGGAAAACACATTGGTGTCTGCATCTCAGTTGCCAACAATAGGCTTTTTGTGGGCTCTATTCCTAAGAGTAAAACCAAGGAACAAATTCTTGAAGAATTTAGCAAAGTAACAGGTAAGTTAGATTTATTTGGAATGAGGTGCAGCTTTTAATAATGAAGATAATAGCATATTTCTGTGTGTCAGGCATTGTTCTAAACACATTTATTGACTCATCCAATCCTTACTACAACTTGATGAAGTGTAGGTAACTCCATTTTTCAGATGGGCACTCAAGGATTTGGGAAATAACTTTGTACAGGTTAGTAAGGAATGCAGCTGGGATTTGAATTTATTCTGCAAAATCATTGTTCTTCCTATGTTTTGGAAGATTGTATTTCTTTGTGTGTTCTTTCTCTAGGTGTTGATGTTCTTAGTAGAATTGTATGAATAATGATTTGATTTTCTTCAAATTACAGGAATAATAAGTATTGCCATAAGCAGAATTTCTTTTTTCTTTTTCTTTTTTTTTTTTTTTTGAGACAGAGACTCGCTCTGTCACCCAGGCTGGAGTGCAGTGGCACTGCAACCTCTACCTCCCAGGTTCAAGTGATTCTCCTGCCTCAGCCTCCTGAGTAGCTGGGATTACAGGTGCGTGCCACAACACCTGGCTAATTTTTGTATTTCTTGTGGAGATGGGGTTTCACTATGTTGGCCAGACTGGTCTCGAACTCCTGACCTCAAGTGATCTGCCCTTGGCTTCCCAAAGTGCTGGGATTACAGGTATGAGCCACTGCGCCCAGTCCATATGCAGAGTTTATATATTGTCAACATGGTAAAATTTTTTTGAACTGTAAAAACATCTTTTATAACAACTTTTAAATGACAGGTTGCTTTTATTAGAAAATATTTTCATCAGTCTGCAGTGTTTAACAAATTTTCAGTCAGTTATCAACCTTCAGGATCATTGCAAATTTTTATGCAGTACTTATAACTTATGTTTCATTTGAAATAAAGCCATTGATATCTAAGGCCAGAAAAGTATTTGCATAATAAGAAAAATATCTAGCCATATTTGATCCATACTGCCTTTCTCTCGTAACAGTTATATGAAAATTTTTATTTACCTCTCTGATTTAATTAGTGGAAGCAAAAATAGTCCTTAGGTCTAACTAAAGAGAACACATTTTCTTTCCATGTTGAAAAACTTGGAAACAATAGATTAGGAAAATAATCTAGACCTGTTTATTGATGGTCTTTTATAAAGATGTCTAGTGAAGAAAAGAGATGATTATCCTTTTTGATATTTAAGTAGTATTTTAGAGAAATAAATCATTTGATTCACTTGTATTTGCTAGTTATTTCATCTAATTTCCCTGGAATGGTTGCTTATTTGCAGAGGGTCTTACAGACGTCATTTTATACCACCAACCGGATGACAAGAAAAAAAACAGAGGCTTTTGCTTTCTTGAATATGAAGATCATAAAACAGCTGCCCAGGCAAGGCGTAGGTTAATGAGTGGTAAAGTCAAAGTCTGGGGGAATGTTGGAACTGTTGAATGGGCTGATCCTATAGAAGATCCTGATCCTGAGGTTATGGCAAAGGTAATGATAGTCAAGTTAAAAATCTTTTTTGAGGGATGGCTGGGAGAAGGGTGGAAGTGGGCAAAAAAACATGAAATGAATTATATGCATTTTTATATTTTTATTTTTTATTTTTTAAGACAGAGCCTTGCTCTTGTTGCCCAGGCTGGAGTGCCATGGCGCAGTCACGGTTCACTGCAGCCTCCGCCTCTTGGATTCAATTGATTCTCCTCCCTCAGTCTCCCGAATAGCTGGGATTATACAGGCACCTGCCACCACACCCGGCTAATTTTTGTTATTTTTAGTAGAAATGGGGTTTCACCATGTTGGTCAGGCTGGTCTCGAAGCCCTGACTTCAGGGGATCCGCCCACCTTGCCTTCCTGAAGTGTTGGGGTTACAGGCATGAGCCGCCATGCCTGGCCCTGTATACATTGTTTTAAAACCATATTTTTAGAGTTGAGAGAAATGTTACTTACTAAGGGAATAGGGAGCTCAAACTGGAAATACTATGTGCCTGGAAAGTGAAAGTAGTAATTGATTCATGGATACTTAACCATAATTGTATAGCTATCACAATCTTACAATGAAGTAGTTAGCCTAGATGCTGTAGACAGTTCACTTCCATTTTTGTGTGGTTAAGAGCAATTTGAGTTTTTGAGAATGGCACCATTAGCTTACATGGTTTTGGGGTTAAAAGTCCTACTCCTAAAAATAGTGACTTGTACTGACCCCAGCAGAGCCGCTTGCAGTTACATTTAGCCATTATTAGGCATCCTGGGTTCAGCAGTCAGTGGAGTCATTCTATGAGAATAAACATCTGTTGAGTCAACACTTTATTACACACTGGTCAGTAATTTGCAGTTATTTGTTCTATCCTTTGCCCTCTTTTTGTAAGAGACAGGGTCTAGTTCTGTGGCCCAGGGCTAGAGTGCAGGGGTATGATCATAGCTTACTAGCCCCAGACTCGAGATCTTCCCAAGTAGCTAGGACTACAGGTGTGCACCACCACATCTGGATAATTTTTAAGAAAAATTTTGAAGAGGCAGAGTGAGTCTCCCTGTGCTGTCCAGGCCTGTCTTAAAGCTCTTGGCCTAAAGCAATCCTTCTCCTTCCCAAAATGCTGGGATTACAGACGTGAGCCACCATGCCCCATTATCCTTTGTCTTTTAAGAATCCCCCTTTATTACTTAGAGGTTAAGTGTCAGATACCACTAGTTCAGTTAAATGGAGGGTAATGTGAACTACCAGGAGAACTATGAATATTAATCTTAGTAATGTTTTTAACAGTCCTTCCCCCTTTAAGATTTCAAAGCAGGCTCTAGTTAGTTTTGACCACTTGTGTTAAGTGTTAAACATTTCAATAGCTCTCTTAGAGGGCATGGTATTTACATTCTTAGGAAAAGATGATCTTTTTTTTAATGCAAAATAATTACTTATTACTAATGTAGCCTAGAGTCTACGTCTACATTTTCTTTTCATAGACTTCCTTAGAGCTGTTTTAGGTTTACAGCAAAAAACACAGAATTGCCTTATGATTTCTGCCCCCTACACAGGCACAGCCTCCCTCACTGCCAATATCCTGCACTGGAATGGTACATTTGTTAAAACTGATGGATGTAGATTGATCACCTAAAATCTATAGTTTACATGAGGTCTCACTCTATAGATATACGTGCTGTGTGTTTGGAGTAATGTATATCCATGTTTCCACCATTGTAGTATTCTACAGAGTAGTTTCACTACCCTAAAAACCCTCTGTGCTCTCCCAAGTCATCCCTCTCCGCTCAACCCCTGGCAGTCACTGTCTCCATAGTTTTGCCTTCTCAGAATGTTAGATAGTTGGAACCATATATAACCTTCACATTGACTTCTTTCTCTTAGTAATAAAGTTCCTCTGTGTCATTTTGTGGCTGGCTATTAACTCATTTCTTTCTGTCAGTTACAATATTCTATTCTGTAAATGCCACAGCTGTTCATTCTCCCACTGAAGGACATCTTGGTTTCTTCCAATTTTGGGGATTTTTTTCTTTTTTGAGACAAAGTCTCGCTCTATTGCCCAGGTTGGAGTGAAGTGGCGCAGTCTTGGCTCACTGCAGCCTCTGCCTTTTGGGTTCAAGCCTTTCTCATGTTTCAGCCTCCCAAGTAGCTGGGACTGTAGGCATGTGCCACCACAACCAGCTAATTTTTGTTTTTTTTGTAGAGATGGAGTTTCGCTATGTTGGCCAGGCTGGTCTCAAACTCCTGACCTAAGGTGATCTGCCCGCCTCGGCCTCCCAAATTGCTAGGATTACAGGAGTGAGCCATTGCATCTGGCACATTTTTGGCAATTAGGAATAAAGCTGCTATAAACATCCCTGTGTAGGTTTTTGTAGTGGATATAAGTTTTCAACTTTGGGTAAATAATAAGGAACAGGATTGCTGGGTCAAAGGGGCTATACCATTTTGCATTCCTACCAGCAGTGAATGAGAGTTTCTGTTGCTCTACATTCTTACTTGCATTTATAGTGTTTTGGATTTTGGTCATTCTAATAGTTTTAACTTGCAGTTCCCTAATGACAGATTATGTTGAGCATGAGCCTCTTTGCCATCTGTATATCTTTTCTGGCAACATGTCTATTTGAGGTCTTCCAACCTGATCCAGCAGTTCTGCTCCTTGATATTTACCCAAGGAATTGAAAACTTTGTTTTTTATATTGACATTCTTCTAATGGATTGTGATTTAACTTTTCAGGGTGGGGTGGTGACATCTTAGAAATTGAACTTTTTGGAAATAATACAGGGGAGGTTTTTTCTTCCCCCTAGGTAAAAGTGCTGTTTGTACGCAACCTTGCCAATACTGTAACAGAAGAGATTTTAGAAAAGGCATTTAGTCAGTTTGGGAAACTGGAACGAGTGAAGAAGCTAAAAGATTATGCATTCATTCATTTTGATGAGCGAGATGGTGCTGTCAAGGTAAATACGGTGGAATTATAGGAATCTAAATCAGACTTAACAACTTTAGTCATTTTAGAATCTCAGGATATTTTTACAAATTGGTGGACACTTGGAAGTCTATGGAATCCACTCAAACTAACCTTTTGGTTTTAGGGACCTTGGCAGTTTTCTGAGTAAAAATGAAAAATAGTTGAGCTGCATCTTTAAATGAAATTATCTGACTGCCTGCATGATGAAGCTTTCTCTTGTCCTTTCAACATTAATGATAAATGATATTCTTTAAATGAATCATTCTCTGAAAGGCCTATTTTTATATTGACTATTACATAATTTTTTAAGGCTATGGAAGAAATGAATGGCAAAGACTTGGAGGGAGAAAATATTGAAATTGTTTTTGCCAAGCCACCAGATCAGAAAAGGAAAGAAAGAAAAGCTCAGAGGCAAGCAGCAAAAAATCAAATGTGAGTGAAATTCGTATACTTAAAAATTGTATAAATTTTAATATTGATATACTAATTGGAAAATAACAGGTGTTGATCAGACTTGTTAAACAAATTCATAACACCCCTTTTAAAGACTTGAAGGCTTTGAGAGTCATAAACACCAATGATCTATAAAAGTGTAAAAGTGTTTATTGAACTCTTGCTGTTGACCATATACCATGTTTGTGGAAAGTAATCAGAATTGTAAATGGAATTTTGGTAAATTGGCAAATGAAAAGTCTGTCTAACCTTTTTTTTTGGCGGCGGGGACAGAGTCTCACTTTGTTACTCAGGATGGAGTGCAGTGGCACTCCTCGTCTCACTGCAACCTCCACCTCTTGGGTTTAAGTGATTCTCCTGCCTCAGCCTCCTGTGTAGCTGGGTTACAGGCGTGAGCCACCATGCCTGGCTAGTTTTTGTATTTTTTTTAGTAGAGACAGGGTTGGCCAGGCTGGTCTTGAACTCCTGGCCTCAGGTGATCCAGCTGCTTCGGCCTCCCAAAGTGCTGGGATTACAGGCGTGAGCCACTGTGCCTGGCCTGTGTCGCATATTTTCTATGTATTTTACAAAATGTGCTCCTGAAAATGTGTTAAATATTAGCTGTTAAATGTCTTAATACGTTTGGTTTAAGGGTGGAGAGAGAGTTTTTTCTCTGAGAGGTAGGAAATGTTAAATCTTTATCCATGTAGACTGTTTCTTTGCCAGTAGTGTCCCTTGCCACCGAAAGGGATGGATGGATTTTGAAAATGAAATGAGTATTGAAATTATAATATAGTAGTACAATAAGAAAAACAGGTGGATATGTAGTGAATTATACTAACTGGGGGAGACCTTTTTAGAGAATCTGTAAATAGGTATCTGCGTAAGACTGAAGGAGACTTAGTTTGGGTAAGAATTGAAGTTAGCTGTTAAAAAGAAGTTAGCAGTTTCTGAGAAGAGGGGTAATTGTTGATGAATGTGAGAACAATAATCACTGTTAATACTATTCAAGGCTAGTTCTCTGCTCTATATGGGATTCAAAAGAAGAGGAGGATGCTTCTGCATATTTCTATTACTTCATAAACAGGGAGTTAAGTTCTAGTTTCTGCGGATAATTGTGCAGTTGGACAAGTTGACAAGTTCTGAGCCTCAATTTCTTCAATTCTAAAATGGGATCAGACTAAATTATGTAGTAGCTCTTGTACCATGATTATCCAGGTGACTCATGCTTGTTCCAGGACCAAAGAAAATATACTTTGTAGGTTTGATGATAATGTAAAAGAAGGAAGACTACAAAGAGTTAGTTTTAATGCTCTATTTTGCAAACTCCTGGATATACTAAAGGCAGTGTTAAAATAACTTATATTTCTTTCAGAAGACAATTGATTATGGTTAATTTATTAAAGTAGAAGAATGTAAGTATAAGAGATTATATTAGATAATGTGATTAGAGCAGTTACATTTGTTACTTGATACAGGGTGATGCTAAATAGAAGGTGGAAGATGTCAGTGTATCTATTAATGTTTGTAAAGGAATACAAACTAAAAGGGATGATTGCATGTTACTTTTGTACTTTAACTTGCTACATTCTTTTTTTTTTTCAAGTTTTAACTAAGCACATATTTCTACTTAATTCTGATTGTATCCCTGTGAATTAGGTACTCTGTCCCTTAGTTTGAAATGAGGAAACTGAGGCTCA